>CM056993.1:171285469-171885469 GCA_029891345.1 Dryococelus australis
AGAGACATGAAATTTATTTTATTTTTTTCAATTTATGTAATTTTTGTTTTTGAATGGTAATAATATTTTTATAAGTATAATTTGATTGCAGAACAGAAATTAAATTAATTGATTGAATTTTCTGTACACAAATGAACAGTTTAATTTTTGATTTCTCTGCTTTGAATTAAAGATAATTATTAACATTTTGATTTCTTTTATTGGTAATGCTGCACCATACCTATCAGATTTTCTTTTATAAAAAGATAATATATATTAAGTCCTTCTTGAAAAGTTTGAAAGCTTTATGTGTTGTGAATGCCATTGCATATAAAGGCCCTTGCAGAGTTCCTGAGATGACCAGTACGCCGTTGGAGAGTAAGTTCTCAAGGAAAAAAATTCTCTGTCACTTTTTAATATAAACATTTTCATGTGATTAATAAGCACAATGTATACATTTTACCACTCCTAAAAGTTAAACTCTGGAGCTGCAATACAATATATTTATTATTGGTTAATGCCTGCTGAAAGGGCCGTAAATAGTGCTCACTTTACCGTGAACAGCCCCATATATATATATATATATACATACATACACACACACACACACACGCGCACCCCCCCCCCCCCCCCCTGTAAAGTTGAAGTACTGTACTCTACCTATAGGAAAATCATTTATTTTAAGGGTATGGTATGTACAGCTTTTTCATGTGAATATTTTCTGCAACTTTGTCTTTCTGGGAAAACAAATTGTCATTTGTGTTGTACTTTGTTATAGGCTTTGCAAGAAGGGAAACGCTGCGTAACTGCATACTGGCTGAATGATGTTATTGGCAGGAAGCAAGTTGTACCACCGTGGCAAGCAATTCACTTCCCAACAAACTTCAGGTTCTTATTTTTTCTGTAACTTTTATTTATAATTTAGTTATTCCCAAGTAGTATTTCAATGTGTTAGTGTATATTTCATTAAAATCTCAATAAAACGATTTCAGTAATAACAATTCCCTTAAAGTAAAGACCCTATTTCAGGGAACTATAAAAATTTTGGTAAAAAAATTCGAAAATTTGAATAAACAGGCTGAAAACTGTATTGCATTTTTTTGGTTGCTAGCTGATTAAATTTTATTTGTTACTCTTGTGCAACTCTGAAGCAGGAAGAATCTAAAAATTGAGATCACCCATACATAACTGTCAGCCCCTTCCATGAAGGTCACCTCTGTTTACCCACACGTGCTTACCGGCCTGCCATTACTCAAGTTACACTCCAGAGTTGCTTAGCCCCCAAGGCCACCCTTTGTGAGGTCGCATAGTAATAATGAAAACACTGGAATGAACTACTGAAAGAAGAAATAATGTCTATCAACATGACTGCAAACAAATATATTAATTGCAAGTTCATATGCTGATAGTTGTTTCCTATATGAAGGTTATTAGGTTAACATGTGAGGCAAAAACTGTTTGTATTACAAAATTATACACTAAATAATTTTTTTTATTTAAAGCTCTTTTCCAACTACTCATTATTAGGAAACCAATATCCCTACCTTGGATAGCAACAAAGTTACTGCTAAACATTTTTCATAGATAAGAAAAATCAAATTAAAAAAATGTGTGTTCCTCAGCGTAAGGGGGAAGTGGAATTAGGATTATTTCCCTCCATCTGATAAAGGTCGAGTAAATTAATATTTACAATCCAAGAGAGCTTCAAAACAGCAGATATGAACACATTGCCGCCAAAAATAGAATAAAATAAAAACACTCGCAAATCAGTCTAAGAAGCTGTGCCTGACACAAGAAATTTTGCTGAGAATTTCCTAGAAAATATAATGTTATTCATTCATGGAATGATAGTTTAAAATGCAGCCATGTTCCTATAAAATTATTCCTCAGAACTGTAGATATAAACACACATTAGCATCGAAATTTGCATTAAACGGGGCCACAAATTTTTATTAAGTGTAGCACAGGAGACTTTGTTAGAAAATAAGACGTTATTCATTCACGAAAGAGAATCTAAAAAATAGGTGTATTCCATTGGAACTTATTCCTTAGAACTGCAGATAGGATCTAACATTACCATCAAAAAGCCACGAATCTCGAATCTGCTTTCAATGCTGTGCCAATGTGACAGTTTGTTTAAATTTTGCTACGAAATAAGGTTGTATTCATTCACAAAACAATATTTTTAAAGATAGATACGTTCCAGTTTAAATTATTTGAAGGGCAGATATCAACACATTACCGTCAAAACACTAATATTATCTTCATTGTATATAACATAAGTACCCTCCCTTTTTTAAGAGTAGCACAGCCATGTATCTATCTATCCACCACAGCTGTTATGTCAATGAATAAAACATATTAGAGTTGTACTAATTATACCAGTGTGCTGAATCACCAATGTACAGAATTAACATTGTGCCAATTCGGTAATGTAAATTCTGTTATGTGCTGCTGATGCATGCCACATTCATGATGTACCTTGTTGTGGCAGAAAAACAAGATTCTTTAACTCTTAGAGAGATGTTTGCATATTGGTAACTTTACTAGGGGGCCTTACATACCGTTAACCTCCTCCGTTAACCTCCTTGTACTTGTAATAATTGTGCATGCATTACATATTTTCAATAATTGATATACATTGCACTGGTAGATACAGTTATTGGATATCAATGCCAAATGCAAAACACCGTCACAAAATTTGGATTTCATGCGCAGAAACAGCAAAGCGCAGCAAAGGTTCTTTTAAATAATGACCTTGGCCTTTGCATGTGATCATGCAGACAGGAACAGAAATATGTAGAGAACTTTATACCAGCGCCAGTAAGTGTTTAAGCAAAATATTTTGGACATACGCTATTGAAACAATGGTGTATGTGCAAAATATTATGCTTAATTAATAATTACTAGAGGTGTGCAGGATCTCGATGGTCGGAAAATATCCGAAGAAAATTTTTCCATTGACCCGTCAGGCGTGAAAAATTTTTTCCCGAAAACCTAGGGATGGATATTTTACAGTTAAACCTAAATTTGACACAAACTTTGAAGTAGTAAACATAGGCGAAAAAGAAACATTTCAGTATGAGTTACGAATATACCTAAAGAGCGCATGAGAAAATGTTAAACAATGTAGAATCACACACTTGCAAAAAGCAAAGTACATAACTTTTAAACATTAAGCCACCTGAAGCTTTATGTGTACCGGCGTTAAAATTAATTCACATTAACGCAGATAAATAATTTGTTATACTTTCTCATCACTCAGACACACTTTACATCAGTTATAAATGTGTTTTATGTGCATAAAAGTAAATAATAAATGTAAACCACAAAGTTGCAGAGTCACCAACCTGTGTATTACCTTCTGCAGCATACAAAATGGGGTGCTTTCCAGTTTACGCTTGCAAGCGAGATATTGCAAGTTGTTTAAATCAGAGGCAACTTAAAGCTCATGAAATTGGCGCCGGTTGTTTATATATGTGTGTGTGTGCGTGCATGCGCGCGCGTGTGTGAGAGTGTGTGTGTGTGTAAACTCTTACGATGAGCCGATGACGCACAGGCAGTCAGTTATTTTTCCATTCTTAACCTAAAATTCGCAGTCAAAATTTAGTGTTTCATTTGCAACAAGTCAGTCAACTTGTCATTTTCGTATTGCATGTTTTTCATTTGTCCTGCCTTTTTCCTTTGTAATACAAGCATTATCTTATATTACCCCATGCTCGTTTCTTGTGTGTCAAACTCTAAATACAAATTGATTATTTTTGTAATTGAGGCATCTAAAAAAATTTGCAAGAATTTTTCAAACAAACATGTTAGTGAAACTAACAAATCGCTGTGGGCACTAGTATCGCATGAATGCAGCAGCTGTTTCGAGTAAAGTGCTGTGTGTACAGACAATATCTTTGGCATAAAAGAAAAAAGAAGTTTGTATACTTTTTACATTTATATTATCAACGTATCGCTATTTTGAAGTGAAATATGATCAAACGTGTAGATGACACTTGCGTAATTTATGTATTTATAACGGACATGGATATTCGTTGAGTTAGAAATGTCACAGTTCCGAACATAATATATATGCCTATGGGTAAATGGAGGTAACTTGCAGTGGTCTTACTGCTCTTTAAGAGCTTTAGGTGTGACTGTGAACATTTCTTTGTACCGTGTAGTTTTGTTACATACATTATCATTTAGAAAGATTTTATATGCATTTTGTACACTTGTTATGGTGCCTCAAGTATACAACATAGTCGAGATATTAAAGATAGCAAGAAATTATTTTGTACACATAAATGGCAAAATCTCTGTGAAATAATCCTAATGAATTATTTCACAGAGATTTACCTAAATTTAAAAATCACTTAAAATTTATAAACTCCGTTTAAACAGCAGGTCTGCTGTTTGATCAATTTTGTTGTCAAGTTGTTTTGTGTTGATGTACCTATGATTAGTATTATTCAAATAATAAAAGGCAGTGTAAAATTTGTAACCAAGTCATTTTGTTTTCATGTACTTTTATTAAGTTAGTCTTGATGTGTGCTGCTTTTTGACACATAATAAACAAATACTTCTCATCAGCCACATAATATTACATCACCCTACACTGGGTCAAACCAAAGATGATAAACCACTAGTGCCTACAGAATACAACCTTGTTGCGGGGGCGATTACAGACACATTGATTTGCACCATCAGTCCGACGTCAGAAAGGAAGCCAGCCTCTACAATGTGCCACAAAGGGCTCCGAAGATTGCCAAGCAGCCAGCTGCCACGAAGCACCCCGACCGCCACGAAGCAGCCCAAAGTCAGGTAACAGTGCAGATGGTGATTACCCCACCCAACTCCTCTCACGAGAGATATCACAAGCAGATGTCACACCTTCTACCATAGCCCAGGCATGGACAGAGCCGGCATAGCATAAGTACCTGCACTTAGCCCTAGAACGCCAGTCATGATCCTCCACTGTACTGAACTGTGCCGGAGGAAGCCACCAGATCTTCACAACCTCTAGAGTCAATCTTCAATAGCTCACACCATCACCTCATGTGCTGGTGCTCTCTACTGTTCTTCAAGCACCAAGTCCTTAGGACCTCCCAACAGCTCTTCAGCACCTTCACAGATATCTTCACCACCTTCCAAAGGATCTCCAGAATCTACCTCTGCAGAAGTCGTCAACCCTTAACACCGCCTTCCCTTCAGCAATGGCAAAACATCCTACTACTCTTCTGGCACGTGGTCCCTGTCATTCCCTTCTAAACAACAAGATAAGGATAGTTATATTAGCTACCTAGCAATTTGTATCTTGTGCAGTCTACAAGCCGGTCACCTTCACCTGGAGCATGTAGTTTACTTCCTGTCAGCTTTTGTTGATTTAGGAGGCAGTACGGGCCACCGGGTTCATTCCTACTGGAATAAACACATATCTCAGCTAACCCACGAGTTATTATTTTAAAAGGGTATTTGTGCAGACTCCACGTAAACACCATGTCCATCAGGAGTAAGCAGAAAACCGCGAAGTAATTCTCAACCTATTTGCGAACCATAGTGTAGGACTGCAGGCTCCACCTCAGGGACGTGCGTACGTCACCACATACATATTAGAAGGCCACCTGTTCTGTGCACTTTGGTGTACAGAAATGTAGAGCCCCTACCAATAAACAGACAATCCAGAAGGCGGCTAGTCAGTCAGTCCAGGTTGCACTCTGTTCACTGTGCTGAACTGTGCCGGAGGGAGTGTCCGTCTGGTCCTGGAGGCCTGGCCCCTTTTTCGACCCACACCCAACTGTCGTTGAGAAGCAGCTATAGTATATCCACTGCTCTGTATCCACTGTGCTGAACTGTGCCCGATTTAAGAACAAATAGTGCTGCTTTGGTTTGTTCGGCTTCGACTGTTGGAAGTACACGTAGCTAGGGACTTCATCACCTGCTTACCCCTTATGAGGCCGGTACTAGAACCGCCTCCCCCTAATGCCGTGTACCCTACCATTACCCAGGCCCAGCAGCCCGAACGAGTGGATGTACCAAGCAGTGCCAATGAGGTCGCGGCTCATGCAGTGTCTCTGCCTCAGATGGCACAAACGACCGCATCCTACAAGGACGATGCGGTCGACCCAGCAGCTGTGATGATGGATGGTACCATTGCCCCAGGGACCTGTTCTTCCGAATGGTAGGATATGCCCCAGGCAAGCCGAGGATTTCGAGGACCCAGAACATCTTCAACCACTGACGGACACCCCTCTAGGAGATGAGGGTAGCTGTTTATTCTCCAGTGCCTGGTGGTCTGCTGATGACCACTGTCTAAGATTACTCCACAGCGCCCACCAGCTTACCCAGGAGAGTGATGCCCACCCGTGCCTACCAGGGCCATTCAATACCAGGTCTGTACTTAGTCCCCCTACATGCCAATATCCCACTACACATGGCTTGACCCTCAATACGTGGCCTTGAGGAAGTGGGAATATCCAGAGAAGCGAAGACCACCACCACAGTAAGTGTAGCAAGGTGCAGGATTTTTCCCGATGGGAATGAGGAAAGTTGTGTATGTAATGTTACGCATATGTTGCTACCAAAATTAAAAAATATTCTTCAACTTCCCAGGTCATAATCCATGGATGAATTAGTTGAGGCATGCAAAATTTCAAGGTGCAAGCCATTCTAGACAGAACATGCAGCAGTAAAACTCAGGAGGTAGTTAAACAGCCCGTGCCGAAAGGGAACCCTCCCCCTCCCTAATCATGATGCTTCCTAAGTGCTGGTTCTGACCTTAACAGCACTTTAACCGAGACTGCCCAGACAGGCAGAGGTGGCGAGCGAGGGAAGGGCGAACAACAGGAGCATCTGAACCCACACAGCACGGTACAGAAGTTAAAGGGGAACATGGGCCGGTCTACATCTAAACATATTAGCCGAAGAGTTTGACCCACCTGAAGCCCCGCACGTAAAAGTGGAGATTAACGAACGTTGGTCACTCACCTTCTTAGACTCCGCCACTATGAGGAATTTCATCCTAAGTATCTTGCACACCCCTGCACAACAAGCTTCACTTCGCCTGTAAACCCACCTAGTGCATATGGCACAGCTCAACCAGACCCAGAACTACTCTTACACTCGGGATATACGGTTAAGTAAACCAAACTGAACTTTTAGTTTCACTCAATATTACAGAGGAAGTAATCTTGGCGCAACCATGGCTACGCCAACAACAGTGTGTTATGGATCATAGCCAACAACATTTCTATATCGGAGACAAGCTCAGAGTGACTGTAAACTGGGAACACGGTCTGGACGCAGCGATTCCACCCCCGATAGCACCCAAAGAAATTAATCCCAGACTAGCAGAACCTGAATTCGCCCAACTGTGGCAGAAATTGGTCGACTATGCTAGAGCTTTCGGCCAAGGGGGATCACTACCCCAGGCTCATAGTATTCAACATATAATTTGGCCCATTACTGACATGCCCGTTTACAACAGACCATACCATGTGTCCGCTAGGAGGCGACACCTCACTGTGACACAAGTCCAGTAAATGAAAGAACAGGGGATTTTGGAACCGTCCGACTCGCCTTAAAATTTCGGGGTCATTTTAGTCCTGAAGAAAGATGGACAGCTAAGATTCTGTGTGAATTACAAGGACCTAAATGACGTTACGCATCCCTTAACACCACCAGTCATTAACCTCACTTACACTCTCTGGGATATAGGAGAAGCCTAAATCTTCAGTATCCTAGACATGCAGTCGGAATACTGGCAGATTTCAGTACATTTCGACAGCAGAAAGTATACAGCTTTTACTACTCCACAGAGTGAAACCGTGCAATTCAGAGTAATGCCATTCAGGCTGAAGAAGGCTTCCGCCACCTACCAGAGGCTATTCTCCACAGAGGTTCTCACGGGCTTTAGCGGCCAGTTTTTTTTTCTCGCATATCTTAATGACATAATTGTGTACTCAGTCTTGGGAAGAGCATTGTGGACACCTCGAGAGAGTACATTAAAAACTTGAATTACATGGCTTAACCTGTAAACTCTCCAAAAGCCATTTTGGAAAGACTGCCATAGACTACGTGGATCACATTGTCAAAACCGAGGGGAACTACCCCCATGCCACCTCGATACAAGCCATAAAAGAGGCAGAAGAACCACGCAATGAGAAACAGCTGCTCTGTTTCTTGGCCTTTTGTAACTTGTGCGACTACATACCAGGCATCGCCTGACAAATGGTGCCCCTCAATCCCCTCCAAATAAGGAAACACATTGGCGGTGGGGAGAAGAACACCACAACACATTTCTAAACCTGAAGTAAAGCTTCCAGAACAGTGAGCAACTCCATAGACCACCGAGGGACACCATCCTCATATTGCAGACTGATGCCAGCCAGAACGGACTGGGCGCTGTACTATACCAAGAAGATGCCACCGGGCAATCCACATCAATAAACAAGAATGTCTTGCCGTAATTTGGGTAGTGAGAAATTTATCGGTGCCACTTGGAAGGAAGACACTTAATACTCCACACTGATAGCAAAGCTCTCCAATGGCTGCATATTTCGAAAAATACCAAAGCCAAATTAGGACGATGGGAGATGTTTCTAACTGAATATGACTTGGAAGTGCAACATTGCCCAGGCAAAATCAATGACCTATCCGACGCTTTATCCCGCCAGCTGGACCTTAATGGGGCACAAAAGAGGACAAGGAATGGGAGTGAGTGACCCCTCTTTTGGCCCCTCCAAGAAGCCCCAAAGAGCACATCCAACCTCTTCAGCTACAACTCAACTGATACTAGATAAGTTACCACCAGTGGAAGGGCCCAGACATCCAGTGTTTCCTCTAAGACATGCCCCAAAAGTTTGAACTACAGATGACATCATCAGGTTTTGAAGTGGACAACCCAGAGCCCACACAACCTGAGGGTGGACCTATGCCGACACCACCATGATCACCCACAAGCCGGTCATGCAGGCATCAAGGAGATCCTCGGAGACAATAGTGAACAATACATGAGGAACGGGGTAAGTCTACAGACGTTCAGCAGTACGTAAACAACTGCAAGGCATGCTGTCATGGTAAGGCCTGCCCCATACCACAGCCAACAGGAAAACCCAGTCGACCTCACACCACCTGGACCTACTAGGCAGCTGACCTACTGGGACTTTACCCAAGAAGCACAAGAGGCAGTACATACGCGTCGGTGGTAGCAGACCAGTTTTCCCGCTGGGTAGAAACATTTCCACTACCTGGTCAGGAAACCCAGAACACTGTGCAAAAATTTCAAGACAGAAAAATTATCCCGCTGGGGATGCCCGCAGGATATATTAACAGACAATGGCACCCACTTTACCAGCCACAAGTGGCCTGTTACCCCCTGTAACTCATTGGAGTAGGGACATGGACACCCCCTCTCCTACCACCCACAAGCTAACCCCACTGAGTGGAAAAATCAGGATCTCAAGAAGAGTCTCTGTTTCAGCGTGGGAGATGACCACCGCCATTGGGACAAGCACCTGCCTAATAGTCTGTTCACCCTCGGGAGGAGAACCAGTGAGGCAGTGCGAACTCTCCACCGCCCAGGTGATTGGAAGTGGGAACAAGCCCTCACTAAGATGCTGCTACCAGAGGACGTCACACTAGCCACCCTAGCTCAGACCACGAGGGCGGATGACGCCCAAGACCAGTAACATTACCAGAAAATACCTGCACCCCAGTACAGGTGTAAGAAGCTTCCAGATGGACGAGGCCATGCTTCTCTGTACCCACCTGCTCAGCAAGGCTAAAGGGCAGTTCAGTGCGGGACTTGCTAACAAATGGGAAGGACCCTACACGGTTGTGGGACACCAGGATAATGTGTACTGGGCAGAGGACCCCAGACGACAGAGCCGCAAAGTAACCCGAGGGCAGATACGCCCTTGCCTTACCAGAACCTATGACTTCAATGGAAAGGCACCAGAAGACGGAGGGAAGAAGAGGGGGAAATGGACGATGAACCCCCACCGTCAACGCCCGCCAAAATCGGGCCACAAGCCGCCCGGGATCGAACAGTCTTTCAGGATGCTGAACCATGCTTGGATGCAGAACAGAGGATACCCACAAGGTATGAACGACCAGTACCTCGAGGAGCAATGTCCGTCAGGACATTGTCCTCAACCCCGACGGACTTTGTCCGGAAGATGGCCTCCAAGCACAGCTGTATGACCCCCACCGGGTCCAAACTGTTGTGACGGAGCCCCATAGACAGGGAGCCCTGCCGACAACCCCAGCCACCTAGCCGTATCCAGGAGAAGGATGAGCCCAGATGCGCCGATGAAGCAGGGGTGCCCGAAGAGCCTCTGCCTCAGACGGCGACTCTGACCACATCCATCCAGAAGGACGTGGTGACCTGCAGCCTCTCGGTGCCTGATGGCCCCGAGAACCCAACTGCCAACCCAACTCCCCAGGATGATGAGCCCAGTAGAGCCGAGGGGGTTGGTAGGTCCTCCGTGCAAGATAATAGACTTCCCACAGTGAGTGAAACCAAGCTATAAGACAGCTGGAAAGAGTTAAAATGGTCTGCACTGCGATACAAGAGTGTGCAACGGCACACCAGATTTTCTTTAAATATTTTTAATAATTTTGAGTGCAATATTTTTTTAAATTATTTTTAGATGGTTTTGTTTGTGTAAGAAAATTCAAGGGCACTGATGTATATATTACGTAGATAGAAGCCGGCTTAAATAATGGAAACCTTAGAGCCGGCACCTCTAGAGATTTGTCACACATAAATTACCTTCCGTGCAGCTAGTTAGGAGGCTACAGAGCAGAGCCACTTGAAAATGCCTTCAGTGCCACGGCAGGTAAACCAGTAGAGTTGACACACCCACACATGAGTGGTACTTGTATACATGACTAGTGTTAGGTAATTTTTTTTCGTATTTGGCTGTAAATTGGCATATCCCAGGTTAAAACTTGTATCAATATTTTTGTAAATAAACACAGTTCTCATCTGACTGTGTGAGCGACACACTTATTATGTAATAAAAAGGAGGAATGGGAGCATGCATTTACCAGACACCGGTACATCACCGTGTGACAGCTATCCCCTCCAGGGGGTAGAACCCATAGTGGGCGACTAACCAGAGCAGCCTGCGCTCTAGTGAGAGACAGCGCTACTCCTACAAGAGGAAAAGAGACATGCCACCTGCCGGAGCCCAGTGCACCGCACAGAAGAGCGCTACAGAAGCCAACCCATACTTTACCGAGTGACAGTTCTACATCACTCGCACCCACAGTTTGCTACGAGATAATGAGTCTACATTTTAACAAGGGGGAGGGGGCGATTGACACATGACACGTGCTCACATAATATTAAATACGACTTAGCCTCATCTTCACATGTCATTGCATCACCCCCAGATGGGGCTTGAACGCTAGATGACTTTCTACCAGAGGCAACCAGCATGCCCCTAGGCATGAGGGACCCATGGACACAACAGTCAAGACCGTCTTCACCTTTATGTACAACGTCACACTTGCCCCCCCCCCCCCCAAACCCCCTGCTCCCCCTACCACCTCCCACTTCTGGTGTGATAGAAGCCAGCCGAGAAGCAGCCCAATGCTGACCTTAAGCTTGCAAGAGCGATGCAACCAGCATACGAGGAAAACCGCACTTCCAGTCTCCCCCGATAGATAGCGGCCTTCGCCGCTAAGGCAAGAGCTCAATCTTGAAGATACCTGACCAGTTGAAGGGCCCACAGCCAGCCTCGTTAACTTCAAGACATCATTCAGACCTTCAACCCCCGAAGTAGTCTTCACGCCCATTAACACTCACTACCACTTTGGTAGTGACATCCAAGTCCCTTCTGGACACCAGTATTAGAGTTAGTTAGGGTCAGTTAGTGTTATACCTACCTAGCCGCATCTGCTCTTGTCTAGTTTAGACTCAGGTCCGCTTCACCTGGTATTACCGTAGTTTACTTCCGTTAAAGTTCATTGATAGTTAGGAGTTAGTATGGGCTACTGTATCTATTCCTCACAGAAATAAATTTGGGATCTTACTTAACCTCCAAGTACTCATTTCTAGGATGACTGTGGCTTTAATCCCAAGTAAATGTTGGCCCACTAAAGAAAAGCAGAAGACAGCGTCCTTGAAACCCTTTTTACGTACGTAGAGTAGAACTGCGGGCTCCCTTAACTGAGCACACATACGTCTCAAACACATACATTAGACGGCTACCTATACTGTGGGATCAGGTTCGCCAAGGTACCTGGTGCACACATACGGTAGAACCACAACCACTAGAAACTCAATCCACGAGGCAGCTAGTTAGCCAGCCCAGCCAATTCACTCCATCCACTGCATTGTTATTTTCGCCGGCTGGAGTGATAAGACTGATTCTGGTGATCGGACCCTTCTGGACCATACCCATGATGCGACTAGATATCCCAATGAGCCCATTGCTCCATCCACCGTGTTATTTTCGCTGGTTGGAGTATAGGACTGAGTCTGGGTGGCCTTGCCATGGCTGGCTGAACACATAGTTAGGGATTTTTTGCCTGCCTTTCCTCAGTGTGTTAGGCCTTAGTTCCTTCCTCTGTGCCCTTCACTTGTAAAGCCTGTTCACGATAAAGTGAGCACTTTTGAAATCAGCCTTAGAAAAAAGTCACTACCCCTACCTACATATATTTTAACGGACCAACCCGTGGTTCAGACACACCAGGACCAGCAGCTCTCCGCGGGCTCCAACCAACACCGCCAGCCGCAGCACCACCTTCGCTCAAGGACTGGATCCTGGAGTAAGTGATGGGGGTAGAGGGGTGGTAGAAGATGTAGTGGAATGGCCATTCATCTCTGTGCATTATGGATGTGTGTATTTGAAGTTTTCAAGGGTGATTTTTAAAGTATTTATTATGAGACTGACTGGAGTTATATGTCATACTTTTATGTTTCAGTGATGGGAAGCCATGCAAAAACCTTATTATCTCACTTACACAGTTTGAAGATGATGAAAGGAGGAGGGTCCGGTTCTTGATTGAAGAAGTAGGTGCGAAATACACTGGTTACTTCAGCAAAGAAAACAACATTTTGGTTTGTAAAAGGTAAATCTTTTGCTTTTATCATTTTTATTGTTCTCAAAATTTTGTCTGTGCATGCACCATATAACACTTTCCATTAAACAAGCCATTTAATTTTTAAGCTCACTAGATTTTCAATTTGTTTGCAGAGATGAAGGTGACAAGTGCAAAAAAGCCAGACTTTGGAAAATTCCTCTCGTAAATGTCCAGTGGCTTGGTGATGTGTATTTGAGCAATGGTAGCATCAAATCTCCGGAATCTCCAAAGTATCAACAATTTGAGTCCATACTTGGAAATCCTTTCTCTGTAGATTATGGATCTCTGATGCATTTTATGGGTGAGAATCATGTTCTCTTTGCTGTTAAAAACAGTATTGAATAAGTGGCAAGGCTAAACGCTTGGTGAAAGTTTTTGCTGATTTATAGTGAATCAATTAAAAGAGAATGAAATAAAACAATGAAACACAAAAAAAACTACGAAATTTACTCAATTCTATTGCACTTCTTATTTTATTTTCAAAAATAATTTTTAAAATGAAAGTGCCACTTAGAATTAAGTACCATCAATTTTTTTGGCCTGAGAAAAAATATTTGTAGTGCAATTGTACTATTTGTTTGAATAATTGTTTTTAATTTTTATGGCAATGCCATTCATAGTCTATGTCTTAATTAAAATATTTTGTTTTTCAGTTTTTAAAATAATGTAGGAAAGTATAAAAAATTGGTTCTCTAAGATCTAAGTTTACATATGGTATATGTACTTTGTAAAAGTGTGTAATAATGCATTTAGTAATAATTTAATCAAGACTTTAACTAATTTTCTTTGTTTTGCAAGTAAATGGAATAGCTTATCAGTATTTGACATTTTGGGCATGTTAATAGCATGTTTCTTGGTTATAAGTTTGCTTTCATTAAAGTCCCAGTTGAGGTTGCATCAGCAATTTGGAGATAAGGGTTATTACAATATTTGTAAACATTTTCCTGTCCAGTATGGTCTCAAAATTTGATTGTGATGCATGACGCATCTCCATTAGCATTGTTCAAATAGGAATTTATTTTACTGTTTCTCCCCCATGAGAGCTGGAATTGTTCCGTCTAATCCCTAGCTTTTTTTATTCACCAACCCATCGTAATTATGTGTGCAGGACAAGAAGTTCCTTTTCTCACCGCTAGATAGCATTAGTTATATTATCATTCGTTTTTGTTTTGCATCCTCCACCCGGCAGTTGACATCACAGCTGTAAGCCATGTCTTCGCTAGCCCCCCACTCTTCAGCCATCCCCAATCAACAATGGCAGCAGCCCAAGAAGTATAAAAGGAGGTACCGTTTGCACCTCCACTGCAGTCATCAGTCCAGCACTCTGTAACGGCAACCAGGTGCCGCACACATACCGCCTAAGGTTCTACCCACTATATTTTGTGGCCAAGCGAAATGTTTGTGAAAGATGCTTCAGTCCGCCAGAATATTTAAGCGCCATCCAATGCATCATCATCCCCCCCCCCCCCCCCAGTTGCCACAGACGGCTACACGATGCAAGAACAGAGTCAGAGTGTGTAAGGTATTGGAGTCGACACAAAGCTGAAGGCAACATACCAAACCAGGCCTAGAGGATCTCTAGGTCCCTGCAGCAGTGTGTTAAATGGTGAGCATAACCCACGTTGCAGTAGGGCGTAACGTTTAGTTCACAAGTCCTCGTTAGCGATCTCCTTAACGTAAGAAAGCTGTCAAGGTTAGGGTAAAGTCAATCTACTGTTTAATATTGTTCTATGTTTGTGCTGTTAATAGTATATTAATCTGTACGTACAGTTATTTGTTCCGAGTCAAGTTGTTGTATTGTAATAATTCAAGCTTAAGTGTTATTATAATAAAAGTGTTATTTAAACCAGCATTCTCCCTTATTAGTCAGACCATCGATAGTTACGTCCCCAGTAGCAACCTTCCTTCTACAGTGACTATATTGTGTGAGTAATGCCAAGTGACTAGGATAAGAGAGTCAGTGATTACTACAATAAGAGAAAGAAAGCAGATTGTTATAACTCGTTGCTAGGACTGCCTTACTCAGCATGAATTCTTTGTATATTCTAGCACCTGTTGTTCAGAATCAGTTAAGTCCTTTAGTCATAGTGGTCTGCCCATTCTGCGACGTTAGTCAGCCGACTCGCCGAGAAGCTCCCTGCTAACTCCCACGCTCCTTTTCAGTACGGACGTGTTTGAAACAGGGAAACCTCTTCCTTTAGTCCTTCTCAGGGCTAGTCCCTCCTCACCTTTGCTTAGTCTCCCTCCATCATACACAGTCGTCAGCATAGGGAACTGCAGCAACAATAGAGGAGGTGAGTTTGCAAGCCAAGCCATGCCACGCTTTGCTCACTACACACCTCAACACAGTACCGGTTGCCTCTACTGTACCCACCATAGTATTCCAGCTTTCCGGCCAATTATTTGTGCATGCGTACAGTTGCGAGTACATCACTACGTTCTTTCCATTATTGGAATAAAACGTGAACTGAGCTTTAAACATTTAGACTTACCATTGCTGTAGACATAGTTCCTAGCACCCACTGACTTTGGAACAGCTTGACACTATAGTGTCCGTAAGCCTCTCTACCGCGGCCATGCCAAGAGAGACAGATGTTCACGGAGTCGGGAAGACTGAACCGGAGCAACACCCACGTGACTGACTTTAACCAGTGTGACCCTACCTCCAGCACCCACTGCAGCCTTCGCCAGGTGCCTGAAGTGGGTTGTCCACTGCGTTATCCCATATTCGTGGCTCGATGCGTAATTTGGGGGGAAGAAACAAGGAGCCAACTTTTTATTCCTCGACGGGGGTGGTGTATTTTGTGAGTACTCATACCCTACCCAAGAGACATGGTCTCAAGGAAAAGGTAAAGTTGCCTATACTTGCTTCTGGGGGCCAGCACGAATACTTCCCGGCTTTCGTGGCATCCATAGCTAGTTTTCAGCCCCGAGAATAAGCACAGGCACTCCGACACTTGCAGGATCTAGTGATGCCGGAGATACCCAAGCACATCTTCAGCAATCCAATACGTACAGGACCATTAGAGCTGCCCCATTGGATTGCGGAACTAGTCTGCCTTTCATCATCACCACAGCCTCCTGTCGTAGCCTTCAGGGTTCCTGACGTTCTGCGACCTGGGAATCCGAAACCGCCAACAGTACTACCTATTGGTGCACTGTCAATTCCAGTGGTCCATCGCCCAGGTATATAAAAGTCAGCGGTAACTCCTAAATGCCCCATAGTGCTGAAAGCTGCGGACTTCGTGCTCTGCCGACAGCCAACCCAGCCAATTCTGTACAATGGGAAGATCCCAGCAGCCCAACAGAATCTGAACCCACCATCCACACAGGAGTGCTCGATTTAGCTTTTGAACAAAAAGACTGCGTTTTGGAGCAATAAGTAGGAGCCAACTTTTAGACTATTGGTCTTGCATCAATTGTTTAACTTCTATGCAGTTTGGTTGGTTTGGGAAAGTGATTGCGACAAGGTTCGCACGGTATCCAAAAGGATTCTGTACCACGCAATGCCCCTATTTGATTGAGTTTTTGGCACCCTGGTGAGGAGTGGGGGTAGAGCACATTGCAATATTAGCTGTGAGCGCCTGCTGCCTGGTAACAGAATACAACCAACCCACAAGGAAGATACTTTGTCGAGCATGACGAATTTTGCCCATAACGGCAAGCACCCAATGACCGTATTTCTTTTATTAACTTCAATTTTCGGCCAAACAATGTCTGTCTATTAAATTATTTTCACTGGAGTGGAAAGTCATTAGGGTGCCAGCATGTATAATTATGTGCAAATTTTTTGTGATGTGCATATTTAATGAAATCTGCAGCGCTGTTCTGTGCTTCGACTGGTTTGTTGTATAGCTGACTCTTCATGACTGCATTTGGAAGAATGTGAACTGTTTTAACTTGAATAAGATTCAGAAGAAATTGTATGACTGAATCCTTTTATTTTCGTTTAATATAACACCTTTATTTAAGTGTCATGTTTCTGCAATGAGTAATTCAAGCTGTGATTTCCAGTTGCCAAATCTGACATCTACAACATTACAAGTGTTTATAAAAGTTACTTGTTCTACAGACAGAATTGTATGCAGGACATGGTATACGATTTTTCACAGTAATCTCGTAACAAAACATATTGCATACGTGCTCAGTTTTTTAAAACATATTCTCCAAAAAACAACACAAAATTTGGTGGTAGCAGATTGAGCAGGACATGTTTGCGGGAAGGAACAGTATCTAAAGGTAATATTACATAATACCAGATTCCGTTTAAGCTCGTGCAAGGTCCACCATAGTGGCCATCATGGGGTTTCATGCGGCACCCATCATGGCATTTCCTGCCTTTTACGGCCAGATTTCTTACCAGGTTTGGTAATAGGACACGTCCTATTTTTCGTGGCAGGTTCCATACCAGGTTTTGTACCTGGCCAATCACATCGCAGTTTCAGGGTGTAGGGTGCTCCCCTTAGTTACTACTTTGACGCATTCCAGGTTTAGTCTGAATGGCACATTTGCCTAGGATTTTAAGCTAGACCAATAGCGTGGTTTTAATTAGGCTTAACTATGTTTGGCGAGGGGTGTTGATTACTGACTTACACCGTCGTCCTTGGTGATGCTGTGTTGATCTCAATCAGTGGCGGCTGGCTCGTCCCCTTTCTGAAGTGGTGATTCCAGGAGGACGACTCTCTGCTCCAGAAGTGTGGATTGGACCAGCCGTACGTAGCCTCTTTCTGATAAACTAACCCTCTCAACACCAGGTGGTACTCCTGGCTGGTACGGACGGACAGTGAAAATTATACAATTATGACCGGAGCAGTCGCGACTGTTTGGCGTTTGAGTGTGGCGGTGCAGTCCCGTTCCACCTTTCGTAGGAGGTGGTAGTGCAGTCCACTGATCCCCCATGTTTTGCGGGCTGATCAGAGACGGTGAGCTGTATGGGCCTCCAAGTCTCTACTGGTTGTGCGTTCAGGCAAAGTTGAGCGGCAAGTCTCTGGCTATGGTCACTTCAGCACTAACTTAGTGCTCAAAGCAAGGAAATAACCCGGGCTTGTAGCCCCTCCTTGTATGAAGGTGTTACTAGTGATTGGGGTCCGCTGTTCTTCCCCTCCAGCACTGAATTAGTGCTCGGGTTACTGGAAAGAAACAGGTGGCCATCTAGTGTGTGTGTTTTTAGACTCACAGACTCCTGAAGCGGTCCGTAGTCAGACTAATTCAGTTAACTAACAATCTCCCGGTTCCTATCGGCAATGCATGTCGTATCTTGTTTCTAGCCGGTGAAACAGAGAAGTACTCTAAAGAAGAAAAAGCTTAAGGATAGAGAACAATAGATGTTTATTGAGAACTCAATAAACATGTGACCCGTGCTACCTCCTGCCGAACAGTGGAGTGCTGAAGGTAACTGCGTTATCCAGGTGTAGGCGACCTGGTTCTAGGTTACAAGGGAAAGAATATAGTTCCAGATGAATACAAAGTGAATTACTGTTAAACTGTATTAAGTAAATGGGTGTCTAGAAGAGACAAAGTGAATTTAATAGGTATTAGCATGTTTGCTGTTTGACTGGTCGTTGAGACGGGAAGTAGCTACTGGGGGCTTACTTAAAGCTTTTAAGATCTCCAGAGGTCCCAGCAATTAATCAGTGCTCTGGGGTGTCGTGAGAGAGGATGAAGAATGAACTGCTGGAGCCCCGCTGCGCATAGACTTATATAGTGCTGAAGTCTAGTCTGCCACAGCGGGGTGCGGGGAAGGCGCATGACGTCCTTCTACCGTGGCGTGGAAGTTGGAAGTCTCTGGTCAGCAGTAGTCAGCAATACTGCTTCGTTCATCTTCAGTAGCATTCGGCCTTGCCCGATGGCAGGCGGCTTGTCTGCTTTCAGCCTGTTGATAAGGGGGGGGGGGGGGGGCGATGTGACCGCTGGTTGCGTAATCTTGTGGCCATGTGCTCGGCCGCCCGGGAGATTTAAGCGGCCAAGAATTTGTGTACAAAGTATTGTGTGCACAACTTTTGTGGGTGGTTGATGTAGACAATTCATACGTACGTTGAAATAAGGGTATACTTCACGTAAAGTGCTATGAGTCGTAATCGTAGTTGATTAGTAGTAGGAGCGGAATGCGTCAACTTGAAATGAGTTAATGAAGAAACCGAAAAAGATGCCTCCATTTTGATTATACATCCGTGAGGTTGAAACTTTTTCAAATAAAAATAAAATACGACAATGACAAATATGTAATATTGGCGATGGACCTTTTAATTACTGTTTATAACCATTCTAAACACTTAAAACATTACCTGCTATTCTATGAATTAATTAATTATGCAGTTCACATATACATTATATAAACACCACATATACTGTGACCCGTACCCAGTTATAGACTTTGGCACAATCGTTGTGGCTTTATTGAACTAGACCAAGGTCACGTTTAGTACGGACGTGCAGTGGAAAATATTCGTAGTACATCCAGTAGGAGCAGTCGGGATTGCTTGTAACTTTAGTGAAGCGGCGCGGTCCCATTCTGCCTGTCTTTCCTTCATAGGAGGGGCTAAGGTAAACCCCTGCTTGGCAGCTAGAGTTTGGTTCGCTGCTGAACAATACACATTGTGCACTACAGACGAGAAACTATTCCCTATAATAGTGTTGCCCAATAGCAGCTTGGTAGCACGACCTCGGTGCCTCCGGTGATCCCCGACTGTAGCGGGAAGATCAGAGACATTGAGCCATGTGGGCCACCAATGCTTCTACTGGATGTAATATCCAGCCAAGGCCAAGCCGCAATACCCAGGCCAATACCGCCTCCAGCACCTGGGTGCTCTGGTAGGGGATAATAACGTAGGCTTGCTGTTTCTCCTTGGTTGAAAATATCCCTAGTGGTTGTGGCTCCTCTGTTCTTTTCCTCCAGCACCTGGGTGCTCGGGGTAATAGGAAGCAACAGGCGGCCGTCTAATGGATGTATTATCAGACTGGAGGACTCCAGAAGGGAGTTCTCAGTCAAGCTATTTCAGATTCAAAACGTACCCCGTTTCTGTCGGCAGTGCACAGTGCGAATTATTCCTAGCTGGCGAAGTAGATGTTACTCTAGAAATAAAAGTGTGTGAATAGAGAACAAAGCTGTATTTATTGAGGACTCAATAAACACAGTGACTCGTGCTATCTCCTACCAAGCAGACAGAGTACTGAAGGTAACGTACGTTAGCCAGGTGTAGGCGACCTGGTCCTAGGCTAAAGGAAAAGGTTGAACTAGAAAACTGAATATGTAACAGCTGAACTAAAACTGTCTTAATTGCTGGTGTCTGGAAGAGACAAAAGAAGTTAAAGTTATAGTAGCAAGGTATTCCTGTTTGATGTTTGTCGAAGACTGTTGTCGTCGCAGGAAGTAGTCGTGATGGCTACTGAAGACTCGAGGTTCGCTGGAGACCCTAGCACTAAGGAGTGCTTGCGGTTTTCTCTAGGAGAAGAAATACGAATGACTCCTGGAGCCACGCCGTGCACAGACTTGTATAGTCACAAGTGTAGGCTGCCGCGACGGGTGCGGGGAAGGAGCGTGATGTCCTTCTGCTGTGAGGCTGGCGTGGAAGGTGAGAACCCTCTCATCAGCACTTTGCTTCGTGGATCTTTGATGGCACTCGGCCGTGCCCCGAAGTGGCTGACAGCTTGTTGGCATTTAGCGCAGGGGGAGGGGGAAGCAGCATGCTCACTGGTTGCTCAACCCTGAAACCATGTGTTCGGCCGCCCAGTAGATTTAAGCTGTGCACAACATCCGTGTCTTGGTTTGCGGTATTGACTCTCACGTGGGTTGAAGTAAGGGTATACTTGACATGACGAGTGATGAGTCGTAATTGTATTTAAATAATTAAATGTTACATGCGGATAATAAACGCTGTATGTAAAGAAGAACTATATTTAGCAACTGTTAGCAATTTTCGTCAAAATTAAAAATTACGCACACTTACTCTAGTGACTTCAAATCACTTGCAAGAAAATGAATTAAATTATACTAGTAAGAAATCAATTTAGGTAAAAAAACGAACGGTAATATAGCAATATTAAGATGTGCCATCTAGTTTTTTCATAGGCCTAGGCAAGTTACTAACTGGTAGCAGTTCTATGATTAGGGTTCATATTTACTACAGATTACACACTTCACTCATTAAGGGTGCCAAATGCTAGTATGCAAACTGCTGTCATGTAATATGAATCTTCCATGGTGGTTTATATAGCAGCTGGTATACTGACTCGTGCACCAGGGATTGTAGAAGCTTTTACAAGACCAAGTAAAGCTGCAGGTATCATGTAATATCGGCTTATGGCAATGCACTGTATTTTTACCTTTAAGGAACAGTGTAGCCATCTAGCAGAAAACCTACAACTGCACTAGCATTAAGCAGCAAGCGCAGCTACTGCACTTTGGAGTAACACCACAGTGGATCATGCAGCATCTACATGCTGGCTGAACAGCGCTGCCAACACATCCGATATTGTACAATTTCATGAGATATACTGCTTCATAAAAATACTGATCTTCAAACCAAAGCAATCCGTGAATGACCTAATTCAGAAACTTAAATTACACTTGAAATATTCTGTAGAAAAAAAAAAAAAAAGTTACAGATATTACTGTAAAATAAATAGTGGCTGTTTATACAGTGATTCTGTTTTTAATACATAAACTATAGCTGTGGTCGGCATTTCAAAAGATTGATCATTCATCGGCAATGTCGTTTTTGTTTGACTATGGGATTGAAAGACAATTTTCATTTATAGCAAAAAATAAATGTTTGCATTATTTTGCTTCTTTAAAGCAAAATGTAAATTTTGTACAGAATACAGTCGACTCTTGTACTGAAAACGCATGTACCGACAAAAGTTTCCACAGTTCATTTTCAGTGGTCCCGGCAAAACTCCTATATAAATAATTATAATGCTAACAGCTTCTATCGTTTATCGGATGGTGCGTCGATTGAAGTATATTTTGGGTCCAGTCACCTAAGATTTCCAGCAATGATCGTTTTTAAGTGGGTTGTTTATGCAAACATCTAGTAATTGGATGTGAAATACGTCACGTGCGCTGCTGTTTATCATGCCTCTGTAGCGCGTTGTCTGTCTTCCCAACTCAGCAATCAACACGTCTGGTCTGCTCTCTTCCATTGACCCTCTGAGGCTGGCTTGGCATCTGGTCAGCTAGGTTTACCCCTCCGGGTGTAGACTCTGGGTCGGCCGTAAAAATGGCAGCGGCATCGGGCAACACTGGTCACCTGTGAACAGCCGAAGAGGTGGTCGTAAAAACGACAGATGGGTTAGGTAAGGCAGGAGCCTCGGTGTTGTCCTTCCCACTGCTGGGAAGCATGGCTATGTGAATAGCAGTGGCATCGGGCGATGACCAGACCACGTCAGTCATTTGGAGCAGTGGAGGGAACTCTTCACCTACTCCTCCGACTGGAGAGGACCTCCGTCTCGACAGCTCATATCAACGGTCCTCCTTCACATCAGTGGAGTCGGGCCTGGGAGTTGGCTGTGGCACAGGGTGGTGTCGGGAACTGGAAGCTTGCTGCCTTTGCATTGAGTGTCGACTGATCCAGCGTGGCAGCTGTGCAATCCAGGGTGATCGCGGCCGTGGGCGCCAGTTGCTTGTGGGAACTGGGGGTTTAGGCATAGTTTGTTGAGGTGATGGCTTTTGGAGTGCACTCAGCTCATCAGAACTTGAGGCTGGAATCGTCTTGGTGATATGAGTGTGGGTGTGGTCGGCGAAGGCTCCGTTCTCTATCCAGCGGACTTCTCCAAGATAACTCGCTAGTGCTTGGTGTCCACTTTCCAGTTCAGTTGGCAATCTTCCTCTCGAAATCTGACTGTGTCGAAGGTAGCATCTGTTCAGATGCTTTGGCTTGCGATTTAGAGAATTTCACCCACATTGGAATGGAATAGGTGGTTCCCTGACTAGTGTGATTTTCGATGGCTCGCTCTTGGGGCAGCTGCAACCGTTTTTCCCTCAGAGTGGTGGAGATAGCAGACTCTTCAACGTCTTCCAGTGTTTCTGAAATTGCAGAGGTGGTGTTGTGTACTTCAGTCTTCGGGACGTCCTTGGGATAGGGCCTCATCTGTCCCCTAGTGGATTTGCGTACTCATCTTCGATGAGCCTCTGTTTAGTACACATTTTCATGGCGCCCAATGACCTTATAGGGGCCATCCCACTTTCCGGCGAGTCCCGCGTTGAATTGATTGTTGCCTCTTCTCAGGGGGTGGCTGCAGTAATATGCTAATTTTTTATGGTGGGCAATTGTTTTCTTTTCTTGTGAAATCAATTTTACGTGTAAAGTGAATAAAGATAAGTGTGTACAAATAAATGTGTTCTTATGTTACCGGTACCATATTATGGCGAGTGAGGCCGTGTGCCTGTATAGGCATCAAAAGTTTTCGATGAAAAATTTGGGATAATTAATATTTCAAGTAGACCGCACTTAGTATTTATATTCCCGTAAACATTGCCCGGCATCATCGTGCCAGTGCAGAGACCAACACACCGCCTACAATTGGTATAAATTCAACAAATTGACGTGAATCGCATCTATCAGCATGTTTTCCCAACGCCAGGCCACTGTTACGAAGTGAACCAGCCCTGTAACGACGCCAGTGGCAGTGGGCGGACAGCTGCCGCCCGCCATCTTGTAGCGACCAACCGACAGCTGCCCAACCTGAGGATCTAGAGCCGAGCTTCAGCAGCAAACCATCATGCCGGCGCCCAGTTGCTCTGCAGAGGATCTAGGTGCTCGCCCAGTTATGTACACGTAGCAGCCGGCAATGTATTCACTTCCACCTCGACCAGGGGTGGTCCAATATGCCTTTTTTGGGTATCAAATTAATCAGGAGATGTCCAGCTATTAAAATATACATATTTATAGTTAATCTAAAAAGTTGTTTTTTATGCACTAGAAACGATTGAACGTGAACTTCATGCAAAAAATGGCAAGTTTGTGGGCATGGGGGTAGGGGAGGGTCAAAATTGGCCCAAAAATTTTCCAAATTTATTATTACGACCCCTCACACACACACCCCACCCCCACCCCTCTATTACGACCCTATTCTCGTGAACCATGAGGTGTCGTAATAGAGAGGTTTTACTGTATTTTCGGGACAAGATATCGCAGTTGGCTCGTGTTCCCACTGCCTGTCCCCTGGGCACCACAGTGTCTGTCCCAGTAGGAGTTTGCTAGGGCTGGAGTTAATCACGTCATTCATGCATCGTCTGAGAAAGAAGAGTATCCTGGGAATATGGCGATCCCAGCATTTCTGGTCTTCACCCACACTTATTCAGAGGATTTTCTTGATCTCCTGGTTCTTCGCTCAGTGGGGTTGGCTTGTGGGTGATATGGTGGAGTTGTCCAGGTCTCAGCTCCCCATTCTTGACATGCTATCAGCCACTCCTTGCTAGCGAACTGGCTCCTGTTGTCAGTGAGTATACTCTGCAGGCAGCCCCAGCGTAGGAAAATTTCATTGGTGAATTTCTGTATGATGTGGTGGGTTTACTGGCTTGGCAGAGGAAAGGCTTCGACCCACTTGGAGTATAGGTCCGTCATGACCAAAAGGTACCTGTTTCCTTCGGTACTGTAGGGCTAAGGCCCTATCATTTCAGTAGCTATTTGTATTCGTGGGGTGTGCGGTCTGCAAGGTTTGGCCATCCGTTGTTGCATGGGGTAGGCCTGTTTCTGCAGCATGTTGTGCAGCCATGGACGTACTGGCGGACATCCCTGTTCATGCCGTCCCAGATATATTGTGTGTTGATGTCAACTAAGGTCTCCCTGGTGCCTGGGTGGCCCACATCAAGGTGGTCGTGGTAGTGCCGGACAGATATCGGCACGGAGAGCATACTGTATCCAGATTTTCCATTAGCTCTGGGTTGATTGTTGCATGACCAGACAATGTTTTCTCGTAGCGTAAATTGCTGTGGGTGCTTTTGTAGGAGTTCCTTCATGTCGGGTCTTGCTGTTTTTGGTACTCAATTTGTTTACAGCTGATTCTGAGCTGCAGAAGCCCGAGTTGTTCTGGGCTGCTTTCCAAAGGAGGAGGTGACAAGATATGATCGTCTGTGGTTGTCTTAGCCTCGTCTTCCAGGTCTGGCTGACGTGACAGGGCATCGGGAAGGTCGTTGTCCTTGCCTGGGCAGTGTTGAACTTTGAAGTCAAACTCGGAGAGAAAGAGATCCCGTCTTCCAAGCTTGGCCTTGCTGTTCTTTGAATATCGAAGCCATTTGAGAACTCTACTGTTGGTTCTCAAAATGAAGTGCGTTCCTTCCAGGTAGTAGCTACATTTGTGGATGGCCCGTATAACTGCAAGGCATTCTTGCTCGTTTATGTGGTACTTTTTTTCCATGGCTTTGAACCTCGTACTGGCGTAGGTGATGACCAGAGGTTTTCCGTCCGGTCCTCTCGATACAGTACACCGCTAAGTCGTTCTAGTCTGTCTGTAGGATCAGAGGTCCTTCTCCTTGTGGCCAATGTAGGTGTTCGATGTGCTCTAAACTGGTCTTCAGAACTTGAAAGGTGGCGCAATGTTCAGGTCCCCATACCTTCTACAATAGTGGGTGCAGGGGTGCTATGATGTCTACGATACTAGGAATGAAGTCTTGGAGCCAGTTACACAGTCCAAGGAAGCATTGGAAATGTCTCTTTGAGCGAGGTTCGTCTACTTCTTGTATCGCTTATGTGGACTTCGTTTGAGGGTAGTTCCCGTCGGTTGAATTGATGTGCCTCAGGTATTCTATTGAAGACATGTCAAAGTGGCTCTTTGAAAACTTCTCCACTATCCCGTGGAGTTCCAGGCATTCCAATACTTATTGCAAGTGTGTGAGGTATTCCTGCCAGGTCTTGGAATAGACAGTCATATCGTCTAGGTATGCAAAACAGAATCACCCAATATAACATCCTGTTAAGACTTTGGCCAACATTAGCCATTGAAATGTGGTGTGAGCGTTTTTGAATCCAAAGGGCATGACTCAGAATTGAAGTGTTTCTCCTGCTGGTGAAGTGAACGCTGTTATTTTCTGGCTGTCTAGGTTCACCACTATTTGCCAATAGCCAGACCGCATGTCTAAGGTGCTGAAGATTTTCGCCTCTCCTATGTCGCGTAGTGTGTGAGCTAGGTCAAGGGCGGGTGGCGGAATCGGAATCAGAAGCGTGACGTCATTCAAAGCTTGGTAGTTAATGCAGAACCCTAGTTGTCCGTCCTTCTTCTGAACTAATACAACGTGGGAGTTGTAGGAAGAGAGTGGCAGTTTGATAATTCCATGGCGTTTCATGTTCTCGAACAGATCCATGATAAGGCAGTTTCGCTGGGCAGAGACTTTAAAATGTATGTTGTAAACAGTTGCAGTTGTATTGAGCAAGATCTCATGCTGGATGGTTCTCATCTGACAAATTTTTCCACTGGTTCCAAAAGTGCAGACATGCTCGCCGAGGACTTCTTTTAGTTGTCAGAACTGCGTCTCGCAGAGCTCATGGATAACTTCCTCTTTGCGGAGAGCTTGAGGTTTCAGGTTTTTGGGATTGTGTTCCTAATTCATAGTTACATGGTGGTTGTCGCCTAAGTATACTTTCCGTTACCTGTGACTGTGGTCCATTATGCATTGTTGCTGTTTGTGCCATTGGTGGTCTAATGTAAGTTCCTCCTGCATGTCAGGTGACACGTCAAACTCAGCTTGGGTCTTGATCATTGGTAGCTCCACAATGAGAGTTGTACGACCGTCGACATTGAGTGGGTATTCTGGCTTAGCCATTCTCACAGTTTTGGTTGCCTGCTTAGGGATGCCCTCTGCTTGTCCGTATGTCTCTTCATGCGAATTTTCCAGATGCAGCCGAGTCGAGCAGTATTAATACGTTCCTGCTATTGATTTGAACTGCTATGTATGGGGCAGCAGGTGGGTCAGCCTCTTCATCTATGAGCTGAACGGTTTGCCTCTTCTTGTCCAACGAGGTCACCCCATTTTACCTAGTGGCGGCAGCGTTTCTCTTCTGCAGGATGCCTTCATTGCGAGAGTTAGGATTTGTGATATGTGGTGTACGTGTTACGTCTCCTTCCTCACATGATTGTCTTGGCGCTGGCCTCTGTGGGCAGACCTTGTTGAAATGGTATGCAGGGCAATACCAACATTTCATTAGGCAAGGAGCAGGTGGTGTGGGTTGAGGCATCTTCGGTCTTCGCTCTCGGGTTCTGTTTACTTGCTTGGCTTCGGGTGGTTGAGGATAGTTTGCACTCCAAAGTTGTGTTCCGTAAGGTACGTCTGTACCTTATGGCAGACAAAGATCTCTACTTCCTTGTCTGGTGTCTGGGTGCGACTGTAGAATTTCGTAGTGAAGCGCACCAGTACCTCTTCACCAGTGAACTGTTGTCCAAGTCGGCTGCTGAGTTGGCTCCACTCAGAAACAAATTCACTGTATTTTTGCCACCATTCAAGGGCTTTGCCCTTCAATTTGGCTTGTTCTCGTGAGACCCATTGCTATTCAGGCACTTTGTGTGTGCTAAATTCTTGTTCACATTTGGCCGTGAACACTAGTGTGTCCTCATGAGGTTGTCACGCAAACTCTGGTAACTGGGGCTCTCCCATGCTACAAGTGTTGCTGAAGTGAGAGGCCGGTCCTGGTTTGTGCAGTCTGTACTCAGCAGCCCGCTGACAGACTTTGCATTGACCACGCCCTGGGCAGGTGATTCAATTGCAGAATGCAATCTGACCAGTTCAACATTCGTCGCATGTATTCAAGGCGATCAGTATAATGCGGTTTGTCTGCCCAGCCTAAGCAGGAGAAGTGGAGCCATTGTTGGCAATGAGCACACTGGATTCTGTGGGTCCCAATGCCGGGGCAATTTTGCATTGAACAGCGGCTGTGTTCAGTAGGGCTGCAATGGTGCAGTTGCACTCGTGCTCACTCATGTCGGTAGTTGACATTGCGGTTGCTGATTTGAGTGCCACAGGCTGTTTAGGGGACTCCCCGAAGTTCGTTCTTGGCTTGGCTAGGGTCTAACTACCTGATCGAGCTGCTTAGTCGACACTAGAGGTGGGTCCAAACCTCATTTTGCAGATATTACAGATACAGATACTTTGTGGCCGATTCTGCAAATAATGCTAATACAAATCATTTAATTTGTAATTTTTTATATTGTGGGAGTAACTTTAAAATGAGCAAAAAGTCTCAAGGATGTGGAAAAAATAGGTCAATAAATACAAAAAATTTACATACAATTCCTTATACAATATATACACCAAGGCTGCCACTATCCCTTTAAGCTAAAATCCTGGTTCCTGTATATAAAAATCCTGTAAAATCCTGGAATCATTGTGTCAATTCCTGTAAAATCCTTGGAATTAAAAAATGGCAAAAAAAAAAGGGGGGGTTGAAAGACGTTTAAATATTTAATGTAGTAGTCTTTGTTTGGAATGTACAAACTGTGGTAATTCTCTTCTCCATTCACACTTATACTTTTGTTTATATAACGACTGTATCTGCGAAAATTTTTGTTTCCTCGCCATTGTGATATCAATGCCAAACGCAAAACAGAGTTACCAAAGGTTCTTTTCAATAATGACCTTGGCATTTGCATGTGATCATATGGCCAGGAGCAGAAATATGTATGTAACTGTATACCAGCACCAGTGAATAATTAAGCAAAATATTTTGGACCTACCCGATTGAAGCATTGGTGTATCTCCAAAATATTTTGTTTAATTATGCACCTCTGTTGTAAGAATCTTTCCAGCTAATGTGTCAGTGAAACTTACTCACCTTGCCATGGGTGCTCTGGTGCATTGTGTGGGGTCTGAGTTTTTCATTTGTTTCTACAATTAGAAAGCCGTAAAAACTGATAAAATGTGTTAAAACGGCAGGCCTAATGTACACTATAAATCACTGTGCATACGAAAGAGCAATATTTAAGCACAGTCCTTCCCCCCCCCCCCCCCCCCCCTCCCAATTCAATGTTTACATTATAGTTTACCACTTTGGTTAGTTTATAAAAAAAGCTTCACTTTATCAAACTAGGGGGCACAATCTAATAATGTAACTATTTTTGGCATTCTTAACGGGTTTTGCAACGTAAGCAGCAGGCTACAATCACCAACCTTACCCAATAGTTGCAAATGCTATATTTCTCAAGAACCTGATGCTTGCCGCTCTCCTGTTTTATATATACAATGACTACGACTCATCTGACTCAAGTATTTGTACTTCACCCGAGAGAGAGTCAAACCCCATCAACTTATTACACGAGTGTCTTGGATCGCCACAACCCTGGACGGCGATTCCAAACACGTGAAAAATAGAAAATAATCCTGTGGAAGCCAGCGAGCATGCCGGCCCCTCCCCTCACCCCCTCCTCTCTACTGAGAGCCTACAAGCTGTCAACCCCCTGTGGGCTGAACCAAGTGCCACCAATTATGCACGAAGCTTAGCGGCCTAGGCAAAGAGTAGCTACCCCCACCCCAGCCTCGCACAAGAGGGACGTCATAAGGCGACGTCACACCTCCCACCACTGCCCAGTGCTGCACGTATCCTTCTGAATATAAAAGTCAATGCACTACAGGGCTCGCAAATTGTTCTTCCTGATCCAGTAGCTCACTCCTTCACTTTGTGTGCTGGGGCCATCTACTGCTCAACAGTCTTCAGCAGCCACCAGAGGCTGCTACCTTGGACGTCACCAGAATCTCTTCTGCAGCCTGCAGCCTGCAGTTACCAGAGGCTTCATTGTCGACAACCACCACCATTTACCAGAAGCTCTTCTTCTTCTTATTCTTCTTCACACCACTCCTTCCGCTACTGCGCCTACTGTACCAGCAGCAGCCTCTACTTGCTGATAGAGGCAACTGCACTCACTGCTATTAGAGTAGTGGTCCCCTTTTATTATATTTGTCTCTTCTAAGCACCCCTTGATATAGTTAGCTGCAACTGAGTTGTTTTCGTAGCCGTCAACGTCACTAGTCTTCTTGGGTAGCTAGAAGCAGGTCGCCTACGCCTGTGAAGCGTAGATTACTTCCATACTCACATTCAGTAGGTTAGGAGATAGCACACTTCATAGTGTTTATTACTTTATTAATAAATATAGATTTGTTCCTTCACTGAGGGTATTTGTTCTAGAGGTATTTCCCTTGACCACTAGGTATAATACTTACTGTGCATTGTCAGCCGAGACCAGGTTTGTTTATACCAGTACGAAAAAGAGCAGGACTGCGGATATAATAAACGTAGTGGACAAAGCCGTGTTAGTACATACATGGAAAAATATCCAAGCTACAAAAGACCAATGAAAAAAACATAGATCTCCAGCAGTAACCCTTCCTAGGTCAATAGGCCGAAACCCCAGCTCAGCCACAGCAGGCGACATCAAAGTGCCCTTTCATAGCCACTGTTAACAGAGGATTACAGCAAACTAAACTCTTGGCTCTTAAAAAATTTTAAAAAAACTAGACAAACTCGCACCAGATTCCAAGGGGACATATCCCAATACTGAAAACACAAAACTGTGCAAAATATGAAATGTGAGCAACAAGCAAACGATTAGCTTTAAACTAATTGTATTCATAACTGTGCCATGACCTTACTCTTTGAAAAGGGTGCATATGGAAATTTCTCATGACTGTTTGTCAGATTTGACTCACCAGTAAAAATTATATACAAAAACAATGTGAGAGCCTATCATATTCACCTCCCAAGGAACACAGTCCTCTTCCATGACGATTCCGAGAAAAGCTGATATTGTATACCAGAAGCAGTCATCTGAAGTGAGGAGTTATGCCACAAGGGCATGTATCTGGCGAGGCCCACATGATGAGCGAGAGGAGGTCGAAGTACTAGATGATTGGAGGCGGGAGTGAGAGTGCAGGAGTGCTGGACACTCGAAAGCCGGAGCAAGAGGGGCAGAGGCAAACCTAGTCAAGCACGGAAGGGAGGGGAGACAAGAAAGGAGAACTAGGGAGGGAATGAGTTGGTCGAGGAGTGCGCGCTTAGCCAGAAAAGTAAGTTCACAAACTGTTCTGCGACCAGGAAACTGTCGCAAGCCATATCGTACTGCGTCGCATCTAACTTTATCTACCTTATAGAACAAAAAATGCTTTCCAACATAATAAAAAGCTTCTCTCTCTAATACTGACGCAACTTCAGGAAAGCCAATACACTGCAGATAAATGTTTGAACACTGCCCCACTTCAAACACTAATAAGGTGTTGCTATTCCACGTGGCACCAAAGAAAATGGAATATTACACTCACTCGTGAAAGAAAAAGGGAATTAACCATTAACTGCATCGTTACAACATGATATGCTCATACTTTTAAAATATTCAAATATTGTATTTGGTTTACTTCCATTCGATTACTATGGAGAAATTTTACTGAACCTATTTGGGATTTCATGATGTAACAAAGCAGCTGCAAGGAATTTAGATTTTTTTAAGTCTATCTTTTTGCATGGCCCTACTTTTACTCAATGCAAATATATATATATATATATATATTTATTTATTTATTTATTTATTTATTTATTTATTCACAGTTTCCTTTTAGTAGACTGACTACCAAATCAACATTTTTTTATTGTGCAAGAAAAATTTAATAATCTTCATAAAATGTTAAAGAAATTTTATAATATTATGTTTTTTTATCCTTTATATATTCTATAACTGGGGTTTATATTATCTTTTCTTATTACCTCATGTTATGTTGTTATAGTCCTTTCACGCTTTCTTCGGCCTTTGTGAATCAAACCTTTGAAAAATCACACTATGTATGATATGCTTTGTTGCTTCCTAAATATGTCTGTGTGTATCACAAGAGCTTTGTACTTGTCTTCATTAAAATTGCTTTTTCTTTCTGTTAAATTGAAATGTTGTTAATATTTTATCTATAAATGATAATACTTAATTTATGTATAATTTGAATAAAAACAGTGATAAAATATGTGTGTTATTCTATTTAATATAGCTTCAATGAAATTATTTTCTTCCTAGTTTTTTTTAGTCTCAAACATTTTTGCAAGACTTACAGTGTTCACTATCCCGAGTCTTACTCCTTCAGAGTTTGCAGAATATCATATAGAGAGAAAAAAGTAATAAATAAAAATGAAACAGAAATTGTTCTGAATTGTACTAATTATAGTTATGTTGCTTACATTGAATGTGGTATGGTAGTTAATGAGAGGGATACCACCATTGTTGCTTTTGGATTCATTATTGGTATCCATATTCTCATAGATGTTTTTGTTTATTGGTCATTATATTTTTGCAAGTTGACATTAATGAAGTGTTAAATGTTTCCAGCTCCTTGGAAAGAACCTCTCCAGATACCACCGAACTTGTTCAGCGCCAAGCTAAACACCTCTCCCCAGCGACCAGTAAAGAGGACACAGAACTCTGACAATATTGAGGATGAAACGGCCCCGCAGCTGCCTGGGAAGTTGTTTAAGCTATCGGACAAAAAAGATAGTAATGAGAAGTACCGCATTACTTTCTCTTACATAAAAAGAAAGGAGGACATGGAAAAGGTAACATTTAGCATGCTCATTTTGTATTTGAAACACCCGTAGCTGAAGTATGATCAGTAATAATTGATATAAATTTTTATGTGAACACAATATATTGATCTAGTAGATCAGAATCAAATGTTTTGGCCAATAGATACTTGAACAGGATTTTATGCTTTTGCTAGTGTTGGTTATTCACTCTTAGTTTTACTTTCCACAGTATATACTTTATAGTATTTTGCTGTGGCTTAATATAAATGTTTATTACAACACTATTCTTGGGAGATGTGTTGATATTGTTAGTGTGTGTGGACAATACCCCTTGTTGGTTGGATCATTGTTGTGAGCCATGGGAAAGCTTGTTGTGGAATGGCTGACCCTGGCATTGTGTCTCTGTGCTGAAGGATAGAAGAGGAGCAGAGGAGCAAAAGTGAGGAAGAATTCTCAGCTTCATAAAATGTTCAGGAGCACATAATTTTGGTGCAATATGCAGTACTCAGTTCATTGATCTCCGCCACTGTACATAAATACGGTACAATAATGTATAGGTGCGTTGTGTGTGCTAAGGTGGCTAGAGCATTTTGTTTGTGAGTTAACAGCACTTGTTCTTCTACATGGAGGATCTGCATGCCTTGAGTATGAGATTTGACACAAAAGAATTCAAATGGATTCCATTGTAGACCTTTTCCATTCATTTAGAATATTTTTTAACCTGGCAATTGAGTAGGGTGACTAGGGTCTGCATCTAAATAAAAAAAAGTATCTAAGCATTTGGTGCTATGCTCCTCCATTCATGGTATATTCACACTTGTAAACAAACCTTGAAAAATAACCTCAGCTGTTGTCATTTATTTTAAATCTTATCACATTCTACGACATCTAATACATAGAAGTACTATATGAGGGGGCAGTCAAATGAAAATGGGTCACCTCATAGAAATCAATTGGCATGCAAATTGGTAGTAATGTGGTGTGTGAGATGTCTGCATGCCTGAGATTGTAAGTTCGAGCTGAGCTTGAGCAAGTCTACTGGGAAGTTCCTGAGCTTCGAGCTCAAGCTCAAGCTATGATATTGCAGACAAAATAATAAATAATAATGATAGTATTCTGTTTTGTATAGCTTCAGTAAGTTTTGACAGTTCACAAAAATAAATGTGGCCACACACTGCATTCCTCCACCACAACAGTTCTGTCGGTGAAGAAAACAATCTTTGTAAACAAACTATGGATCCAATGCAAGACATTGAAAATTGACAACTTCAGTCCAGTATCCTAATTAGGCAACTATAGCTGGTTGCCGTTCCCAAGTGTTCTATTTTTGTTATGACCACATAGTATACTAGTTAGGGTTCTGTTTATTTTACTGGCGGTGTGAGGAACTCTAATTTAACGTCGTTTGTGAATTGTGATTGTTTTGCTGTTCTTCTTATGAGAGAGAGGTGGTTGGAACTTACATTGTTTTGGTGATGCAGTGGAAAATTTTGTTTGTACGGAAATAAAATTCAGTTTACTATAACTCTAAAGTTTTAACTTTATCAAAAGAGCTAAATACTATAAATGGGTCGCTGTTTGTACTAATACAAGAAATACTCAACACAGAAATATTGCTGCAATTTTTTATATAATGAACTACACTAAAAGGGCATCTATTTAGGCCATGTACACATTGACACATATCACACTCCTGTGCATTGCATATGCGCCCCCTGCTCTTCGACTTTGCCTCATCATCGCGCAATTAATCTCTTACAGGCAAGTCACACGCTGGCAGATAATGAATCCCATGACTACAGGGATGATCCTAGCTCAACAGACGATTACAGACACATGCATAAATTATTATAATTGGTACTGCCCACTCAAAAGTCGACATGCAGTCGTCCACTCACGCCTGAGAAACTGTATTATCCACCGAGCCACCGACATGCCGGAGCAAAAGGAGCTAGTTGGAAGGGATGCTGCAGGAGGGCAGCACCCTTCGTACAATGTTTTCACTACTGCCCGAGCCTCGTGGAGATGCGATATATATATGTCAACTGCCTCTAGACAGGGAGATAAGAAATGGTGGCACAGTCCACAACCCTAATTTAAACAATCCCTGTGAGGCGAGACTAGCTATCCCCACACCTCTTGGGCAGCCTACAAGCAGAACATTTTTGTACATAAGAAAATGCCAAAACACAGCTCAACAGTTCCATCTGCTCTCCGACCTGAGCAAGATTGAGGATCTCCAGTCTGCATAAGACTCCAGCTGGGGGGCACAGCGAATAACGAACAACAGGGAAATGGCTGCCATCGCATTCAAAGAGACATTCCAGAAGCACTTCACCAGCAACCCCCAAAGAAGTCTTCAACACTCCTTTGCCGTGTCTACCCTTCTGGTAACTGCAACCATGCTGCCCTTCTGGTAGTGTTAACACACCCCACTGCCCTTCTGGTAGTGGCCCCCGCAACTCCTTTCAGGACAACAGTGTTAGAGTTAGTTAGGGTGAGATGTTTTAATAGGTACTGAAGCATGATGCATTGGCGACAATGGGAATTTACGATTTTAACTCATCAGCATAGCATGCGTGACTTCTAATCACAACGGAGTTTGTGTCATTGTCTGCTGCCATTTGACTTCAGCTTGTACTGTTTACCCTGGCAAGAATGCACGTTCCACTCCAGCAGTATTGTATTATTCACCGGCCCACTGAAGCTATGCCTGAATGCACAGAGTACTACTGCCCACTGCTAGATGACTTTTGCAGTATGTTTCATTGCTATCTTCCATGTTTTTCCAAGCCGGCGGGTGACGTCTTTCGCCACCCCCCATTCAGCGCAACCCCTCGTCCTCAAGATGCCAGCCCATGAATGCCAAAGCAGCCACCCGGCATAGTATACAAGGAGAGTCAAGATTCCACTCAGGACCAGTCTGCAGTCTTCCACCGCACACGTTGCTGGAACTGACCAGCCTGACTCATCTCAAACCTTCGCTTTCCAATCTCCCCAGCTTACCTTCACTCTTCACTGCACTTTCAGTGCCGAAGAGACTCCTTTCCTTGGTCTCTAGCCAAGATCGTTCCTTCCACAACCAGCTTAGTAATCCAAGCACCAAGTCGAAGAATAAGTGCCTAACCGTCTACACCTCTAGACACTGCTGCCCCCTCTGGGTAACAATTCGATAGGGAGTTAGATTCCGTTTTTAGTTCTCACAGTGCTAATCTACCCCATCTCATACAGTTCAGGACCAGGTCGCCTCTACCTGGATTTGCGTAGGATTAGCTTCCCCTGTGCTCTTGTATACGTAGAAGGTAAAGGCAGTTCACGGTAAAGTGAGCACTTTGTGAAGCTGTTTCATCAGACATAATAATCGATAAATATATTTTATTGTGACCTTGGACTTTTGGTTTTGGGTATGGTGAATGTATACACTGTGTTTTTTACCCACATGGCAGGGTTTACATTAACAAGTGTTGGAAGGATATAAATTGGTTGAAAGAAAAAAGTAACTAGGGCTTCAAAAGTGCTCACTTTATCGTGAATGGCCTATAGTGTGGTATCACATGTTTATTTCATCTCGTGTGAAATAAACATTATGTTTAACCGGACTTGTGTACTACATTCCCATAGACTTATCACCTATCCCAATTGACTTCCTCCTTCAGGGAAACACAGATGATCCCGGGAATATTACACATTGCACTCACTATAGGCCAACCTTTCTGCATACCCCAGTAGGCAGAATGGAGGAGCCCACTCACCGGTACTCAGTCTCTAAACCAAGCTTGTCAGTTCTATGCAGCACGCCCTTTCCACTGCTCTTTCAGTACCGGAGGGGTCATTCCCTGGATTGGGAAGACTGCGGAGCCAGATACACTGAGTAGGAAACACACTCCCTGCATTTCACCTAACTGACGTGAGCGTGTCTTTGTATGAATCCAGATGCCTTTCTCCAAACGCAGTGGTACCAGGGAAAAAGTTAAGCAAACACTGATTGCCTCTGGGTGTCTACAAGAGCTTACCCCCTCCTTTTTAGCCTTCATCAACAGACTTGCTCTGAGAGAATAGGCTCAGGCCCTACGTTAGCTACTAGTACCTATCACCCCAGCTATTCCAAGGAAATTGTTTACTGCCCCAGTTTGCTGCAGAACAGAGGTACACCCGTGGGTCAGCAAGTTCCTCAACTGACCCAAACAGCCGCCTACAGTACCCATTGCTTACTTGCGAATCAACGTTGTTGCTCTGCCCCCACCATCATGATACAACATCCACAGTCACCATGCTCAAATGCATGCAGCACCTACATGCACCACTGTTAAGCCTGTGCCACATGCTAGCACAGTAGAGATGCATCACCCAGGTATACCAGCAACTATACGTAACTTGTAATGCAAAATCTCGCTCCCATAACCTGACTTTGTGCCCTGCCACGTAGCTACCCGGCCAGTCCTGTACACTGGACTTGCTCCAGTTCATTGCAAGGATTAATTTTTCTCTAAATCCTGCCAGAATAGGATGTGCCTGGCCTAGCATCCAACAAAACCTGTGCTGATTGATGTAGTGTTCTCCCATACAGCCTGGGTGTTACATGTAACTACTTGTCAAGGTTGGACCCAGGTCCCCTTCACCTGGCTATTGTATGTTACTTCCGGTCAGCTCTTGGATTGTTAGGAGGTAGTATGGGCTTCAGTGTTTATTTCTCATGGAATTAATACGTACATATTTCTCTCAAACCTCTGCGTATTCATTTCTAAGGGTGACTGTTTGTTCCCTTTTACGAGGCCTGTACTAGTACCCGCCTTATGCCTTACACCCAGAGGAGTGGTATTAAGTGGCAAAAAAGAAAGGCAGCTGCTACCACCAAAGTCAACGGAAGCTGTACCCCAGCCCCACCTGCAATTTACGGTTCCAAACCTCGGGAACTAGCTCAAGCCACCCCCCAGCTCCCTCATCTACCTTGTTTGCAGCCCCAACCAAGACAGCCGGAAGTCAGCACCCAATTGTGTCTGCATTTCTTCAGGACGAGCACATCCCATTGGTATTGCCAACCCCTGGTGCCGTGGTCACCGGAGCACCAGTCCCTCCCAAACTCACGACACCTTCTACAGCCACAGCACAGCCGACGCCCTATGTCGAAGCACTAGCAGCAGCTGGGTCACCAGTCACCCAGGGCCACCTCCTGCCAAGGTAAACCCTTGGCTGTGTGCCATCTTGCCCTCCGGACAGCGACGCCTGTAATTGACTATGTACCGTCCAACAGGCCACATGCCTAGTTCTGTATACTGGCCGGGGCCCAGTCAACCAGTAGAAAGGACAACCACAGTGAACCCAGCATTCCTGAACGACACAACCAAAACCTTGCCCGACCGTGACATTGCCTCTCTGTCACCTGATGTCATGCGTCAACCTGTTTATGTTTTGTGTTTTATTTCCTTCTATTTATTATTTGAATTCACTATAAATGTTTATTTTACTCATGGCAAGAAATAATCGCAGTGTAAACAAATGTGAATAGGTTAGGGATTCATTTTACAACATAAACTAAAACTGACATATTTATACAAAAAATACGTATGCAGTATCAACACACAACAGTTTGATAATGTCTTTATATTAATTCAAAGGAAAAAGTATGTGATAATTTAAAAAATAATAAATTGGAAGGCCTACGTATTGAACAATGGAAACACTTGCCTGCAATAATGTGGTATATGCAAATGCTTTTTCAATAAAAAAGCGTATTAGGGTCCTTTCTTTCAACCAAAAAAATGTGTAGCCTATGTAGTGCAGTACAACTACACCAGTTTTCTTTGTTGATGCAGGTCATAGATTAAAGATGATGCATCTTTAGTCTATGATGTAGGTACATAGGCAGGATTGGAAGAATCTACTTTAGTGCAGCCATCAGCACCATTTCGTTGTACAAATGACAACACATATTTTTGTGTGTCTGATATTTCTTTATTAATTTGATTAATTTATTTTTATTACAATACATTTTTTAGCATTCATAAATCATATCAATAGCCTCTAACCTGCAACATCATGTCTGCAGGATTAAGAATGCCTCACAAATATAACCCTATAATTTTACATTTTTCTTCAGTAAATTTAACCTAAAATATGCCCTGAAGTATCCAAGTAAATTGGAAATAAGTTCATTTTAATTTGTAATGGTATTTTCTTCAAAAAAGACATGGAATATTAAAGGTTGACATGCACCGTACTGGGTCCGGCTGCTGGTGGATGGCACCAAGACCCCCCCCCTCCCAGGCAACTTAGAAGCAGTGGGCACCGCTCTTAACGGAGTTGTGTTCTTGGGGCCTGTGGTGTAAGGTTTGACCAGCTAATAAGAGCTGGTCTGGTTGGCGCACGCGTAAGGGTGTATCCTGGTGTAATGCTTAGGCATCTGACTACTTTGTCAGCTCTGGCTGGTCATGTGAAGGTCTGTCTCTTCTGTGTTGTCATTGGAACCGGTAGCACAGCACGGGGCACATGTCAGATGAGGCTCTGCAAAGACTTGGGTGAGCTGGTAGCCGACTCCCTTTGGCGAGCAGCTTCCTCCTCATTCCAGGTGTGTACCTGGCTGGCACCTGAATCTCTACTCTCCAGGACTCCAGCCAGAGCTAGCCCCTGCTTGGATGCTTTCCCCCGCCCAGCCCTATGGTGAAGCATGAGGGGAGATGACAACAGATAGGCAGATAGTGGGTGTCTGTCTAAAAAGCAGTAGGCATGACATAATGGAAAAATGAGTTGGTTGTAGGATAGGGTATGCAACCTGGAGTACTGGCCTTCAGTCTAGTGGCATGGTGAGCGGGATGTCGCTGGAAGACCCAAGTACCTAACTGATGGTTGCTCTATCAGGTTTAAAGGCTTCCGTTCTCGTGGCTACTTGGCGAGCAGGATGTCGCTGGTGAACAAAAGCATCACGAAGAAACGGGGTTCCTTGTTGGGTGTTGGCCTATCATTCTCTAGCAAGTAACCTGGTGAGCAAGGCATCACTGGTGGACCCAGGCACGTACTGGAGGGATGATAGTCCAAAGTGACAACTGCTCTGGTGTTGCCCAGGAAGACAGGCTTCCCAAGATCCACGCAGAGAGAGTCCCCAAAAGGTGAGATAATGAACAAGGTTCCGGCTCGTGACTATCCCTACAAGACTGTTGCTAGGATTGGTGATGAAACAGGACGTAGCGGGAGCAAGGTAAAGAAAATATAGTGTATTAGGAGTGACAACCTAACCAAGTTGATTTATGCCTGTTAATTGATTGTTCATTAAACATACGTAAACGAGTCTGTACTGTGACTAGAGCCAGAAAGGCAGATTATAGGTTGCCATCTGGTACGTGACCTAGTCTCGGAAGATGCGGCAGCGTATGGAGTGAGGGCGATCCCAAGTCAGCGGTACTCAAACTTGAGTCAACTGCAGGTGAGCTACGAGGTAGCTGGAAGCACGGCAGGCTTCGCCATGCTGACGGGCAGTGAGGCGTTGTTGTGTAGAGTAAAACTTTTGACAATGCTGGGATGGCAGTGATGACTTAAAGAAGTCGGTTGACTCTCGGGCAAAGTAACATTCTGTGAAGGTAGACATGACAGTGGGCGCTCGTGCATAGTAACGGCATGCTACTGAACTGGTGCAAGATAGCTTCAAACTGAAGACTGCAAGCCCTTTTTATACGTGGTGCACAGAGCCAGTACTGGGGGTGCCGAGGTAGCTGTAGAGAGAGAGAGGGCAGTAGTGAGCCAGCGGAGGTGGCCAAATGCAGTCGAAGCTGGCAGCTACTTTCCATCACGCATCCAAAGGCTGAAGGGGTAATAGAGTGGCGGCGTGGTGCAAAGCAGGTTGCGACGCAGCAGGAGGCATCAGCAGGACAAGCCAATTGTAAGCTTCAAGACATGGTGTGGTGTGTGCGACATAATGGCTCTTCTTAGGAGGGTGCCGCGACTGTGGAGGCTGTAGCAGGTGAACAATAATGCCTGTGGTGCATAAAGGTTACACTAACTGTATATTGCTTTAAAATATCTTCTTTAAACAAATACTTACAAGAGTGCTACGGATTTTAATCTTTTTGTGCTTCCTAAATCAATCAATAAACATTTGACAAAATTTAAAATTGGCATTCTATTATTTGCACAATACTAGGTACCTTCTCAAAAGCTGGTGTAATTTTGCGCTACGCAAACCTGCCTATGTAGCTGCACAAGGTTGAAACAAAAGACAATCTTAATGGTTGTGATGTCACATCTGGTTGAAAGAAACTAAAATTTTGGAGTTTTGCTTGCCTGTGTAACCTGTGTAGTTGAAAGAAATGAACCTCTTTAAACCTCTTTGCTTGTGTGGACGTCATACCTCCAAACATGGAAAAGCTGCCTTCTGATTTAGGGATGGCTCAGTTCCACAATTTTTTTGGTTTTCAGTACAGGTTTTTAAAAATTGGTTCTCAATTCTAGATTATTTCCTAGGTTTTACTAGTAATATAAGTATAAATGTAAGATAACATTTTGTAAAATCTCCAGGTTTTCCTTTAATACTAAGTGACTTTGGTATCAAAGAGAAATGTTAAGCTAGAATTCAAAACAAATTAAAATTATTTTTATTCCTTCCTAAGAAAGAAACTGAAACTATTTAATACAAGTTTACTTACCACTTAAAGGTGCTTTATCTTGTAATACAGCACCACAAGAGTAAATCAGTAAAGCAATTTTTAAATTTTCTGCTTTATAATTAAAGCACTGTATTATTTTAAAAGTAATATTTTGGCTACGTAAGCGTAAGCTCCTGCAAAGTGTTAACTTTTTTAATGTCCAAACACATCACATAACCATTAACATGATTATTTACATTCGTGGTTGCCAGAGATATAGTTGAATTTTTTACATTTCCTTAGAAGAGCTCATATATTACAAAATAAACTTGCCCTTTTATTTTGCTACCTGAAAATCCAAACCAACTACGTGATTCTGAATATAACATAACTTCACCAGTTCATATAGTTACGTCACGTGTCCATGACATACAGATTTTCAATTTAGCATTTCTAATATAAAAACAAAATAATTTTTTGGAAATGTAAAGGTTGTTTGGTTATTTAAATAAACTGAAACATAGTTGAATTATAGTTGTTTCTTAGGAAATAAATTACTCATAAGTTTGAGTCTCAGCAACACGTACAAGACTATTCCTTGAATAATACATCAAAATAGGTATAATTTATGCATTTGTAAATAAATGAAACTAATGAGAGATAATGTTACTTCAATGATAGAGTGAAAATAATCATGTCAGAAACATACCTGAATCCACAATTTTTTTTTGTTTTTGGGGGGGGGGGGGGACAAATAATACCTTGATGTTAAAAGTAACCTATAGTTCACATATTTGCCTATTTTATATTTATAGGCATGGACTTCATGACGTATTGTAAACTAATGTGTTTTATTTAACGATTTGTGTTCATATAAGTAACATGTACATATTGGACTGAGTGAAAGAGAAAATGTTCCCCGTTTTCATTAATTTCTACAGGCATTACAGCATAAAAAGAAAAGGAAGAGCAGTGATATTTACTAGGTAGTTGTTCATTTATATTATTTGTTCCTTGAATTTACATTTAAAATGTCTGAAAGAACCCTGCATGTTACAATCACATATAGACATTTATTAAATTTAGATGTTTGGCGATATTGTAATCTAAATTGCTTAAACTATGTACTTTGAACAGACTGCCAAAACTTAATATTAAAACTTACTATTTAAAAGTGATAACATCTATAACTCTTTTAATCCATAAATTTTATAAGAAATTACAAAATATATTGTATATGATCCATTATATATACCAGCAAATTGAAACCCCTTATTTACACTTTTCAGGGGACCAGGAGAAATTGTGAATAGCAGGAAACTGCAAGAAGGAGGAAATTTATGCTGCAAAAACAATAAATTGTACCAAGTAAAGAAATTTAATCTTGCAGGAAAGTGTAAAATCAGGGGTTGTAAAAAAGGGGTTCTAAATTAGTTTTAATTGCAGTGTTTGGTAGTCTTGTTACTGATGTTGCTGTGATTCAGTGTATCATTTCTAATGTCTGTTTTCTTGCAGAAAACAGTAGAGCTTGGAGGAGTTATAACTGACAATGTGAGGGAAGCAACACACCTGGTCATGAGTGAATTGCAGATAACATTCAAGTTCTTGTGTGCTATTTCACAGCTGCAGTTTGTTTTGTCAGACAAATGGATTGATGATAGCTATGACCAGAAGAAGTTTTTAGGTAGGTGCCTCAGTAACTGTTGCTGCTCTTTTTAGCGTTATCAAAAAGTGGCTCATAGCTGGATTTTCTTTAGGTGAAGAGCAGTACTTCCTGAGCAGTGATATGATCAAGGAAATGAGTGGGTCTTCATTAGCTGAACTTCTGGGGAAACCAAACAGGGACAAACTTTTCCAGGTGTGTTTAATAACTTCATTTATTTTCTGCAAATATTGCTTTAAGAAAGTTGTCATCTTGAGTAAAAGCAAGTCAAGGATACCAGATATTCTCTGCAAAAAAAAAACTACTGTGTAAGAATTATTCTCTCGTTTTGGTGCTTAATAATTTTTTCATAAGTATTTTTTTGTATATTTAATAGGGATGGTTCGATACTGATACAGATTAACCGGCCAATACCATGACCATCGGCATCAGCTGCATCAAAACATTATTTGCCTATTATTATTCACAGATTAGTAGCGTTAATTTGTTCTACACAATGTTAAATAACCCGGCATGTTACATCTCGTAAAGCATTAATTTACCACATCCATTAATCAGATATTCTGTCCGAAACCCAATATATATTCGGAACAATTGTTTTTTGATGCAAGTTTTAACATATTTCCTGTTGGTGCATTTGCCTAAAATTGTGTCATCATTCGTTTATGGACACTACTTGAATGCAAAACATCGCAGTTAATCGACAACTGGTGCTATCAATAGCTTTGTATACATCCCACAAGAGGTTTTGTTTTATTTTCTTCTTACTTTTTTCAGTTTTTACTGCATTCGTAGGTTGGCGACATTGAGAAAGCAACCTGTATTCTTATTCTTCTTATGCGTTTACTGCACTCGTAGGTTGGCGGGCAATGAAAATGTATCATCACACATTCTGTGGCACTGTTGTTATTGAAAATGGAAAGTGAAAACAGAAACACTACATTTTGACGGGCGTAGTTCTTATTCAAAACCGTTGGCTGCGGTTTTGGTTAGAGTGTTAAAGGTCTGAATAAGTCTTGGCAAATAATAATTGACAAAAATTGTCACAAATATATCAGTTGTCATTTTAACCAAGGGATTGAGTATGGTCAGGCCGACGAAGGAATACTAAGCTAAAATATTAATAAAAATAAAAATAAAAATAAATTCACTCAATTTTAAGTGAATATTTAATATTGTATTGATTTAAAAAGTTCTTTTTAATGATATCTTTAAGACTGTTGGTTTAAACAAACATGCATGTTGAGGTTACGTATGTTATTTCTCAGATCTAAAATCGAAGTCCGCATCAGATTGCCTGAAGTTTAGAAGGTTGACTTTAATGAATTCAGTTTGTAATGAATGCTGTATTGTCTGATAACAGTTTTTCCTTGACTGTTAAGTCACTTATTTGCCCAGTTGAATTGTCTATCTTATTATTTATTATTAAAATTATAGTTTTATTTCATTTCTATGCTGTAGACACATAATACACAGTGCTTAAAGTGTTCACAAAACTGAATACTTAAATTTAAGTAATAAAAGGTATTTCCAAATATGGAGAATTGGGAATTATGATTGTGCTCATCAAAACTGGCATCTGAATTGCTGTAATCGGCGGCATCGGCAGCGGAGATTCGGTATAGTTGGTATTGGCAAAATGTTGTATCGGCCCATTCCTAATATTTAGTCATATGTTCTGATTTTGCATGTAATAGTCATTATAGTTGTATGTTATGCTCGATCTACATTTTTATTTGTATCTTGCACAAAAATGTATAGAGAATCAGGCTTCTGTGGCACAAGTACTTATAGGTTGGTACATTACTTGCAGATACACATACATCTGCACATGGAAATGTTATGTCTAAATGTTTACAAGTGCCGGCTTATGAATATGTTTTGTTCACTTTATTTTACTGTTAGACTTTTCTGGACAAATAAAGAAAAACAATCAGAGAGAAATGTCTCAGGAATAAAACTCGTTTCCCATAAGTGTATACAATCATGGTGACTTGTGAACGACGTCACCAGAGCACGTGACACAGAAGGTTCTTTGTATTGCACAAAAATGCCACTTAACGGGCAGCACAACCACAGTCAACACTGCTTTCAAGTACATTTGACTACAGAGGATGTCATGCTGTCAACAGTGTAAACCCTTTTGAACAGAGCCGATTAGTTGTTTGCGGATATCCTGTCATGTCTGCAGACTTGCCACTGTCACCAGATGTATTGCCACTTGGACAAACGAGGTTCTGGCACAAGTTATTATACCACAGGTAGTAAAGTAAACACATCAGTTATTAATGGAACAGACTAGAGTACGACATCCACAGAGATTACAAAGTTTGTGAGGCCACGCCTAGAATCACCATCCCAGAAGACGATGCAGAAGCAACGTGAATTACAGTATACTACAGTCTTAGATATCACTGTTAAGAGTGCAGTAATATTTGCATTTAGACTTGAAATCTCCGAGATATGCATAACCATCTGGTGCTTGTTGCAGAACTACAGAGGGGCCCTTCACAAATTATCACTCCAGAACGTGACTAGTGTTTATGCAGGGTTCAAAGACAGCCTATTGATGTGTCCACGACATTCTCCAGACCCACTTTCTGCTATTTATAAAATGTACACAAATGGCATCCTGCTGCAAGATATGGTTCAGTAATGTACCACAGCCATGGTTTAATAGTTTCTGTGAGGTACTTCCTACCTTTACCTGCGAGATGACTATACCAGGCACAGAACTTCTTAGCCACTGAGTATCAGTCTATCAGCGAGCATTACCAAACTCTGTTGCCACATTTATGAAGCACTCATCACGTCATAAAAACAGGTGTCATTAAATCTCAGTTGTAATATAAATTACTATTCTATATGCAAAGAGGAACTTTTGAATATAGTATAAACGCATGTTGGTAAAGCATAATTCAATATATTCGCCACTGGACTGTTCAGTGGGTCATCCAGATGCCCTTAACATTACCACTTCTATTCTTTAAATTATTTCCTCAAACATCCAAAATACTTGTAACTCTTGAAAAAAAAAAAAAAAAGCCTGCGCTCAACATCCGTGAGCCATTGACCAAAACCAGATTTCCAAATCCTAAAAATTCTGAATGAGAGGGAAAAAAAGGTAAAAAGGAAAATGGTTGGAAGGGGTCCTCACTTAACTGTGCTCAAGGTATAAATGATGGGATGTTTTTGTGATTTCTGGTGCTGCAAGGAATGTAATACAATATACAGTTCACTATTATACTTCTACTCAAAATACCACATGCTTCAAATTGTAAGGTAGGCCACATTGTCTTGTGGGGAGATGAGAAATTCCTAACCTTAACCTAAAAAATTTTAAACGTCCAGAATACGCGGGAATCAATTGTTATAAAAGGACTAAGTGTGTTAAAAAAAAAAAAAAAAATTGTTTTCATTTAAATATTGGAAAAATTAATAACAATCTTTTATAAATTTTGAATACTTTAGCCACCAATAAATCTAGCAGTCAACAATTGACAAAATATAGTTAACAAAATTTTGTAGTCTATTAAATTTCAATTCTGAAGGAACAATGTGAACAAGCATAATCAAAATGTTTTTAAAGCAGTACTATTACATGAAATATCTGGCTTTCATGAAAACAAAAATAAAATTTATATAATTTAGCTATAGATTGTGTAATTGGATAGGCAGACTGCACAAAACAATTTATTCAAAACATTGACTTATTCTTATAAAACTTCTCTTTCTCGAAAGACAATAATAATAACAATTTAATTTATATAAGAAACTGAGAAATCCAAACTCTTTTACATAAATTATTCAAACAAACTTCGGTATTGATTCAGTGATAAATAAAGTTACGATTTCATTAAAAATCAAATAAATAGATGTGTTCTAGAGGTTCCCAATATAAAAAATACTACAATAGGGAAAACTATCTTGCAGTCTTTTGTGTTTCAAATTTTCTGAAAGGATGTCTGCGTTATATATTAAATCGGTGTAAGCATCAATGTAAACATCAACAAAGTTACTAAAACACTCGTAATAACTGCCTAAGTATTGACTGATTACAGCGACTATTTCAGATTTACTTTACCTAAAAATGTAAATGAATAAACCTTCTCAGATTATTGATAGACCAAAAATTATCAGAAAACTAAAATGATAAGCAAAAGGTATAAAAATACTAAGGGTTATGAAACTACCTAGTTATGAAACTTCAAACTATAAGCTAAACACACAATAATCGCAACAGAATGGCTATCAAAAACAAGTCAACGTCACAACTCAGTACCAACCTTTACGACCTAACCCCAAAATAAAATGAACTCTTAAAGCGACAACAACAAATGAATAAGACTAAATTCTCACTTCTAAGTACTTCTTAAAATATAATTTTGTCACCTGAAATACACAGCAATAAGTGGCTAGTCTCTCTCTTCTCGCCGTAGTCTTAACTCCTAAGGCTAATTGATGGTCGGCATGACTGACCGTGACTCACCTCTCAACTCTCTGAACTCTAAACTCTCCTGAACCTTAAACTCTCTAGACCTAAATCCTATTTATAGGATTGATTGGGGTCATCCTTCCTGAAACTTTGGAAAGAATGTCCCGATCTATCAAAAGAAAACCAGTACTTATGTCATCATCGAAGTATCTTGCAGCCTCCTCCTGGCGGCGTCTCGCTCAGCACGTACGTCCATCTACCTCGATGCCATCTTCCCGACTCGCCACCTCTCCCCCCTGATGTTACTTACTTCACGCGTCATACCATCCACTTCAGCCAATCAGCATTCAGGATCCCTTCCTCTGGCAACAGCTGACTGGCAAACATTCTTACCGCAATACTCCCCTTTTCTCTTCACTAGCCAATACTCTCAGTGCTGTTTTAAGCAAGTCTACCCCTTACCCATGGGGGTACCGCCAAACTCTCAACGAGCATGGCACAAACAGACCGCGACTGCTATCACTCTGAAATTTATGAAGCAAACACTTGTGCGCACAAAGATTCCCCAGAAATGTTCTGGAAACGCCTAAAATATATGTTGATGGCAATATTTGGTTTTAAAAGTGAAAGCGTAAAGATACCTCAGCCCGACAGTTCGAGAAGGACCAGAAAAAAAGTATTAATTCCTAACCCACACATCTGGAAGTCTCGATCGCCAGCTGCAGTGAAAAAAACATGAAAAAATCTCTAAACTAACTCACCAAAAAATTATATAATCCTAACTTGCCATGAAATAATACAGAGAATTTAAAAAAGTATGCTCTCCTAACAAAGAAAAATAGTGACTCATCCTAACTAAAAAGACATTCCTCGCCTGCGTGACACTAGTGTGTTTTTAGTATTTGTGCAGAAATTTTTTTATGTAATAAAAATGATCATTTTGTTATACAGACAGCATGTTTTCTTGTTTAAATGTGTGTAAATTACCAGCATTTGCACTTCTCATACCACAGTGAATTACATTTTTTTTTTTTTTTTTTATGCTCTATTGATTACAGGAAAAGCAATTTTATGCGACACCTGGTGTGATTCCGGGACGACGCTATCTCCATGAAATCATTGAGTGTGCTGGAGGTACAATACAGTTGAGGAGGAAATCTGTTGAGTGTTCACACACGACTGAACAAGATGTCACTTCCAAAAGTTACATTGTTTGTGGAGAAGGTGATGACCACTTGGTGGAATCAATGTCCGAGTGTTGTTTTGGTAAGAACGCAATTAACACAGTTGATATTTTCATAGAGTGCTTGTTTCAGATACATTAACGAAGTATTATACATTAATGAAGTATTATTGGTGGGACAGTTGCACATTTTTACAGATTCTGATTCTGTTGTAATATTTTGTTCTGATTCTCGATTCTGGACTCATTTTGATTCTCACTTTTTAATGACAACAGTTATTATTGAATAGAAAAATATTACAATTGGCATAGAAAGTATGGTTCTAAATAATACATGTTTGAGCATGTCAGTATTCAATGATAAATATAACTGGAATACATTGAATGCATTTAGAAGATTTTGTACATTTTGTACATTTTCACATGCTTTAGAAACTTCTTTTTTTTTTGTATTTTGAAAACTCAATTTTATGTAAACATGGAAAGTACTTCGTCATGTTTGTAGTAGTCTGGGACTTATTGTGCATTTCCAGATTTTAATATAGCAAAAATTGCACATTGTATAATCTTTGTTACTCTCAGTGACTGTAAAACTTGTAGCATTGAATTCAAACACATTTTTTATAATTGTTTTTCATGTTCCCTTTTGTTAAATTTTGCAGTTTATTTTGTCCAAATGTTTCCTTTAATGCCACAGTTTAGAAGTAAGGGCTTTATCAGTTTAAATACAAGTCGGTAATACGAATGTTATCTGTATTGCGTGGTACTATTGGTTTTCAGGCTTCAGAGTGAGGTGACAAAACTTTTGAGATTAAACTTTTTTCTTAATTCCCATGCCATCAGCACTTTTGTCTTTCCATGCACTGGTGTGACAGAATGAACAGCCAATAGGAAGCCGCGAGCCCCGGCCAAATATTTAATTTTAGATTTGTGTAGTGGAGAGGGGCTTCTGCACATGCCCGAGCTGCGGGCAGAGAGCCCAGGAATCTTTCTTATATTCAAATAACCTTTTTACGCCGTCGGGTGAGAGACAAGGTGAACTGTAACACAATAAACATAGGGTAGATGGGCGCCAGCGGTGTTTTCCAGTCACCGCACTGTTGGAACTCGGAGTTCTCAAGGATGCTGTTGGTTCTGTGTGTCCATCTCACCTGAGTGTACTTACAAAACACTTTTCATTACTAAACATTTTATCACTGAAAAAGGGCTAGAGGTTGCTGTTACAACAAAGAAAAACTTCAAGCAATGTGAGACTTACTTTTTATTTTGCCACTCATACAAAATCGTGCCAAGATTAATTTTATGCATGAACTTGGACGTGTCTAGCTAACTCCGTTTGGGTGCTCCCCAGCCCACAATTTATCTAGCGCACTCCTGGATAGATAACTACTCTGTGGTGGTAGAAAACACAATCTTCACAGGGAAAGGGGTGGACTGCCGATTTTTTCTGAAGACAGGGTACAGAGAATTATAAAATGAACCACGAACACATGTGATTATTTGGTATCGCTAATGGGGACTCGTCAGGGCGCACCCAGCAGGTGGTTAGTGTCGTGACGGCCTATACACATAGCCGGCTAGGACGGAAATAACAATACCATACAAATTACATTTAGGGCACAAATACATACGAAACAAGATGGGACGTGACATGAATGGTCACAATAAACATGCAGGTACATAAAAGCAAGCTTATATGACGCGGATGCCGCTGGATAAGATTCATAGCAGATCACGTAGTGCAGGTGAAATTGCAGTATTTCTCCGTAAAAACTGCAAATTATAGTTAGACAGATTGTTATTTTTGATGGGAAAAATATTCTCCTGTAGATTGAAACATTTCTAGGGTTGTAGCACCCCTGATGGCGGGAAAATCAAACTTGAACAAGACTGTGTGGCCATACATACAAACTATCAATTACATGAAAAATACATGGAACCCTCAATGGAAATTACATAGAACCCTGAAATTAACTATGGCGCACATGATATTACACAAATAAGCCCTCAAAGCGAATGGATGGCACGCATATTGACTTGGCAGCGGTTAACCACGTGGTCGCGTGCGAAGTGGCTGTAAAACAATTAATCGTGACAAATACCCTTAAATACATGCATAAAAACAAAGCCCTCAATATTGCACGCAGCAATTAAACAGAAATTACACTGAAACGCCTTTAACATAGGCGGATGGCGCCTACGTGACAGCGCCTTGCCAGCTCTCCTCGACGGACTGCCCACTGGATTCACACAAGCAGAAGTGCTATGCACACCAAGTAAAACTTTAATATTTTTTAATAAATGGCACATAAATAATTTAAATATGGAGTTACATTTTACTTTTAAATTGTGAATTTTCTGTATTCATTAAATGTCTTTTATGACGGCGTTCACTCCGGAATAATAATGTTCTTAGTCTTCGCGCAGCTCACATTTTGAATTTATAACCAAACATTGTGCAATATTACTAAACATACATTTTTAAACACTTAAAACACTTGGAAACCTGAAAATAAAACAATAGACATAATTCACACGTCAAATAAATATTTAATTATGGGAAAGTTCAGGTTATGGCCTCTTTGCGCATGTGCATGCCCACATGTCAGGTCAGCTCCTTCATGGTCTGAACGCAGCTGGCTTTTAGCCGGTGTCACTTTGTATAGTCAATTCGTGATTGGAAGCAACTTATGAAAATCAACCTCTGAAAAAAACCCTCTAGGCATAACATGTCATCCTGTTTTATCAATAACATGTATTCTGTAAATATATAACACTGTGGTTAACTTTAGAGTACTGTATTAATGTATATATGAAACTTTACCTTAATATCTTCTAAAAATTGTAATATTTATTTATTTTAAAATATGAATTAACAACACCGGGAGCAGCGATATGTTGGCAAGGGCTGATAAGAAATAGTTCACATTTGGAACATTATTTTAACCTAGTTTTTTATTATGCTATTTGTAAATTATACTGTGCCTATTGAAATATCTAGATAGCCCTGATAGCAACATATCTCATTTTTACTGTTTAAAATAACAGCGGAAATTACCGTGCATAGGCCGTAAGGGTATGGTGTTGTTTCATCGAGCGTGGAAGCAACTGTCTGCCTGGGCGAGACTTGTCGCTCTCTATCTTTGTCTCTCTCGCACTCAGGAAGTTTTGCTTCGCTAGTATGCAAAAAATTATACATGTTTTCAATTGTAGCTTATTTCATACTTACTACAGCAAAATAATGATTTTTTAATTTGTAATTTACAACTGAAAAGAGATTTTAATGTTTGAATACTTACTTTAATATATTTAGATATGATGGTAGGACAATTTTTATCTGAGAAGTTGCCAGACGTGGTGAGCCATGACATGGCATCGTGTCAGACGTGTTGCTTTTTACCAAACAAAGTTTAAATTATACTTACTCCGAAAAATACTTTACGTTACCACATCACATTTGTAGACATTGTGTTTTTTAAACCTACGTAGGCAAGTTACGATGTTGTGATAAATCTGTTTCCACTGCAGTAATATATATACTGTTATCGTGTGTTTCGTTAACTGCTGCGTGTGAAATTGTGTGGTGGTCGTTATTACACTGGCCTTGTGTGGGCGTGATTTCAAATATTTGATGTGAACTATTTAAAGGTTTAGACTGTGAACTGTTTTTATCACAAAGGTAATTATTTACATCCACGTCTGTTTGTTTATCACAACGTTGTACCTCTGCCCTAGGCAATTGAGACACAGTCGTGTAACGTGATTGGCCACAGTCCCAACAAAATACTAAGTCCAGCCCGTTAATTTTCAATAAACGTAATAAACAGTATGTAGCAATACATATAAATATGAGCAGAATAATAGTTACAGTAGGCTTATTTGTGTACATGTTCACCACTATCTTTTAAGTGTGTATGACAAAAAATAAGCAACATGAGTTGCGTGCTTGAATTTAATGTGCCTTTTTCGTTTGACTGGTTGTTCCATCGTTTTAATATTTATTCCAACTGTGACCGTCCTTTTAAAGAAATAACCCAACACATATCAATAATAAAAGGATAAATACTACAGTTCTTTACCTCGCAGTTGTAACAGTGGTAACAGTCGCAGCAAAATATTAACGTGCATTTCATGTAGTGTGCTACGTCATGGAAAACAAATATGTTAATGTAAAATAACCGTAACAACTATCATCAATTCAGGCGTTTTTAAAATGTCATAAAGCTGATATAAATAATCTTAAGAGGCCTAACCTGCGAATATTCGTATGGAATGGTTTTTGGAATATGACAGAATTCTTTGAAAAGCTGTAAACAGTAAACAACACATTTGACAGGTATAAAAGTAGAAGTCATATTTCAATGTTTCTGTTTAGGTGTAGAGAAAGTATACGAACGTATGTACACACACGTCATGTAAACATTGGTTTTGACAGATGCTACATGGCAGTCACATGGCAATGCTTGTTTGCATTTGGCAGAAGGATATGAAACGGGCCTGCAAGTAGAGCCGACCAGAACTTTTCTTTCAACCTAAATCTATATTCTTTAACAACTACTTGTGGACTTCAACAACTAATTATCTTTTAAATTCTTTTCCATGGGTGAGGGAGGTCGCTAGGCGCCAAGGGGAATGTTCTTTTTCTCCACCTTGTCTTCGTCATTTTTCATAGCTAATTGAGATGTACATTTTAAACTTCATGTGACTACTGCTGTGATTTCGTACCTGTGTGAATGCAGATGAGAAGAGTGACAAATCTGTATTGTTTTAGACCATCATGAATAAACAAGGTTCAAATTCAACATAAATTCTTCTTCATTTATTTTTTCTACTTCAAATATTGACAGTACACCTTTAATGAAAATTGCTAGCCTGGAACCCAGCATTTTGTTTTGAATGCAGGTTGATGCTATGCTTCAAACTGGTCCCACGCTGCTGCATTTTAGCGTTGTAGGCATTATGTTTGTTTATGAAGATGTGGTTAACCTCAAAAATAAAATGCTTATGTTTCCACCATGATTAAAAACTTGGTCAAGTTAATGAACATCTGCTGACCAAATATCTGCTTTCGTCATAATTCCGCCATTTTATAAACATCTCTAATGTAAAATTTATGTCCCAATATTCATTTACGCAATCCACAATTAAGAATGTAAAGAAAAGGCAACACACAATACTCCTATGCTAAATTAAGAATTGACGTGTGACATTTTCGCTTCTTTGATGCACATTCTACAAACGACTGTGCCCTATCTGGGATGCATTGGTCAACCCTTCGAGCAGGTCAATCACTCTGTAACAGTACTGAAGAGATGGAGCACGTGCCTACAGGACACACCGGTGCAGTGTTGGATGTGGTTACAGACACGTGACTAGTTTGTACTGTTCGCCAAGAATCTCCAAGAAACCATCACATAGACAACCACCCCCCCCCCCCCCCTTTTTGCGCACCAAAACATAATATTGTACTGTCTGCTGAGCCACCACGAGAGGACAGCGCACATTCTACCAGCCTCTGCGGCCGAGATAAGGGATATATCGCCACCTCAACTGAAGACAGTCTCTGCTCCTCCACCGCTCTGGTATAGGGTAGGGGGCCGCCGTTAGAGTGCGGGTTCGCTGGTATGTTTGCAGATTGCACCGCTCTTCTGGGCCCGGAATCTCTACCAGCCGAAGACATTGCCACTAGAAGCTACTTCAGCAGCTGCAGACCCTCTCTGCTTCTGGGAAACTGGACCTTCCAGAGGCTCCTAAAAACTTTGCTGCTTCTTTATCAACCCCTGATATCAACTCGGGAACTCAGTAACGGTCACTACGAACTCCCTTCAGGACCTCATGCAGCCCTGGATCCAGCGCAGACCAGTGACGTGACACGCCCAGAGGATCAAGAACCGTCACCCCTCTCCACAACCAGCCGAGAGCAAGTCAGAAAGAGAATAAATACTGGGCCCGACTGTTGAAACTACCTGTCTGTTCTGTTCCTTAACCACACTCCTGGTGCTGAAGGCTCCTACCAGTACCTCGCCTGTCTACAATGCACTTCTGGTGCCGAAGATTCCTGCCGTTGTTTAAGTCATCGTTACACTTAGACATACCTGGCCCCTTCAGGGCAAGCACAGTAGCATAGTCAAGTTTAAGTTATTTTCATAGTACTTCGCCTACCTACCCCGCTAGCCTAGGAACAGGTCGCCTTCACCTGTCAATGCGTAGTCAGCTTCCATTAAGCTGCCATTGATAGGAGGTAGTGCAACGTCACCTTGTTTATTTACTTAAATGAAATACACAAGTTTTAATCAACTTGAGGGTACCTTTCCCATAGACATAGAACCTCTCCCTGTAGACATCATGCCTGTCAGAGGGACAGCGGGTGACCGGGAAATTTACTCAAACTGCCGCATACACCAGATGGGTACCCACATGCATTGTGGACGGCCACCCTTTCTGTGCACCACGGTGTACAGAAAGGTAGAAGCTTGACACTAGGTACTCTGCCTCTTGGAGTTAGCTTGTCAGCTTGGAGATTGCTTTTCCCACCAAGCTACTTTCGCCGGAAGGAGAGCGGATTAAAAAGGCCGCTTCTACCTCTAAGTACCAGCAGGAGTTAAGCTCCTTCCACGCCGCACTTGTGCACCTCAGATCTCGGGAGAGGGATCAAGCCATCCGCCGCTTAGAGAGACCCACCACACAAGCAGCAGCGAAACTCTTCACACCTCATGTCAAGCTAAATGGAGAAACAAACCCCATATTCAGTGCACACCTGTGTGGTCAGGACCAGTCCTACGGGATAGCTAATCCAAGATTTTGGGGAATCCTAATTGGCAAGTCGACCCCAGCGACAACTAACACGAGCACCTGTCTACCTGTACTGCAAGTTACATGTCGCCCAGGTATTCCCGTAAGAGTGGTCCTGCCTAAGCGCAAAGTAGTACTTGCAGTCCCAGATTTCGTGCCCTGCCGGAAAGCCACACTGCCAGTCTTGTGCACTGTTCGGGCTCCAGTACAACGATAGGACTAAGGGCTCTATATCACCCCCTGATGCAGCTGCCCTTGCACCCACCAAAACACTTGGGGCCGTGACGTACCTGTACCACCCTTGCCAAGGGTCATTAGTTATAATAATTTGAATGTTAATACGTATTTCCATACGAGCAAAATTTCCCGCTTTTCCGTCAAAACAATATGCAACTCAAAATAAATGCCACAAACTTCTAAGAACCTCAACACCCCCCCAATTCTCCACATCCCCTTCTTGCTGTTTCCTTTTTTTCCTCAAAATATTAAAAAAATCAGAACTCCAAAGAACTTAACTTGCCAATTACAAAAATAAAACATGTTGGAATGCCAACCTAGCTTTAATATCTTACATTGATTGCTGGATGGAAGTTCGCTAACGTCAGTCTTTTGGTGCCTGCCATTAATAAAGTGTGCACTGGACTTACATTTTCTACAAGTATGTGTGGAAACAAAACTTTGTCCATGGAAATCACGTTGTTTACTATTAAAAGAAAGTAACAAAATTTTACGTCACAAGAAAAATTATTGTAAAGTTGCACATACAATTTGATACATATTGAACCGATTCGCTATGGCGCTCGTTTACTGGCAGAATCACACCTACAGGTAATTTATTTATACACTTACATCCCTAACCAAAAATGTTGGCGATGTGACAAAAGTAAATATTTATTATATATAACGTAGGTTAATTTTTTTTTGTTGTATATAATAACTACGCACTAAACATTTGTGCTGTATTTGTAAATACTGCAGACTTTACTTATTTTTTGTTCTTTGTGGTTAGTTTCTTGGCAACTTGCAAATACGGCATTTGCAACTACATATTGAGCGGGGTTAAGAATGCCAAAAAAAATTTACTGTTTTAGATTCTGCCCGAGAGTTTCTTTGTAAAAACATTTTTACTATATGAGTATTTTTATTTTATAAATAATAAAATTATATTTACTTGTGTTTTGTAGTTAGGTTCTGGATTTGTGTTGTATTAATATTGAACCAAACAGTATTTAATTAAAATATTTTTATTTATGAATGAGCAAAATTGGAGTGGTTCCGACACCAATACTAAGTTTCAGTATTCAGTATCGGCCGATACTTTGCCTTTTCCCAGTGTATCAGTGTCGGGTATGGTATCGGGCCAATACATTAGTAGTGGTTGTAGACAATTAAGTCAGGTTATTATTTTATAAGAGACAAAATTACCGTATTTCAGTGTGTATACAGTAAAACCTCGTAAATTCTATGTAGATTAATTCAAAATCATATATAATTCGAAGTGTGTATTCGCCCCCAAACGGAAGAATAGGATTTTTATGATCATGCCAGAGTTTTCACATCTGTTAACTGGTTTTCGTGGTCCTCTACCGCCCGTTGAAGAGGTGAAAAGATGAGACAGTGCCATGCACTAGAGATGGGGAGTATTTACTGTACCTGGTATTTCGTAACTGTTCTGAACATGGAACAGGTACTGCAAATGAGTACTTTCTAAATATACCAGGTACAAAGTACCTTATTCTTCGGAAGGATGCGGATGAGGTTTAGAGACGTCTCTTCCGTCTCTGTCTCGGATCACTAGTTTTTCGGCTGCGCATGCATGAAGCTTAAACAATTTAGGAGAGGGAGGGAGGGGGTGGAATAGTGGAATACGGTAACTCAGATTCCTAGAAGACAGTAAAAGGGAGACGAAAGCCTTTTTCTTTCTTTCTTTCTGTTCCTGCGCATGTGCGATGAACGAAGCTTTGTCTTACGGAAAAGGGAGGGAAAGTTATTTTACAGTTTGTGTTCAAAAAAAGATAGTAGTAGAAGGAAAAAAAAGATAGAAGATAGCGCTGTCGGGTATATCCTTTTGTGTTCCACAGGATATGAACTGTATGGAACGAGAATATCCGATACCTTGTTTCCCTTGTAGGAAGGAGATAACCAATACCTGGTAAATATTGCTTCCCGCTGCTGTTCCGTGTACACATACATTTATTACTGTTCCAAATAACAGCCGATGAAAACGTCATGCCCTCAGTCGGTTTTTAGTAAGTGTAAACTGATGGAGTTACTGAATACGTACAGATGCGGTTACTGAATTCGTACAGATGCGAAGTTTGTAATATGCGACATATGTAATAAAAACAGACTCTGGCCTATAAACATTCAAGTATCTTAATACTCTATTTGTTTTGTATATATTTAATTTGTGTAAAATAGAAGCTGTGTGGCGAAGACATTGTGCCAAGAATAATTTGTCAACACAAATTTTAGTCTAATATCTACTTGAAAATAACTTATATTTTAACTGGCATAAATATTGACCGAGAAATAATAAGAATGTGAAAAACATTTTTAAACATTTTTTAATACATAAACTTCCATGAATAACAAATTGTTGAAAACAATTCATTGTTTGTTTGATAAGAATGTCTGTGTTTATGAATAGATATATAAACATGGTTTTTGAATACCTACATCCTACATTTCTGTTGGGAAATGACTCAATTAAATGCATTGTTTGTGATGTAAGGTATAAAAATGTAGTGTGTGTGCGAGACTATGACTGAATACGAAATATCAGGTATTTTACTGGAACAGTATCAGATAGTGACAAGTACTGTAAGAAGTACTCACTACCCATCTCTACCATGCACTGGCACAGAAGCCTAAAGTTTAGGAGAGTAGGACAGAGAAAATTCCGGGATGCCTGTTGTGACAGAAGAAGCTTGGTGTGGTGTGGGTGTGGTTTAAAGATGGAGAGTGAAAAGGAGTGTAGCAATGTGGGTGGCCTGGCTAATTGGAGGGATGACAGACAGCTTGTTGGGGGTAGACTGTTTCGGAAGGGGGGCAAAGAAGAGGAAGGGAGGGAGTGAGCAACCTTTCCAGAGGCGAAACCCAGCTTAGTAGGGACTGTTTCACACAAAAATGCCAGCCAGGGGCCAGGCAGCATGGGACTGAGACAACCTTCGGAAGTAGAGGGAGCAAGAGGATTCTGACATAGCAATTAGGCCTAAAGGAACAATTACAACACCTATATTTTACTGCACCTTAACGTATAACTAATGAACAAGATAAATGCACAAACAAATTTTTTGGGCAATTTCCTTCAAATTTTTGCCTTATTTCAACTAAAAATTTGATGATTCCCCAAAACAGGGTTGTAACTTTGAGAGGGCAGTTATTCCTGGGCCTGTAGTTGTGTTTTCTTTGGAAAGGGAAAATGTGCATTTCTTAAGATGTTATTTTCTTTAGTTAAACAAGTGTAGGAAAAATGTTTTTTTCATGTATTAACAGTAATACTTTTTCTTAAATTCAGTGCGAAGGTTATTGGTATCGATATTGGAACAACTCTAAACAAAATCTGTATATGTGTGATGTAAAAATCTTTGTAAAACTCAAGCGCTAGTGTATGTTCTGGGCCAGTTTTATTAAATGTCTCGATAAAGTACAATATTTATTGCACGAAAATTATGGTGGCATGATAGTGTGTGTTACATGACAAGTGTGCTCTCATACGGTTGTGCTTTCATCCTTTTCATTAAATATTTTTTTCATGTTTTCTACGTAAATATGTACTGATTAATAGAATGAATAACATATTCCATTTGGTTTGAGTGAAAATATTACAAAAACAATAGATTCATTTTCTTATAATAATGCATGCTTCTTTTTTTGTTGTAAAATTTATTTGGTGAAATGTAAACATTTTTTTTATGAAAGGTGAAATTTTAATTATGTAATCAGCACATTTTATTTGCTGTAAAAGTGGGGCCCTACTAATGCAGTAATACCTTCTTTTTTTTATTTATTTATTTATTTATTTAAACTTTATTCACAGATAATGTATAGCTTTCATTATACTCTACATAAAGTTTAATAACGTTAGTACAGTAGAGTCTCATATTCAGAAAGATAAAAATAAATTTTGGAAATTAACTCAAACACTGTCAGAACGAAGTTATTTAATAAAATGCCCATCTTAACTAATGAAATGCGTAACAATTACTTTGAAAATAACTGTGGAATGAAATATGTTTGTTTATCAATGCAAATGCACATCAAAATGTATTCCCGATGGCGCGATGAGCTTAGTTACGTTGCAAGACAGCGAACTGACAACACCACACAACTCCCTAGCGTAGTTGCCGCCTCCCAGGTATAGCCGGAACCCGGCGCGACCGCCGCATTCCTCCCGCGTATCGCATTCCCACGGTCAGTTTCAGTTATATCTCGCCAGTCAGTAGTTATGTTCGGTTTTGTTTTTGCTCATTTTCAGCAAAAAAATGTCTGCAAAGCGTAAACATGTAGTTTTAAATTTACAGCTGAAGCTGGAAATTATTAATAAACTTGAAGGAGGAAGTATAATAAAACAGCTTTAATTTATATATGGAGTGGGAGAAACAACAATTTGGGATATACAAAACAATAAATCCAATCTTATTGAGTTTGTGAGTAGTGCGGACTTGACAGGTGGATTGGCGAATAGGAAAACGATGAAACTATCGACGTACGCGGAACTAGATAAGGCAATGCTGAGTGGTATAACCAGAAACATGCCGTGGGAACACCAGTGTCGGGCTGTGAAAGAAGTCCAATATTTTTTGAAGAACTGGGAATGGAAGGCGAAAGTTTCCTACATTAAACACTGTTTTCCACATTCTGAAACAGTCGGCTGTATGTTGCACGCACTGAACAGTGTGGGACGTGTGTGTGTGTGTGACACGGGCGACATGCAGTTCGCTTTGCATGTCTTGGTTTCCCGTCTCCTGGGCGGGGGGGGGGGGGGGGGGTCTGGCCTGTTGCCTAGCAACCGAGTGACATCAGCCTGCCTTCCCTCTTATGCAACTTCAGATTCCTGTATCACTCGGCGATAAACACCATACGCATCCTGCTGCATTGTTTGCATTAACTGTAGCTGCACATTTCTTGTAATGTTCATGAGAGAACTACCGTGATTACCAGCATATTTTACACACTTTATATTCTGGTTTTGTTAGTTAGAAATCAGGGGTGCATAAATTGCACATTTTTTTAATGCACATTTTTTTAATTTCTTGGTTTGTTAATATATACAATGGAAGCCCAGAATACTGCGGCCAGGTATACCGCTGATTCAGTTATACCATGGGGCAATTGATGTCCCCCGGCCGGAATAAATAAATCAATGGAAAGTGTGCGGTCAGGTAAGCCTATGGTCTGTCGGCGGGTGGTTGTGAGTTGGGGACATTGATGGTTGTGGCGCAGGGTGCATGCGCACTTTCTCCCTCCTTTCAGCACTCAGATCTATTTTACTGATTCATTAGAGCCAATATTTTTTTGGTTTTCCATATATGCAAATAAAATGTGTTATTATACTACCATATTGGCGAGTAAGGATGTGTGTGTGTGTATATGCCACGTCAGAAGTATTTGATGAAAAATTTGGGATAGTTAATATTTCAAGTAGACCACACTGAATTTTTATATTCCCGTAAACATTGCCGGGCCTCATAGTGCCAGTGCAGAGGCCAACATGCCGCCTAAATTTCATAGAAATTCAACACATTGACATAAATTGCATTAATCAGCATGTTTTCCCAATACTGGGCCGCTGTTACAAATTGAACCAGTCCTGTAATGACGGCAGTGGCGGCGACAGTCTAACTGCCGCCCACCAAAATAATCTTGTAGCGACTGACGGACAGCTGCCCAGCCCTACGATGTAGGCACAAGTGACAACAGCAAGCCTACAGTGTATCTCCTACAGTGTATAGCTCTATATAATCATTATATTATGATGTAGACACTTTTATTATAATCTGTGCGTGCGTGCGCGTGTGTGTGTGTGTCTCCCCCCCCCTTTTTTTTTTTTTTTTTTTTTTTGTTTTTTTTTTTTGTTTTTTTTTTTTTTTTTTTTTTTTTTTTTCCAAAATTTGATGCGCGCTTCAAAATTCATGCTTCGAAGTCATTTACAGGCCTATAACTTATTTCCTACATGGTGTAGCTCTCCGCAATCACTATAATTATGTATGTTGTAAACACTTTGATTATAATATATATATACCGACTATAAGGTATGTCTTCCGATGTTCGAAAAAAAAAATTCCAAGCGGACAAGCTATTGTGGACAAGACTTAATGCAGAAAAGCGGTATTTCTTTGCATGTCACAAATAATTAGCTTTTTTTTGTTTTAGTTAAGCAAGCGACATGTTTCACAACACGTGAGACACTGATAGATCCCATCTGCAGTGCAAGTGTGCATTCGACCTTTGGACGTGAGCATTCTTTTCTCATTCTCACTTCCTACCAACCAGGCCCAGCAGGAGGCGGGGGGGTGAACCCCTTTCTTCAAACCACATGACAAACAACTCACAGCGAACACCGCCCTTGGTGGAATAAGTACATCCTTCACCTGGAAAATACTGTATTTGTTAGTTATTCTTGCTTGAATGCATGTCACTCCCTTCATCACAGCACGTTTCTCTTCTGTTTCTCTCCCTTGGGTGCTGCCAAGTCCAGTGATGCAGATAGAAAAAATAAAGTTCTGGTAGCAAGGAGTTAAACGTTTGATGAGTTACGGCAGTATATAACAACATTTGCTTCGTGTTTGACAGATAGGTGCCACGCCCCATTAGAACACTGGCTTTTTTTTTGCTACTGTACTCAGTCACTCCCAGAATAGCGCAGAAAGCTATAACGCGGGTTTGAGTTATGTCCCCCAATAGCCGCGTTATATCTGGCTTTTAATGTAATAGGGTACGAAAATTTTGCGAGGCCGTAAAATATGTGGATAAATACACTAGTATGCCATGGATAGACTAGGTTTCACACTGAAACACCCAGTATTCACTTACAACCATACGAAACTTTCTGTTGAAAAAACTGTATTTTTCTCTTAGTAAGCGGAATATCTGCAATTTTGGGTTATCCACGGCAATCACCCTCTCCATTATTGCGGAGTCCCTAGAAAAACAGTAGATTGAGACTATAGAGAGTTCACTATACACTGCACTCTGTTTTAACTTATTTTTGGCTACACAGAGATAATACATATCCTTGTGTATTATCTTTTTATTCTAAAAGTGCCTATATAATGAAATTAATTCATACATTTTTAATAAAACTTCTTATTTTTCCATGAGATGCCTTAAAAAATGGACATCGCAGTTGCTGAGAATTGTGTGCTCTCAGTGTTTAAATTTGGGTGTTTCTGGCATGTCATTTCATTTGAGAAACGTCTGCCTATTGAATAAAATAAATGTTTCATTTGAAAACCATGTTGTTTTTGCATCACAGAAGAAGAAACTATTCTTTATGCAGAAAACTATACTTTTGTCACAATTTTTGGGTTATTAAAGGTTAAAGTCAGTCTGTCTCAATTTTACTAAGTCAACAATTTTATGAATTAATTTATGCGAACTGTGAAGCTTCATAAAATTAATTATGTAACTGTAACTTATCTTTATTTGCTTTATTTCAGTGATTGTTACAAGATTCTGTATTCCAGATGCATATTTGTATCAGAAATGCTATATTAAATCTTTTAATTTAATTTTGATATCTTTGCAACACTCAAAGTCTCACACTTTCTTTTAGATGTCATTGTGTATGTCCATAACAAGCAACTGTCTTTGCATGCATGTCATGTTTATACTGACTTGTGCGCTCGACATTACAAGGGGGTGGGAGGGATATAACCTTGATAGCAATAGGCCTTGTTGCCTTGTCTCTGCCAACAAGCCACTTCATTTTAGGAAAAGACTTTACCCATTGTATTCCTCACTGATTTTTCTTGTGCAACTACTTACTGTACCCACGCATTATAGTAAACACGGTGTTGACTAACAATTCAAAAATTAGGAAATTACATCCAATACATTTTCTTAAGCAGTGGTGTGCCGATGAAAAATGTGTGGTTTCCATTACATTTATAAAAAAAGAGTATTAATTTTTTGCTTGTCTGTATTATTCAGTTAGGGATATTTAGAGTTTACTGTATTGTTTATTATTTTAACTTCAGATATGAATTTTAAATTTGTAAATGTATATATTTTGTGTAACACCACTTCTGGCAAGTCAATACAAAGCACATAGGCCTACAGCAAGTTGCAAAATTGTTATTTTGCAGCTATTGCTAAATTATGTAATTTGTTGTGACAACATTACAAAGTTGATGGGTCTGTCTATCATCCAGCTGTTAAAATCTAGTTTCTGTTGTAAGTCAGAGTATAATGGTGGAAAGTTGTTCTGTGTGTTCTCTTCTGTACCTGGCTTGACTCTCTCTCCAGCCCTTCCTCACTTCTCTCCTCAGTGTCCATGATGTTAGTCCCCTGCGAGGCCTCCTCTTGATAAAGAGATTTTATTACTGGTTGTAAATATGTGTCTGGTTTTCATAGGGGATGTGTTCTTGAGGAGATGCTGCTTCATTCTGCTGTTTGTGTCTGTTACTTTCCTCACATGATTGTATAAAGTTTCACAGCCTGGATTGGCACGGGCTATCCCCAGTTTCCTGCACCATCTGCTGGATGACTTGAAGGTGCTCCTTTCTAACTGAGGCCGTGTCCGAACTGACAAATTTCGTTATTTCGTTATTTTGTAAATTCTTGATGTGGTAGGTATCAATTCGGACTTTGTCGACAGTCACTTGTTTAGCACTCGCGGCAACACATTATTACATTAACAATCCAAAATATTTTTATCTGAATTTAATGCTTAAAAAACAGACGTAATATTTCTACAATCATTACTAGAATACTACGAATACATTATTAAATAAGATAATAATAAATTATGCAATGACAGTTTTTAAAAAAGATTGGTGGTTTGTGTGTGCGCATGTGTGCGTGTGTTTATATATATATATATATATATATATATATATATATATATATATATATATATATATATTATCCACAAAGCACAACACTTACTTGCTTTTTAAAACATGCCTAGTGTACTTTATGTACAATTATTTGTTTTAAAAAGTCATTTTATTTAGGCATTCGTGCACATGTTTTTTAAAGTAAAAACAAACATGGCACAGATTTTTTTTTAAATTTGTATTTTTGCTAACATCCGCTAGATACAAAATATGAAATACCAAATATGTCACAATTTTTGTATACAAAAACTGGTCACGTGATCATTTTGTCTACAAATCCTGCCAATTCAGACACGGCCTGAGGTAACCTTGCTGTTAAATGGGTTACTGACTAATGCCAGGGAGGGTCAGGTAACTGACTAACTCTGCCTAAGCTTAAACACCTGCTCTCCTCTCCTCTTTACCAAGGAAGATGCCAGAGGGGGTTGGGTGATGGGAAAGTTATTTAATTGTCAAGCTAAGTTGTGTTTCTAGATTAATGTGGGGATAAGCAGATTGTTCCTTTTCAAAAATGTCATGGTAAAAGAAATGCTACTTTACTTTGGTTCATTCGGCTTGGCAACACTGAAAGGTTCTACCCCTTGCCTGTTCTGAAGTTCCTGGTGAAGCTGTCAAAGCAAGATCCGTCCCTGTTGACCCTTTCATTCTCAGTCCCTGGGAAAAAAGGGATACAGAAGGAGGAGGGTCCAGTATCTTCACTACTAGGTCTTCAGGAAGAGAGCATAGGTTAAATTAAATTTACATTATTTGAAGCGTAAAACTTTCTGTATATCAAAAGTTTAACTGAAGAACCTAATAAAGCATCTGTTTGCTGTTTGAAGTATAAATGGAAGGGTGGAAACAGTACTTGACTAAGTTTTTTTTTTTTTGGGGGGGGGGGGGGGGAGAGTAGTACTTTGTCAGATTTTTTAAGTGTATAGTTGGTTTTTAAAATAAATTAATAAATCCACTGTTAATACTTTTGCATGCACAATAAATATTCACCATTTCATGTTCCATTTACATATATGCTAAAGCATCGTGACGTACATACATTGTTTATTTTGCAGAAATATATCGTCCAACAACTGTGCTAGCTGCCATTTTAAGTCAGAAGATGCTTGACAAGAGTCTGATAGATGATAAGGCAAACAAAGAATTATTTTAGAAGACCTTCAAGACAATGTTTTATAAACCAATGTACCATAAAAGTATTTTTGTATATTTTAATAAAAATGTAAGTTAGACTAGTTAGTAAGAAACCAAAGATTTTTGTACAGAAATTAATATCTACCCACTATTTATGAATGATATTGTTTATAAATCTTACTATGGTAAAATAATTTCTGTTGATATTTTAGTGATATGTTATTTTTTATTTGTATGTTGGAAGTTATTGGAGAATGATGTAAGTTATTATTTGGAATTAGTTCTAAAACTGTTGTGGCATAAGAATGCTTGTTATTGTTCAAATGAAGCAATCTTCTGTTACAATGGTGTTTGTTACAATAAAATATTGTTTTAATGAAAATGGTGGTAATGTTTAAAAAATTTTACTGGCATATTTTATATTTACATGAACTGTGTATTTAAGTGGGCTCCTACATACAGTATTGAGAAGTGTTGGAACAAAATCAGATAAATCCACTTTTGCAGTTATCACAGAAAGTAACAAACACTTATCATGGTGTGGTTGTGCACATTATGAAAAGAAGGATCACACCATAGCATGGTATCAGAAATAATCTTTCAAGACTTAAGTCGATTTCGAAATGTTTCCATTTCCCACATATTAAACTCAAGAAAACTGGGATATCTGGTTTTGGTCCAACAGCGTGGAGTTATCAAATTGTGATCCTACTGCGTTGAATATGTCAGGTTTTGATTAGACATCGCAATATTTCCATTGTTAGTGCACTGTAGCCTTTCGATACTATTGTATGTGATACGTAGGCGGGGGATGTATCAACCAGCTGTCATTTGTTTCCGTTCCAGTGAGGTTGAGGCTCAGACAGTAATATTACTCTGTGAGTCCTACGCATAACACCTTGGTTATATTGTTTGTGGTATTGTGGGTGTTGAATGAAGGATGTGTTGCAGTGAAAGATATTAACATAGGCATGCAACAAACAGCTAGACAAATACAAAACACAGCAGTGGAACGAGCAAATTGGTATGTACAGTATATTTGTCTCTATTGGTTGCATTGCATTGATAGGTGTGTAACAGTTGGTTATCGTTTGTAGGTACTGTGATACAGATTCTCTAGGATTAGACTTTGCATTGCCTTGCAAGCATAATTCAGCTAAACTGCAATGTTTAAGAATATCTATGACATGGGTATATTCTTCGAAATATGCACAGGTTGTATGAACATAGTTCAAAAGTGGCATAGGACATGTTTCTTACATGTTCAATTGCACCATATGCACCATGGTGTCGAAGAGAAAGTAGAGTAGCGCAATGAAAGGGAAGAAGAAGATGTGCATTTAGTACCACATATTATCTAATGGTTAAAGGAAAGAATAGATCTGTATGCAAGGAAATGTTTTTGAAAGTTTTTCTTTAAAAGAAAAAGGATAGAGTGTACTCTACAGCTAAGATTGTGTTCGAGGGATGGATACCTAATGAAGGGCGATGTGGTGACCAGAAATCAATACACTCAGCTGAGAAGCAGAAATTGAGACAATGTTTAGGGAAACTTCCAGAAATAAAGAGCCACTATAAAAGGTGTAAATCCAAACACATATATTTATTTTGTAACCTTAATCAAAGAAACTACAATTTTGTTCCCCATACATTTACAAGTAAAAAAGTCTATTGTTTCAGGAAGTATTAATGCGCTCTTCTAATATTGGTTTTTGGTCACCTTCCTCTGATGCTTTTAGTACATGCATTGTTTTATCACACAGAATAAAAGACAAAACAGATCCTCATAAGAAGAGTTTTTATGGTGCAAAAATGAGTACACACTTTACAGGAAAGACATTTTGTAAAAATTATGATCCTGATTCAGTGTCATTCTGTTTCAACGTACAGAAAGTCTAACCACTGCCACAAATGCCTATCCAAGAGTCCTTTTATGCATGAAGAATTAGTTTCTACATCCTTTGTTTCATCATAATAGACTCGTGGAAGCCAACATTTTAACAGTGGACTGAGGACATAGGCAGCAGAGGGGCTATGGAAGTTGGTTCAGCATTCGTGCATCATTTGGATTCTTTGGTATTAGATGGGAAAAGAATGTTGAGATTATTATGTTATAGATGTGACGCATGCCTGTTAAATCTGACTGACAGGTATGTCGAGGATTTTTCTGCTAGACCAGAAGCGGAGTGGTTTAAACTGGTTCTATGGTACGAGGCGAGGGGTGTTGACTATTGCTTCCTTATTCCGTCGTTTTGGGGGTTGCGGTAGAAGAGGGTTTCACCCAATGGCGGCGAGCTTGGTCTACTCCGAAGCGGCAATTCAAGGCTTCACTGCTCCAGAAGTTGGGGTTTGCCCAGCCGTATCGGGCCTCTGTTCGGTTTAGCAACCCTCTTACCACTGGGTGGCACAAAGGGTGAATGCGAATACACGGTGGGAAGACGATTACCTTTACTGAAGCAGGTGCTACTGCTTGTCATCTAAGTTGGGCGGCCTGGTCCCGTTCTGCTTGCCTGTCCTGCGTAGTATGTGGTAGTACTATCCATGGTTTGATAACAGTGTGAGCCAGGTATCGCTCTCTATGCTTCTTGCCACTTCTCACCTTGTAAGGCGTACGTAGAGGCCAGATTTTGTGGTTTTAGTTTTAAGAACATTTTGGTGTAATTTTTCTTAGATTTCAGTGTTATTGGCTGTTTTTTTTTCCAACACAAATTAAATACATAATATACTTCTGAATTTAAATTAGGGCTGGGCTGATACCAAATTTTGCAAATACAGTTACCGATACTGGTTACACGGATACTCCAGATACCAATACCAATAGTTTATTCAAGTAGTCTTTATTTTCAGACCTATACACATGTCTGCTCTTATTTAGCTCATAAAAAAAAATAAAAAAATTTAAGTAATAGCTTTCTTTCCTAAATGTGCAAAAGTCACATATTACAATCAGTCAATTACCAAAAAGTATTTCAAATCAAAAATTACATTGGGTATACCCAGAAAATTTAAATTAGGGCTGGGTCGATGCCACTTTTTGCAAATTATACCGATACTGATTCTTGTGAGCCAATACTGCAGATACTTGATACAGATACCCACATTAGAAGTGACTTTATGTTGTAAAAGATTATTTGAATACTTTCATGATTTATTATTAAAATATATTGTATGCAGCCAAGAACACTTAAAACAATGAACTGAAAAACTTCTACTAGCACTAAAAGTATTTTGGAAAGCTGATGGACATCTGTGTTAAAGTCAGTCTCTCATTATTTATTATTTTATGCTTTAAGTAAACATACAAAATAATAGGTAAATTAATTTCACATAAATTCTTCAAAATTGGAGAACAGCAGCAGCACTCAAAGAATACTTAAGTAATGTATTTTTAATCTTAGTTCAGGGTAACTTAAACAATTTATGTTTTAAACTTATCACATAGAAAATATTAAATCTACGAGGTTCTGTACCACATTTCTCAACATAATTCAACTTTGTTTATATTCAGAAAATTAAAAATTATTAATATCTATAGTTTTTAGATTCAGCACACCGTTATTTTACTGAGAGAAAAAATTGAAGCACTGCCAGTTGCCAAGTAATTGTCAGATTTAATATTGCTTTTAAAAGATTTTAAATACCGAAATGACGATTTGGAGCAGCTGTGCGACCCCTGCAAAGCTGGTAATTTGGTGATCTGCAATACAGGCTGTAGATGATTATCTCTAAGTGGTCACAGCAGGCGACCACAGTGGGTTGGAAACAGCATATTATATATATATATATATCTTCCATACGCTTTCCTCTTCCCTTAAATGATAGGGCATCTTATCCCACCCATCCTTTTGTTAAGTGACAGCCTGTCAATTTAGTTCTTGGAATAAGAACAGCACTATTGCTTCAAAACAGCAGCAGTTAAGCCTGTTTTAATCCAACACTACCACCGTATCATTCTCAGCTAAAAAGAATATCAGCTAATTTCGTGGGATATCACACATTTGTCTGTATTTTGTGTTATTTCACGTTTTAACTAGTATTTCGGTGTTATTTCATTTTATCGCAATTTACCACAAAATCGTGCCTGTAGGCATACGGCACACCGGTCTGACAGCCTATGTAGTGCACTTAAACAGGAACGGTAATTAAATTGTAACCCAATAGTGACTTACCGGCACGAGCTCAATAGGAGTCCCCACTGATCCCCCACGCATGCGGGCTGATCAGGGACTTGGAGCCATGTGGGCCACAAAGCCTTTGCTGGTTGTGTGTTCGCACCAGGTTGGACGGCAACCCCCAGGCTAAGATCACTTCAGCTCTAACTTAGTGCTCAAAGTGAGAGAGAACCTGAGCTTGTAGCTTCTCCCTGCACGAAGGTGTTTCTAGTGGTTGGGGCGTTGCTGTTTCTCTCCACCAGCACTAACTTAGTGCTCGGGGGTTGGGAAGAAACAGGTAGCCGTCTAATGTAGATGTCAGTACTCTGGGTTCCTGTTGGCGGTGCACATCGTACTCTGTCCCTGACCGTCACACAGACAAGTATCCTGTAAATGAAAAGCAGAAGGGTAGTTAACAATGGGTGTTTATTGGAAATGCAATAAGCATGTGACCTTGTGCTACCTCCTATCAGACCGTGGAGAGCTGAAGGTAACAATGGTTCCAGGTTTAGGTGACCTGGTTCTAGGCGAAATCAAAAGTATTTAAAGTTAAACTGGCTAAGAAAAGGGTGTCTTGAGGAGACAAAGTGAAGTTAAGTATGTGTGTACATGTTTTTGATGGATATCGAAGCGTGGTGAGTAGCCACTGGGGGCATACTCGAAGCTTCCAAAGTTTGCAGCACTGAATTAGTCACAAGAGAGTTTGTAAAGAATGAACTCCCGAGCCCGGTAGCATCCGATCTTATATAGGTGAAGCTTGTTGGCTGCCAGCATGGGCTGCAGGGAGGGTGAGCATTCTGGCTGGTCAGCGTTTCTGCTTCGTGCCTCGTTGGCGGCGCTCAGCCTTTTACGGTGGCGGGCGGCTTGTAGGCTGTCAGCACAGGGAGGGAGGTAGGTGCCTGCCGGGTTGCGTGACATTCAGGTGAAGAGAATCTACTCATAGATTCCTGCTGCCTGGTACAGTAGGTGACCGAGAATTCGTGTGAAAAATTCTCTCTCCCCTTCTATAGTAGTGGAATTAGGAATAATTGGTGATGAGTCGTCATCGTTGTTATTTAGTATGTTGAGCAGCACGTGTCAGATGTGGGGGTCGAAAAAAAACCCTACATCATACACATTGTAGCATCTCCCTCCTGCCTGCCTATTCACTCCCAGTATCTCAGCTAATTTGACTCTGCTTCTAGAGATCATTCTGTTATCACTTAAGTTAATGCAGCACAAGGGGAAAACATACACAGAGGTTAGTAACTCAATGGTAAATGAGAACAAGCAACCCGGGAATTCCCTAAAATACAATACACTATTATTAACACAATTCTTTACATTAATTGAAACAATACAGAACATTTCCAATTACTCTTAATCCCTATACTCAATTCTGTAGTCTCGTACTGAATAAAGTTAAGAAGACAGAATGCGAAGAGATTACGGTATGATTACTGTTAATGAAGTCCCAAGAGATAACCTTACGCCCTACTGCCAAACCGAATATGCTCACCCCAGAAGTTATAGATGTTGTCGGCTACGAGTTCCTCGTCGTGTCAGCCTCGCTGGGACCTTGGCATCGCAGGCTCCAGCGAGTAACGCACAGTATATCTTCTGATAGCCTTGATGCGTCTGGGAGGGGGTGCGCTGTGGCCTCGTATTTATACCCTGGGCCGAGTGTGTCAGTGCAGCCTATTTATTAAACATTGTGTGTGGGCAAGCGCTAGCCGCTACACTACCCCCTTGGTTGGAGAAGCAGCCGCCCCAGTTGCTGCTGTGGTAGTAGAGTGTCAGAGGCATCCTGAAGAGAGGTCTGAGACAGCAGGAAAGCCGAGGAGCTCATAATCAGCGTAGAAGGGTGTAGTAGCGAAGGGGCATGCGCAAACTGAATGGAGGGCAGTGTCGAGAGCTCAAGACTCTGTTGTACAATTGGAACATTATTATTTACAACACCTGGATGCAAAGATTATGAATTGTTCATATTTATGTTTTTATCATTGACAAGGAAGGTAGTAACGAGAATTTAATAATTATAAAATGTGGTATAAGATGTTAGATATTTTACTATGGTAATTAGTAAAAATGAGGTTGTAATAAATATAACGGGTTTGGTCAACCAATAGATAGTAATACCCCTGCACATTGTGTAGCGGGACCACAGGAGAGAAGGAAGTATGTCCAGCGCCACATTTAAACATCATACCAATAATATCCCCTGTGACTAGACTAGACGTTGGACATGGGTAAAGGGAGATGTGAAATGTGCACGTGTGTGGTACAGAATTCTCTCTACAACGTGCTAGGCGAGAAAATTTTGTTTGAAGAAAGTACAATTGAGCAAGTTGGCATGTCTGTTTGAGTTTCATGCTTGCAACAGTGAATGACAAAAGTTTCAAATATCCTTGAGAAGTAATGAATGGATTTACATAATATGTTAGTAGCGTTGCGTTATAAGAACGGCAATGCTTGGTTATCTTACTGCTCATCATTATTAGGAAGTGCACAACGGTGCTTGTTGATGAGCACATTACAACGCCAACTTGTTATGTCCCCAATAAACTGTATTCCGCATTAAAAACAGAATTTTGTGTTAACATCGCCAAGATATTCTCTGAGAACTCCTCGTTCTACTGCCTGCCTATATTCATAAATTAAATTTTCATTCGTGCATGAGTGAGAGTTGTTGTCATCACAAACGACATGCAAATATTCGTCAAGCAAAGCTGGTATGTTAGGGAGGTACAAGGGAATGGTGTAAATCAGTAGGATGCTATCTTCATAAATAAAATCTACGTCGGCTGACATCCAATAAATGCCAGCGTGGGTTCTTAAGTTGGCGGGTGCTGTAAATATCGTTGGCAGGGCAAGGCAGACTGCAATAATGGCCTTGACCATGTGCCGAGCACACGCTGGGACCTCGGTGTTGGCTCCGACAAGTAACACACAGTATATATCTTCTGGTCATCTGGATGCTTCTGGCGGGGGAGGGTGCGCTGCGGCATTGTATTTATACCCTGGGCTGAGTGCGTCAGCGCAGCCTATTTATTAAACATTAACATTATGTGCGGCGAAGCTCTGACCGCTACAACATGCTCATGTTTTAGCTTGTCAACAAATCACCTGAACATTCAGAGGAAAATAAACTTGACGTTTCTAGTTAGAGGTCATAGCTTTCTGCCAGCCGACCCTGTATTCCGTCATATTGAGAAACACATTGACAACGCCAGTTATTAGAGTTGTGCGAATGTTACTTTTTTCTCACAAAACAAAAATGGAAATTGTCATTTTTCGTTTCGGTATGCTGAATATTTGCACAACCCTACTGGTTATTACACAAAAGGAAGAAGAAACAGCATACAAGGAACACTGCACTGTACTAACTTTATAAATGGACTATGTATTACATATAGGGATGTCATGATACCAGATTTTTCCGATTTTCAATTCCAGTAAAATACCCTATTCCAAAAATCGTCATTCCTGGCGTAATGCCTTAAAATGTATGCCATTTTGGCTATATCATTAACATATGATTTCATTATTTATTTTTCACATTTTCAGTTTTGCATAATATTTTCTGTATAAACTCATGTAAATTTTGTCACGCATGTAATTCAAGTAATTTCAATTTATTAATTTTTTATATGTATTTTATTTTTATTTTCACATTTAGAATTTTTTGTTTTAGTTGTACGTTGGCGATCATATAATTTTTAACTTAAGTAGGTTAGCTAATGTACATTTTCTTATATGTAATTTATTTTATTTTATTTCTTGCTATAGTTTTGTGAATATTTATGATTTTATTTCATTTCTGTATCCGTTTTAAGACCCTATAGGTACTCTAGGATATTTAAGAAGTTAGGCCATTGAAAGTGGCTCGTGAGGGAGATTTGAATGATTTTTGCTTATTATTGGCCCACAGGTTTAAACCATGACTTGTGATTGTATCTGGAATTGCAGGCCCCTTAAACTAGCTCCAATCAGTCGTGCTTAACGCTCTCTCTTACATCAGCCATCATACTAGATAGACTTAGGAGTAGGACCCTCGCCCATATGCAGGCGAAGGGTAGGTTTTTAATTAGCTTGTTAGGGTGTTTTTAGACTTCCCTCTACTCCAGTATTGAGATATTTTGATTCCAGCGTAGTAAGAGTGCTGTAATTCCCCTTCTGCTAGGATACTGAGTTAGGAGGTAGAATTTATATAGAACGTGACATATTTTTCAGATTGGTAATTTCATGTCACTAAGCACTCTTAACATACCCTACAATACATCGAGAGCAGTCTACGAGTCCCGTCCTACATAATAAAGATGTATCCAGCTGCGAGAGTAATGAGATTACCCCACACATCAGGCGGTCTAGTCAGAATCCAGTTTGTGATGTGAAATCGGCAGTCATTACAGCAAGCTTAGGCTGCCATATTGAATGTCAATTACTGTTTGATCCAGCATTAAACTTAGCTCATGTGAAACCAGAGACAGATTATTTGTGCTTTACTTTGCTAGACTCAGTATTTTAAAACTTCAAATACTGTATTTTGGCATGTATAGGCCATGTGTGTGTATAGGTCGCACCATAAGTTTTTCATGAAAAATTAGGGATAATTAATATTTCAAGTATAGACCTCACTGAATTTTTGTCAGCAACAGAAAACCAGGGCGGTCAAACTAATTGGTTTGCCTATGGTGTGGCCTTATGTTGCACTGGCAGAAAAAATGTGCACACGCACACACGTGTGTACACATGTACACACACTTGTGCACATGTACACATGCACACGTAAACCCACATGCACACTCATGCACACACACACACTAGCTCCTGCAGGCTCTCTCATGAGACCAGAGAGAGGGTGAAGAAGGCCTTCTAAAAATAGCCAAGCAACTGTGTGGCAACAGGAAGTTCCAAGAGAGGAAGAGACACCATGTTGGTGTAGGGGGGGGGGGGGGGAGAGAGGGAGGTGAAACACCCCCCCCCCCCCCCCCCATGGAAGAGGGGGTGGGGTAGTGGAAGTGATGTATGCAAGCCAGATGGAGAACTAAACTAGAGAGAGCCAGCAAGCTTTAAAGAGGGAGAGAGGGAGGTGTTTGAAAGGAGGGAGGCAGAGCAAGAGGTAGTATGAAAAAAAGAAAAGGATCCACCAAAAGGAAAAATAAATAAAATGGCCCAGCCAAAAAAAAAAATGAAAGCTGCCCCAGCTCTGCCTTCACAATGTGGCCCATAAGCATTGACCCTTTAAGCATTTAAATACAAGTGATAAGCTATTAATTTGTTCTTATTTAATTTTACTTCCTTAGAAACTAAGTTCAAACATTAAAATGTACTTTATGTTAAATTTTTGAACATGTTTTGGGGGAAAAAAATTTTTTTTTATGCCAATATTTCATAAATAAGCCGCACCCTACTTTTTGTAGTCATTTTTTTTTTTTTTTTGTAAAAATGTGCGGCCTATACACACCAAAATACTAAGTGCAACATAATATTTTAACAATCTGAGAAGCAGTAACATTTTATTTTATTTTTATTTTGTTAGTAAATATTGACTTTGAGCCTGGCAGGATATTATATGTTAACTTGGAGATAAGTTATTCTAGGCATGGCCACTTTTCAGCTACGATAGAAGTGTGTTGTTATTATTTAGGTCTTTGCTGATTTCCACCAGGATTTTTAAACCCATCTTCAGAAAAGTTGAAACAAAATTGAATAAATTATCAATTGTAAAAGCAGCTATGCCAGGTGTCAGTTGTTTCTCAGTAGAGTTGCATTTTCCCATGTCACTCATCGCAGTCATTTCATGTTAGTTTCTAATTATTGTGAGACTGATGTCAAGTGTTCTTGTACACAAAAGGTGTACATCATTGACGGTGTACTCTGTTCGGCCCAGATTAGTACCGGGCGCACAAGTGATTTTCCTACACTTGGCCTACACATTTCATTACACTATTTTGCTTATGGTGGTTGGTGATTGTATGTTCCACAGTGGATGTGAATGCCATAGGTAGCTTGGTCCGGGCTGGTGTCGAAGTGAGCCTGTCTAAATATATGTTTATTTATTGGTAAGAGTGAGTCTGGCTAGAAGTATGTTGCAATTATAATTGTATGCATCAAAGAACCCAGCCAACTAATCTACTTAGGGTTACCACCACAATCTACATACACACAGCCTTCTTGTGTCTGACTGTCTCTGTGTGCGCGTGCGTGCATGTATGCGTGCGTGTGTTACCCAACAAAATTTCTACATTCTCTGGCCTTCTCATCTATCCATATCTTCAATTCTACATTACACTGGTATCAGTAGCAAATTAATTTATCTAACATATCTTTTAAAGAATTAAACACATCACAAAGGAAATTATGAAATGTAATCATCAAACGTCTTTGGAATATTAATACATTACGCACACGTGTACACACACAGAATACATATATATTCCTACCGTACTTATAGTCTTAAAAATATATTTATAAATCATTTAAAGATTTTTTGCAAAAAGACAAGTATTTTCGTTGTTTCTGGGTCCAAACCGTTTCTCTGGTATGAGACCTGCATTCCTGAAGAGTTGCCCTGACAATACTCTTGCAGCAGGAGTTACCAAATATTTTCTTGCAAGAGTTCTCAGCATGGATAGGCTTTGCTTGCTGGACCATTATTTCAAGGCATTTGTGTATTTGTGTTGGGTGGTGCAAGTGGTACTTGGTTCAACTTTAACTGCAAATGAAGCACATGGAGTTTGTGAACCATGGTTTTCTATTATTGTGGAATATGGTTTCCACATGGAATGTGAATCAGCTCGTGCTGCATTTTCCACATTTCTCGCAGACTGAAATGAGCGTAACACGCACAAATAATACAAAATGTAAAAATATGTGAAAGGACAGAAATTGAGGTACTCACAGTCTTAGTGCTTGTCGACAAGCACACACACAAAGGACGACACATTTTTCAGGAGATTGTATCATCACCCTTTGTTTGTGTGCCTGTCAACAAGTACTACACTCGGAGTACTTGGATTTCTGTCCTTATACATCTTTTGGTAGCCTAACTGCAGACTTGTAACATTAATCTAAATACAAAATGTAACCTTAACCAAAGCAACCTTTAAATAGGTATGTATAAAATGTAAATGCTTACTGACCTGTTTCTGAGCTTTGTCAGAATTGATTTTGAGTGAAATTTGATTAGCTTCTTTCTCAAGGAAATTCTTTGCACTGAGTATATGGCTTTTGTTTGCAAAGACTTTGTCTTTAAAATGGGATTTGTTTCTTCAGGTCCACAGCACATCCTCAAGAATGCAAGCAAATTGTTTACCATGCCTTGCAAACGAAAACCCAGTGCACGGTGGCACATCTGTTGATTTTGACTATAGGAATTACTTCTGAAATGCACACACTATTGTAACTTAGTTATTGTGGCCTTGTCAAACACTTGCAAAATTTTTGAAATGTGCTTCAAAAACTCCCACTGTGAAAAAGTTATTTGAGAAGCTAGCTTGAGGTCTGATGAAGTTAGTGTTATGATTTGTTTTCGTTCAACAAGCCTCGTGTGCAATATGGAATTCCACCACGTGGTTTTATCTTGAATGAGACAATGATATTTACATTTCATTAAAGGTATAGTACATGAAGCATTGAATAAAACTAATCATATCTCAGTTCTTAACAGGACACTGTTATCCTGTTGAATGCACCACAGTTTATTTCAATAGACACACATCTTCACGTGTCACATGGCTCAATATCTTTAGAACTTAACATGCTTGTGATGAATATTTAAAATATCTTACTATGCGCCTGCATGTTGCATAAAGATTGGTTACCAGTTTAGCATTGAGGAGGCCGTCTTTAACAAGAAGTTGCAAGGTGTTTGCTAAACATAGTAGGTGCTGAAAACATTTTCTCAAGATCTAGCCACATGTTTTGTGCATTATCTCTGACAACAGCTACCACTTTGTCTTTTAAGCTCCATTCAGTAATAAGTTTTGTCATGAAAGTATATATATTCTCTGCAGTACAACTTATTTCAGGAAATGGTGTATAACCACAATACATGTGTGATGGTAATGGTTGTTTCTGTCTGCAGAGTAAGCACTCGGGGTCCATGTAATCATTAGATGATGGGGATGTCCACATGTCTGTTATGAAGCTAACATACAATGTTTTAGTACAATTGTCACTTTATCTTTTGCTTCACTGTACATTTCAGGTACTGTATTACCTTTGTGGCAAACTGATTTTGTAAAGTGATAGTATATCTTGGTTGTAGTATATTCACCAGCTCTCTGAAACCTTTATCCTGAACAATTATTTTTTCAGTCTGTAGTGGGCTGTCACCATTTTTAAAAGGTATTTTCCTCTCAAACATGAATGTAAGTGTTGTCTGGGATAAACATACATATATAGGTTTGGTTCTTAAAATTGTATTATTTGTTTTTTCTTTATTTACATATGATGTACATGGTTGAGGATTTAATACGGACGATTCAGTAGCCACACCCACACAGCTAGATACTACTTACTGCAAGTCCTGAACTTAATTAGACATCTTGTGATGTTTCCGACAATTGCTCGAGTTATATATTTTTTTGCCAAGATGGCGTTATATTAGGTATGTTCGTGTGGTATGCTCTTTCTGCTACTTTTGCTCTTTTAATGCTCTTTTCATGCTCTCTAACATTCATGATATCGGAAGCATTTTTTGGTTTGGTGTTTGAGTAGCAGGAGAATTGTTGCTCTTTCTGCTCTCAAAGAGCAGCTCTTTCTGCCTTTACTCGCTGAGGTGGAGCAGAAAGCCCATGGTGAGAGCAAGGACGTTGCTGCTGAAAGTTCAAAATATAAACATGTTTATCTTTACCCGCTCGTTGATGTGGACGGTCTGTTTGGCGTTATAAGGAAGTGTGTAGAAGGGGAAGTTTAGTAAATAAAAATTGATTCTGGTAAAGTATCGTAGTCCTAAGCCAGTCGTGGTCAAGACCATCTTATTTCTCCAGACAGTTTATTTCCACGCCACGTTTCATAGCCTACAAACAAGACGATCTTATTGAAGGCGGTGTGCTCAAGGCATAGTTTTAAGATGAGCGAAACATGGCAGTTAGGTCCGAAATAGAAATAAATAAGCATTTTTTGTCGCCACAATTTAATGTATGCATGATATTATATGCAAACTGAAAAAAAAAGTTTTTCAAATTATACTTAAGTATTGCAAATACGTAAAAACAAACAGCAACGTTAATGTGGTGAAAAATAACTAGATTGCTTTTCTCAATTATGAAAATGTTAGGGACGAGTGTAAAATTAAATAAATTGTAAAGAAAAGTATGTGATTTGTTTACATGAGGCGGCAAGAAATAATGCAACACTCATATGAGAGCATCATAACTGAATTAACAAAACGCTATCTATTTTGTAATTAGCGGAACTTAAGTTCTGGTATGCGAATTACGTTAAAAAATTAATGGTATCTGTAGAATTACAAGAAAACTTTCTCAGAACAGAACAATTTATAAATCACGCTCATCTTGGAAAGTAAGCCATTTTTTTTTTAAGGTCCACTGTACTGCTCAGTTGCTTCCAAAAAGTGTGATTTAAGTGATTTTGTAGGATTGAGTCTAAGTGGGCATGTTAGACATCTACTTCACTATCTTCTTTACCGGACAAATAATTTTAAGTGAGAACTGCTTGTAACATTCCCAAGCTCTCGTCTACATGCCACATTCAAAACAACTCACTATTTTTGCTCTTTGTTGTTCGGGTGGTTGTAGTTGAGAGCAACTGCTCTTTATGCTCCTTTCTTGCTCCTAGCAGGATCTCGACTTGCTCTCGAGAGCAGAGAGCAATGCCACTCAAACAAACCTGTTTTGTCTGCAGATGTTTTCTTAAATTGCTTGTAGTGCATCTTTTACAGCCATGAGATATTTCGGAGGAACATAGATTGCATATTGCAAAGTTTTTGTCCATGCAGTTTATCCTAAAATAGTTCCAAACCTCACTTGCCATAATAAACTTTCTCACAAACATGTTGACTTATCAAAACATATTTCAAATGTGTGCGTGCGTTTTTTTTTCCAGTCAATAAGCCCGATGCCTACAAAAATTTGTGCTGAATATAAACAATCCACAATGCAATTGAAACACTAGAAAAATGGTGATGCACAGAGCCACAGCCATTGCCAGTTTAAAACTGCATGCAATATTGATCAAATTAATACATCTAGTACCACAATTCTTATTCCATATTATTTAAAATTTCAGTTGAATTATTTTAAGACTGTTTGTAACTTTTTTAAATATGTGGAGAAAATTTCTGTATTGCAATCAAACCTAACCATCTTTGGTTTTTAGTTGTGCTGTTGGTTATGCTGGTATTTCATTCTTGACCAAAAATGACCGGTTTAATAGGCTAAAGTAACAGAAATTGCAATTGAGGTGTACTGGTTACAGCCAGTGAAATACAATGTGTGTGTTTTGAAACATAGGACTCTTCTTAGTTCTGTTTTTGTTAATACTGTGTCCCAGCTATTAGTATTAATTTTGTATTCACTGTTGACAGTATATATACTCTTCTCGTTTATTGGTGCCATATTAAAATTGCGAATGTAATTTATTCAACATGAAATTTTTATTGTTAGTAATTTCATCTGTTTAGACAAAATATTGAGATAAAATAATGGTAACACCAAATAGTTTTTTATGGGTATGTACATATATAGTACATTTTTGTAGAAACATATAGGTTATGTAAACATGATGAAAATAGAATTTTATTTGATCATACTTTTCACCTTTCATATTTTTAATTCACAAATACAGTGTAAAACATTCCATTACCTATATATGTTAGCTGTTCAAAGGTAACAAAGAGCTAAAGTAAAATTTGTAGTGCCGTAATTGGTTTTCAATGCTTGGATTCTTAACCCATTGATTTTCAATCCCACTATTCTTTAAGAATCATGGGGTATTGAGGAATAGTACAATCAAACTTTACATCGCTAATTACAAAAGATTAAATCCCTGGGAGAATCTTACAAAAAACTACATAAAGTAAGAGACGGCAAAATATGTAATTTAAAGAAATACGCAGTAATTCAGGGTAAAGGACAGAGACTACAGACAAAAATATTACTCCAAGTAAAGTGCTACACAAATTAAAAGCACAAGTCTTCAGGAAAAGAAGCAGTTTGTATTTTATAGGAAACTGTAACCATCCACAATCTTTGGAGACTGTAAATACAAGACTTAGGCTTAACAGTTCAAAAGAAATTAGATGTGAGATGTTTGGTGGTCAAACCATTTGGAAAGGACTGGGAAAATGACGCTGCTTTCCGGTGGCCCAAGAATCTAATAGATAAACCATGACAGTGATGTAGATGAAGAGCAAGTAAATGTGGATTAGCAGTGTGATTGTTTGGAAAATAAGACCTCATCATTAATATAATTAAACTGTATTTGTTTTCAAAAAACTGCAGGTAATCCTAACGAGTAGAGACTTTTCTGGAAAATACAAGTTGGAAAGTGGTATAATTCCATTCTACTAATTACACAGAACACAAATTTACTAGGGGCATTATCATTACCCAATAGAAACCCCAAAAACGATAATGGGAAGGGCTATGAAGATCAGGGAATTAGTGGGGTAAAACAAGTTAAAAATGTTTATATATTCATAGTAATTATTCACAAAAATATGTGAAATTGCAGGAGGACTTAACTGTACAATACCTAAATTGACAATATTACTAATACAAACTACAAAAACAATAGTGGGGAGGGCTGTAAAGAACAGTGAAATTGTGGGGTAAAACAAAAAATATGTGTGTTTTCATGATAAAATTTTACCCCAAAATTTCTCGCCAGTTCATAGTTCTCCCCACTATCGTAATTGTCACTTGTACTGGTAATAGTGTCCATTTAGGTATTGTTCTCTTATATCTTTTTGCAATTAAACACATTTTCAATATTAAAATTATAGAACGAAAATACATTAAATTCCAAAAAAAAAAAACATTATTTTGCAGTGCAAGTGGGCTATGCATGAAAATCATTTCTGAGTAAACTCCAAGCTTTGCTGATGCATGACGCTTTGCTTCACCACAAAAAAAAATTGCAGGCACGCCTCGAATTGCTGTTTTGGGGATTTACTCCCCTGCTGCTGCTGAAGGCTGTTGCTCGGTGCATAATGTTTGACTGTGCTTGAACAGTATGTTTCAGTGCGAGGAGGCTATGTTGATAAAATCATTCATATACTATCAACTATCTTTATGTTAACTTTAATTTAGTTAGGTCTTCCACATTTGACATTACTCACAGTAATTAAAGCACTCACATGCAATACTACACAGTAAATTTAATCCTGAAATTTTTTTAATAGGGGTGCGCTTCAACTTTATTTATACATATCAACTCTCGTGAAGTTAACTCTCATTTGGTTAGGTCTTCCACATTTCACATTACTCGCGGCCTCATCCTCATTTATACATATCAACTATCGTCAAGTTAACTTTCATATGATTAGGTCGTCCACATTTCACATTACTTGCGGCAAATAACACACACACACAAAATACTACACAACTAAAGTCATTGGAATGTAATAAAGTGAAATACTGCAACAAAACTACTTACGTTACCCAATCAATAGCTGCTTGTACGCCGTCCATCACTAACAATGACACATGTATTCTATTTGGCAATACTCCATACACACTCAAATTACCGAACAAATATTACAATTTTACTTCTCCCATACATTTATTAGCATATAAATGTGCTTTCAAGCATTCTTTCGCAAACCTCCAACCGGTATGGACGGATTCGGACCACAAAGCATTTGGATGTCACAACTCAACCGCATGCAACACTTGCTGACTGCGACCTGCACTATCTGGCATCTAACTAGCAAATGATGTTACACTATCGGCGCAGGCTTATCAATCGGCAGTGCTTTGTCTTGGTGGAGATATGCAATAGTATGGTACACTGACATAACATTATGGTACATGTCATACCAATACTACATGATCATCGTACACAAATCCAAATAATAATACATATACCCTAAATGGTACGTCAAACATGTCACCGGCCAAACAAACAGAGCGGACCGTTCATATATTGAACTATTTTATTTTCGAAGTTCTACATAATATATCCTCAAGCCCCCATAGATATCATTCAGAAGTAATTCACCAGAACTTCATGTTCTTCCGACACTGTTTTACACCTCTGTTGTTTATACCTGAACATCCTGTTTCCGCAGCGTAAATATACCCTGCAAAAGACATTTTGAACATTAACTATGTGTTTCAAACGGTAATCTCACATTTAATATTATTATTCGACCCAATTAAATATATTATACCTAAATTATATGTGTTTTATAGCATAAAAACAGCACTGTTGATAACCCTCCTCCCAATCATATTTTATTTAAATTTTTTTACAGAATAATACCTGAAGCCCCTTCAAAATTCCTAGTAATTATGATTACAAATAATCATATCTACTATATCCAGGTATTATTTTCCCAATTTTCCAAAAAGCCCCTATTCTTCATAATTACCAAACTGCATTGTGTTCTCAAGAATATATGCTTAGATATTTCCTACATGACTAAATATATCCACAGCGGTGGGCTCAAGTCCAATAACTACATGTAGTCAAATCAAATTCCGATACCTACAGAAGATGGATCAAAGTCTGATAATTGCAAGCAGTCAGATCAAAATCAGATATCTCTGTTTTTTGCATTTAATGTGCTGTGTTGAAAGCGATATAATTCTCAGTATAATGTTTCATGACTTTTTTCATCGCTAGAGTCTCTTATTGTTTTACATGATTTATCAGTTTTTGATCCAATTATGCATTTCAAATGAATGTAGCATGTTTTGATCAAATATGTGTGTGGCATTGTATTTCACAGAGATTTCCTTCGTGAACACAAGCGAATGAAGAATAAGTGGATTTATCTCATTTTGATTCCGATGCTCATGTGTTTTATTTATACTTCAGTACCTGTTATTTTTGTATGTTGTATCAGATGTCAGCACTAATTTGAATAAATTGTAACAACATTTTAATTATTTATTGTTTTATTTTATAACTATTTTCCAGTTTGAAGGAAAAATTTTGTATCCACAGATATAGTAAATATATTATAGTACTGTTTTAAATTATATAAAATTACTTCAATAAAGAAATATGTGTAATCAATATTTTGAAGAGTTGAGTAAAAATGCAAGTGAGGTCAGACACCTGTCATTCCACATGTCAGCTACGACTATCCCTGACAATCATGAGGGTGATTTCCCACAGCACAAGAGCTTCAGTTGTTATCCAGCCAGCATTTAGTAGTTACTTGGGCTTTACTTGTGATCGCTACGTTTGTAAAGGTTTCATTGTAGCATTTATGATATTTGTCAGTGTTTTGCAATTTCCAGTCAGTGTTTGTAAGTTTGTTTTGTATTGTTTCCAGTGGCTGCTCATAATAGATGTATTTGATACGCTCCTGCGCGTAAAGTTTGAAATTAGAATTGATGTATTTACTTTATTGGTAATTTTTCTGAGTGGTTAAATGAAACCTCTATTTTGCACTTTTCAAGGGACTGGGAAAAAAATTTTGCAAAATGTAGGAAATTGCTAATAGAGGGAATCTTATGCTGTAAAAACAGTCTTTGGGACCCAAAAAGTGTGTAAAACGCAGGAAAATGTAACATCAGGGGGTGTGATACAGGGGTTCCGCTGTACTTTGCTCAACTCCTCCATAAATTTCACAACAAAAAAAAAACCTTTTCCATTGAGGGATTGAGCTCCACCAAAATACACAGCTAACAGCACATCAGTATTGCAAAGTTAGGAAGTGTAAACATGCTAATGAAAACTGTTTTTTTATGGGAACGATGCTTTAGAAGTAAAATTACCCATTTTCTCTTGGCTTGAAGTGCTGTGGCAGCCCTTAACTGTTGTGTATCAGTACCAAAACACTTTGGTGTAAGAACCAAAGATCTAGCTAGTAATTCGTCCACATTTACCCGCCATTAATCTGTTTATTGGTGTATATTTGAATCCAATGAACAATTTGTGTAATATTAGAGTAATGTCCATTAATTAGTGGCAGGATGATGACCAGAAACACTTGCTTTGTCTCTGGGTTTCTTAGTTTGATGCTAGGCGAATCGCGTCTCTGCGTGGTTACTCGTCTTGGGGCACTCGTGCCCGACCGGAGTACAGTACCGGCCTAGTAGGCCATCGGCTTGGTCCAAAGTCTGGCTCTATGAGTTTCACCCTGCGTGGTGCAGGTTTAGGTGGTGGTGGTGGTGGTGGTGGTACAGCGGGGCGGCGTGTCTGTCTTGTGGGCGATTTTAATGCCCCTGTTCCCACAGCCCAGGTGACACTCGACTGTGAGGGGTAGGGTTTGCGTGTGATGTGTTGGGTGTTGGTTCTGGTGTGCTGATGTATCCTTCGCCGAACAGTACTTCCTGCACTATAGGATGGTATCCTTCCACAACACAGATTGGTGGCTCAAACAGGTCGACAGGCGTGACAGTGGGTACTGGTGTGGTGAACCGTCGAAGCAAAGCATCCTGTTCATGCTGACTCAGTAGCCCGAATCCGCGGGGAAGGATACGAAGCCCTCATCTTAACCTTTATCTCAACACCACTCCTTACGTAGGGTGTAAGACATTAGGCTCTAATACTAAGATCAGGTCTGCAAGAGGTAGGCAATCAACGTATCAGAGTCCAAGTGTAGGTGCCAATTGCTGCCGCCAACACTGCACCTCACTCTTGACTTCCCCTCTGGAAGTGAGAAAGACTCGAGCTGCTGCAAAGTGTTGGTTGCAGGAACCGCATGGTGTTGTCCCAATGGGGTTGGTCTCCTCTGCACCAGATTATTAACGCTCTCGGCACCACGAAGTGAGCGGTAAGAGTTGAGCACTCTAGCCGGCAAGCCGATCCCACCAAGAGCGCACCTAGAGTCATGGCTCTACCGTTCCTCCCACCTGGGTGCAAGGAACAGGTGGCCTTCCAACAATGGTGAGGTGAGTGTTTAGTGGTCACTGATCTCCCCAGACTTGAAGAAGTTCCTCTCCCTGGCACCACGAAGTGAGTGGTGAGGTGGGGGCGACTTCAAGCTGGCAAGTCAACTTCCAGGGGACGGCATCCTAATGTCGTGGCTCTACCATTCACTGCACTGGGCAGAGAATGGGTGACCTTCCAAGGATGTTTCTGGTGTGTTGTAAGTGTAGATTCGGAATGAGTAAACCCGGTCTTCTGCTGGCTCCCTCAGCTCTGATGATAAGAGGAAGGAGATCGGAGCGATACTCAAGGGATATGGTAAGATCAGTGTTTATTTACCAATAAGGAAATAAACAAAGATGGTGAAAGTACTACCTCCTAATCCACACAGGCTTGGCGGAAAGTAAACACCCTAGCATTAACAGGGGAAGGCACCCTTTGCAAAGCTACGAGAGGAGGCAGTAGCTGGTGCATGTAGCTTAATAAACACTCGAAGTGAGCTTTACTCTCGGTTTGTCTGTAAGAGACAGAACGTGTGTCTGTGTGTTGCAAGTGACACAGCTGGTTCTTTCTTTGGTGTAGGTTGTAGTGGATCTTCGACTCCATGAGGAAGCGGTGAAATAACGAGAGGTATGGACACCGGCACCAATTGCTTGAGCGGTGAGAGCCCAGAAGAGAAATCGGAAGACTATGATTGAGAACTGAAGCAGAACTGACGACCCGCCGATTTATCATCATTGAGGCCAGGCCTCTCAGTGCGGGGGAAGTACAGACCGAGGCCCTTGTCTTCCCAAGCGGTAGTCATTTGAATGGATCAGGGTTAGGGGTAGCTAACCCACCCCGCCCTGATCCCCCATATTACAGGCACTTTCAGCTGGCACGCGCGGTGTTCACATGTCAGAAGTGGTTTTGTGACCCAGTATAGCCCCTGAGCCACGGTTGTTCCAATCTTTTTTCCCCTCATTTTTGCCTACAAAAATGAGGGGAAAGGCGGTGGAGTTCCGTTCCCTACTGGCACGGAATTTTGAAAATTAAAAATGTAGGTCTTTTAAAAGTTAGGTAAAAATCTATGAAAAAGTTGGTTTTATTAATTTATAAAATATTCCCGTGAAGTTAACCAAGATGTCAGGAAGAGGCAGAGGAAGCAGGGTCTTCTTCTAGCTTTGACGGTAATATATATATATATATATATATATATATATATATATATATATATATATATAGTGTATATATATATATATATATATATATATATATATATATATATATATATATATATATATATATATATATAGTGTGAGTGTGTATGTTGTAATTAAATGTTGATATTTAAGGTGTTGTTTGTGTGGGACAGTGAGTTTAAGGGTTTGTCGGTGGGCGGGCATTCATATTAAAGGAATTTTCTGATTGGCTGTATCTCAGCCGAGGGCGGGGCTTCTGTCTTCAGAGGAGAGAGGCAGTACTGCGATTGAATTAGTATGTGTTTAGTAATTAAACATGTCAAAAACTTGGAGGACATAATTAGGGATAGAATATTTAATCAGTCAGCTCGGTGAGGAAAAGCTAGTGAAGGAGAGAGAGGTGTGTTTCGCTGTGAGAGCAGCAGGCGGAGTGATGTGCGCGATGCTAGCGCCAGGTAGTTTTGTTAAACTGACTGTATTTTTGTCCCGGACCGATCGGAGAATTTCGGCCGGGTGTACGGGTTTAGGACACGTTAGTTATTATGTGGGAAGCATTTTAGGGCGTTTTATTCTTCTGTTTTTATCGGGTTCGTAGTCTCCTAGCCGTTTAATGGCGGGATTGGAATGCGAGAGTAGTTTATGTAATAATTTATATTGCGGTTTAGTAATAGTGTTTTTATAGTAGGAATTTTTAAACGTTCATGTATCGATAGGTTGGTAGTGTAGGGCGCTGCGTTTATAATGATTCTTAAATATTTATTTTGTATGACTTGGAGAGAGTTTAGAAGGAATTTGTTTAAGTTCCCCCAGACTTCGTTGCCATACAAAAGGGCTGACCTAACTATTGCAGTGTAAATTAATAGTTTTAATCGTCTGGGTAGATTGTTGCTTTTTAAAATTGGATAGAGTTGCGGAAGTTTTCACAGTGCTGCCTTTTTTACTGTTGAAATGTGATTTGTCCAGATTAGTTTGGAGTCAATTGTTAAACCTAGATATTTTGCGGTTTGTGTGAAGGGGATTGGAATATTATTTACAGTTATTTGGCGTGAAGGCTGCATTCTGCGTTGAGTTAACAATAATGCTTGTGATTTAGTAGGATTTGTTTTAATTTTCCATCTTTCAAACCAATGTTCTAAATCGTTAATTTGAAGTTGTGTTAGGAGGATAGCATATGGCAGTTTTTTGTCGTGAGTGTAAATTATCGCATCGTCCTCGTACATTTGTTCTGAGGCATGTGTTATGGGAATGTCTGACGTAAAAATATTATACAGAAATGGGGAAATTGCTGAGCCTTGTGGGACACCTGCTGTAATTTCGCGAGTAGTAGAGTTGGCATTATCAATACTAACAAAGAATTTTCTATTTTGAAAGTATGAGGCGAGTAAATGTATGTAGCAGTCGGGAAAATTGAAGTTAATTAATTTTTGTAGTAATCCAGGTATCCACACCTTATCAAATGCCTTAGCAATGTCTAGGAAAATGGCTATTGTGACTTCGTGTTTTTGCATTGCAGTCAGGGTGTCTGTGGTGAATTTAGTGAGGGCGTGAGTGGTGGAATGTTGGGCTCTAAACCCGAATTGTGTTGCCGGGATAATCTGTTGTAATTCTGCGTGTACTAATAATCTAGTTAGAAGCAGTTTTTCGAAGACTTTACTAAGGGAGTTGAGTAGGGAAATAGGCCGTCTATTTTCTGGGATAGAGTGATTTTTGCCTGGTTTGGGAATCGTGATAACTTTGGCTGTTCGCCATGCTATAGGAAAATAATTGAAGTTTAATATTTTATTAAACAGGTTGAGTATTGCAAATAGTGCATTAGCTGGGAGGTTTTTTAATAATTTTATAGGTAATTTTGTCGTGTCCTGGAGCTTTTTTGACTTTAAGTTTTTTAATTTGTACCAGTAATTCTTTAAGTGTTATTGCTTCTGGTTTTGCTGTTATGGTTCTGTTGAAAAAAGCTGTAATATTGGTTTGTACATCTCTGGAAAAATTTGGATCTCCTAGATCGGCATTAGGTGAAAACTGGTCCTGATAGCAATCGGCTATTGCATTTGCTTTGTCCTCTGGGACGTATAAGAGAGTTCCTGCTGAGTTTTTTATGGGCTGGGAGGTGGATTTTTTAGTTTGACCTCGCAAGGTTTTTGCAACGCGCCAGAAATCAGTGTAATTATAGTTTATGTCTGTCATGAAAGTTTCCCATTTATTAATTTTTAATGTGATGAGTTTATTATGGAGTTCTTTCTTTAGTTTATAATATTTTTGTTTGTCTCCTTGGTTTCTAGATTTTTGATAAATATGGCGGGCGTGGCGTTTTTCAGCTAAAAGAATTTCTGCTTCGGGAAAGGAGTGTTTTAAAAATTGTCGACGGTTTAGGAAATTTGTGTGTTTTTTATTTATTTTCAATATTGTATTTTGTATTAATTCAGTTGCCGAGTCTATGTGATCTTTAGTTGGAATATTTATTTGGTGCGTTTCAAATATATTTTCTAGGTCTAGTTTAAAATCCTCCCAGTTAGTTACCGGAGTTTTCAGAAGAGTGGCGTTTGGGTGTTTAAGTATGTTTGCTTCCAGCTGACAAAATATAGGTAAATGGTCGGAATCTAATTCTGCGAGGACTTCAAATGAAATATTTACATTATCTAAATTGGTAAGTGCAATATCTAGTATGTCTGATTGGTATTTTGTACAAGCAGGAAAGTATGTCGGTTCTGTAGGGCCTGTAACTAAATAATTATATTGATTAGAATGATTTGCAAGTATTCTGCCTCTTTGATTGTTTTCTCTACTATTTCAGGAAGTATGTTTCGCGTTTAAATCTCCTGCTAAGAAGAATGGGTATGGCTGTGTTGTTATTTTATCTAAGTCAGCTGGGATTAGCGGTTTATTGGGGGAATTGTAAATAGCCGCTAGTGATGTGACCTGCTTGTGTGCGAATGTTTATGGATGTGTATTCTAAATTTTCTAGGACTGGGACATTATTTAAATGGTGTTGTATGCAGTTGTGAACTAGTATTAATGTGCCACCTCCTTTAGATTTTCTGTCAGTTCGATATGCCGTGTAATTTTTTATGATAAATTTTTTTCTAGGTTTTAAATGTGTTTCGTTAATTAGTGCAATTTCTACGCCGTAATTTTCTAGAACTCTTTCTAATTCGTAAATTTGATAAAATATACTGTTGGCATTCCAGTAGAGAATGGAGAGAACACAGGGTCTATCTGTGAGGGCTTGATCCATGACTAGTCGAACCCGGAGTAGGTGGTCAAGGCCTGCAGGAGCAGGAGGGTTTTCATCTGTGGGTCAGGTGTGGAGTTACCCAGGAGGATGTATGATTTCATGTGTGTCATGAATTGAAGGAAGTTTGCTTCCCGGAGGAAGCGCATAAGGTCTCTGAGGTCGGTAAGTGTGGAACTGATATCTCCCATATTGGGTGGGGCCATGGAGGGAGGGGGGGGTTTGCGTGGGGTGGGGAGGAGGGGTGGAATGGTTTGCTGGTTGGTTGGTAGTTGGATTGAGATCGGAGAGGAAGACTGTTGTGTGTTGCGAGGCTGTGTTTGAGGCCGTAGTGCCTGTGAGTAGGAAACATTTTCCCTAACAATGTTCCTAGTTGAGATTGTGGACGGAAAGTGTTCCTGCGTGAATACAGGGGGTGCACGAAGTGTGGGGCGTCGGGATTCTCGTTTAGCTGCGGCCTCCTGTCGAAGTTGCACCAGGCGGATGTATTCTGGGCAGAGCCTTGAATTGTCTTCGTGCACTCCTTTCCCCTTGCAGTTCACGCAGTTGGGGTTTTTGTTTAGGTTCTCACAGGCTGTGTGGGGGTGGGGGCCGGCGCAGTGACGGCAGACAGTTCTGAGGGCACAGAAATTTTTAGTATGGTGGTAAAGCCAGCAATTTTGGCACTGGGGGATGTCCCCAATCCTCTTTTTGTACGGGCGGGGTTGTACTGCCGTCATGTTTATGCTAGTGAGGTTGAGAAGGGGAGTGAGGGTGTCGTTTCTGGCGGCTGTAATGCAGAAAATGTCTTGAGGTTCGTCCCTGGTGTGTGAAGGGTTGTTGGGGTCTGAGATCGTTTTTTTGAATTGGTATACGTCGATTACAGTGTAGTGGCGTGCCTCAAGGTCTTCTTTAATGTCTGAAGTAGGGGTTGTTCGTGGGAGCCTGACTACCACTTTTTGTGGGTGTTCTGCCGCTATACTGAAGGTGTAAAAATGAACGTTGGCGATTTTAAGGAAATCTTTTAACGAGTTATACGCCTGTTCGTGGGTGCAAGTGATTTGGAGGCCGGCTTGAACCAGGGAAATTTGTGTGCCTGTGATGTTCATGGAGCGTATTTTTGCGATTAGATGGTTGTATGTGGAGGTGTCAGGCACGATGAGTTTCATGGGTTTCGAATTAGTTTTTGGGTTTGGGCGCTCAGTGTGAGAGGTGGACGGGACAGGTGTGCTATTTTGAGCATCAGTCAGTGTAGCTGTTGGCATGTTGGTTAAAGGTTCGAAACGGTTTTGAACCGCGATTGACTTAGGCTGCGGTTTCTCGGGTGGCTCGGGATATTTTCCTGCGATTAGTTTCCAAAATCCAGGTTTCATTTTCGAACTGTTGGTCTAACAAAGCTTTGCGGCGATTGTGTTTGGCCAGCAGCCAAGACTTTTGTTGTTCAGCAGTTAGATTGTGAGGCATGAGGTTTTTTTGTGTTGTGTCGTGATGTTCAGTTGTGTCCATGACGGGTGCCTAGGATTCATGTGTTTCGTGAAAATGTATTGTTCCTCCCTCTCTGGGTGTGGATAAAACTGCGCCGGGTGGTATGTTAGTTGGTGCTGTTATTTCCGCCTCCAGCGAGCCCACATCCCCGCCCCCGGGGGTCGAGTCAGCCAGGATCGTGTATTCAGAAGGTTGGTTTGTTAGTGTGTGTGTGTAAAATTTTTTTATTTTTTTTTTATTATTTTTTTTTTAATAATAAAATGTCTGGTGTTCCTATCCGCTGTGAGAAACAACCACCGCTGACCTTAACAGGCTAGGCTCGAGGTGACCCGTTGACCAGAGCAACGGGCCGGCAGTTGTTTCCCTATTTCGCGAGAGCTACAATCGAAGGCCGCAAAGTCCGCTAAGAAGAAAGCCGAAGACGATGCTGTCCGCCCGAAGTCCAGCGACGAAGTGAAGTAAAGTGATGACGACCCGGGCCACCGCCATTTGACATCACTGGGACGCTACTCCCTCAGCGCGGGGGTAGATCGGCTTCTTGTGACGAACCTTGGCCACCCAGTTGGTTATCAATTAGTTTGCGGAGGCGAGGAGAAGCTAACCTCCGCCCCCCCCCCCCTCCGCACCATCAAACTTACTTCAAGCTGCAAAGCAACATTATTGTACAGGATTCCCAGGGTAGCGCCTGGGAGCTGTTTCCATGACTGATTTTTACTCTCCTTTTCCCTGCCTGTACGGGATAAAAGAGAGTGGAGAAGCTAATTGATTGATTTTATCAGCGACCGCCATTTTACATCACTGGGACGCTACTCCCTCAGCGCGGGGGTAGATCGGTCCCTTGTGAGGGACCTTGGCCACCCAGTTGGTTATCAATTAGTTTGCGGAGGCGAGGAGAAGCTAACCCCCGCCCCCCTCCGCATCCATCAAAATTACTTCAAGCTGCCAAGCAACATTATTGTACAGGATTCCCAGGGTAGCGCCTGGGAGCTGTTTCCATGACTGATATTTTACTCTCTTTTTCCCTGCCTGTACGGGATAAAAGAGAGTGGAGAAGTTAATTGATTTTATCAGCGCGGAATTTTAAAGTTCAGGACTTGTGAAGTCCTGTCACGAGCTCCCTGTGAGAGAGCTAGCGACAGTTTGGTATAAAAAGCGGAGGTTAATAGCCAAATGAAGTTAAATATTCGATAAAAGTAGCTTTCCCATGACTGGAGTGGCAAGGGTTTATATAATTAAATTAATTATATGTATATGATGTGGTGAATTTAAGTTTCGCGAAAATTTAAATCAGTGTTATTGGTTCAGTTTTGTAATTACTTTATATCTCATATGTTATATTCAATTAAATAATCTAATTGGTGTGTGAGTGCATGTCTGAATGTACCGTGACGAGCGTCTAAAAGTTAGGTAAAAACATGTTAACTCGGGGAAGTCCGAGAGCGATATGGCTGGCGTGATGCTAGCGCCAAATGGTCCTGCCACAAGGTAGTAGTTTGTCCCGGACCGATCGGAAAACTCCGGCCAGTTTCGGGGCCATTTTTTTTTTATGAAAACGGGCGGTATTATTGCGTTTAATTTCGCTCGTCAGAGTGAGTATAGTAAATGTAAAGTGTTTCGGAGTCGCTCCAGTACAGAGTAGGGGAAAATGGCAAATGCGGGTCTAGTTGACAGGCTAGGGGGCCGCAAATGACGCCATGGCTTCGAGAAGTAGCCAGGTTCTCTCGTGTTTTTCAGTGGTGTTGCGGAGTTTTTGTATGTAGGGGTGGAAATGAGCCATGAGCGAGGCGAAGTCGCATGCTCTAAGGAATTCCATGAGTTCATGGAAATCCCGCATTACGTTTCGCATCTCTCCCGGCGAATTTCGCTGGCGAGGGCGGGATTGCGGTTGTGTGTTTGGCATCGCAGGGGTGTCAAGAGTGGGAGCTGGTTTGTGTATATTCGCAGAGAGTGCCTGCGAATAAGTTTTGCCAGGCTGTAATGGCCTGACTGGAAATCTGGACGGGGCAGGAGGTTGTTTTGCAGTTTTTGTCGCGATTTTCGTAGCGGCAGCAGTAGTTCTTTTCTGCACCAAGTCCAGGAACTTGGGGCAGGCTTTTGATAGGGCTGTGTGTTCGCCTGCGCAGTTACTGCATGTAGGCTTGGAGTTGTTTTTTATTGTTGCGCAAGCACTCTCGGGGTGAGGGCCGGCGCAGTGAGGGCATTTCGTCGGCATGGAGCAATGATTTTTTGTGTGTCCTAAAGCTAGACAGTTGCGGCATTGTGCCACGTCTGTCGGCCGTTTCTGGTATTGGCGGGGATGAACTATTGTCATGTTTATCCTCGTGACAGAGTGCAGAGGAGGGAGAGAAGTGTTCTGCGCCGCCGTGACGCAGAAAAAACGTTGCGGCTCCAACGTGAATTTCGTGGGGTCTGTTTCATCTTGGATACGTTTTTTAAATTGATAAATGTGCTGGATTGAGTATCCGGCACATTCCAGGTCCGACTTGATGTCCGCAATGTCGGTTGTGGTGTGGAGGTCAAAAACGACTTTCTGTGGGAGCTCGGCAGCTTGACAGAAAGTAAAGTAATGTATGTAGTTCGCTTCTAGCATTGTGCGAGCAGCTGTGAAAAAGTTAATGTTTTTGGTCAGGATTTGTGTTCCGCGAGCTGTGGGGAGAAGGGAGAACCCATCCCTACTAATGGCTCGCAGTTTCTGGATAAGTAGGTTGTATTTTGTGGCGTCAGGAACCACTAATCTATACTGGTTTTGTTTTTTCTGACGTGTTTGTGGTGCAGCCGTTTGTGTTTTGTGGGTGGAGATGCTTGAAGAGCCGGGACGATCAAATGCTGAGGTTTTGTCCGTTACCTCCTTAAGCGGGGAAAACCTATTTTGTGTAGGTATGGCGTTTGTATGTGCCTCGGACGACACAGAATGGAGACGCTTGTTCTCCTGCGTGGTTGTTCTGTCAGCTTTACGTTTGACTAATTGGAAGTCGGTTTCCATGTCAGAAGTGTAATTTCCTGCGGCCGGTGTTGACGATCGGGAGGAAGTTGGTGTGGACATTGTTGACGTGGACATTGTTGGCGTCGTCGGTTCCCCGCCCGCCGCCATGACCCGTGAGGGTGGTGGGGGAGGGGTAGGCTCGGTGTGGAGCGACTCTCGATGCTGTGTTGTTTGCAAACTGCGAGAAACTATTGCTAAAAAAGTATCTAGATCGGTGCTATACAGAGTGATCGCTGACCCACTAGGGGCTAGGCTCAAGATTACCTGTTTCCAGGCCGATCACAGAGTACAGGGTGTATGCCACGAGCTAAAATGTTAATAGTCGCTAATAGTCGTATTCAGCCAGAAGAAGCAGAGACGCACCCTCCTTAGTCGAAGGCGAAGTCGAGTGAGGACGATTGCTGTGTGAGTTGTGAGGTGTGAGAGGATTTTATCAGCGACCCGCCATTTCTAATCACTGCCGAAGCTCAGAGCGGGGGTAGCCCGGGCCCTTGTGAGGGCCCTTTACCACCCAGGCGGTCTCATGTGAAATGCAGGAGAAAGGAGAAGCTAACCCTCTCCCCCTCCTGCACCCATCAAAATATTTTAGGCCAGTGCTATAGTTCTTATAGGGTAGCCGAGTATTCCCAGCAAACCCTGGTTCCCATTGCTGATAACCCCCCACTCCCCTGCTTGCACAGGTTCGTGGGAGGAGGTAACAGTGAGGCTGTTACCTATGGTTGTCCCTTAAATTTCGTTAATTTTGAAAAATGCAGGGTAAGTTATAGACTGGACGAGAGTTTGTTAGACTCCCGGCCAGTCTTTCCTTGTTAAAGCTGAAGCTAAGCCTGAACATCCCGTGAATTTATTCGCGAAGGGTCTGGGTAAAGGCGTTGCCTGCAGTGAAGTGAGGTGAGGTGATTGTGTAATGAATTGTGAATTAATATTAATTATTCTATAATTACTTGTTCTGTTTAATTAGTTATATTTTAATCAATCATCTCATTCCCTGAGGCGCTGTAAGTACCCGAGTCCTAAGACAGGCTGGAAACGTACGGTGGTCGTATGAGATTAATTAAATTTAATAATATCAATATGTCTCAGCTAAAGTCTTCTATATTTAAGATTTATTACAGTAAAACTTAAAATAGGAGGCGGTAATTTTTAGTTGCGGGTTTATCAAGTCTAAGAGGAGACAGTGCTGCCATCTCTGGGTGGGGGAATCGAGGCCCCGCCCTCGGGAAGAATCCGGCCAATCAGGAGAAATCTTGCTTTAAGTGTAATTTTCGGAGCAGAAAATACGTTTTTAAGCTTGTTTACGTGCTTTAGGGACCGTTATTTCATTTGGATAGTGTTTTAAGTAGCCAACTTTAATGAAATATTAACTTGGTTCAGTAGTTTATGCCTAGGAAACGATATTATTACATTTGAACGGGACTGTGATTGTGGGCAGACTGAGCAGCGAAGTGCTATCGCAAACTAGTTTTGTTAAAATGGTTGAATTTTGTCCCGGACCGATCGGAGAATTTTCGCCAGATCTGTGGTTTTATATAATTTTCTTATGTGCCGGGGGAGAACTATTGATTAATTACACCCGCAATCTAGGCATTTTAGGACGTCTATTACGCGATTTTAAGTCTGGGGAATATTTACCGATTCTTCTAATTATTGGATTATTATGCAAGGCGAGTTTATCGTAAAATTTATTATTTTCTGAGATGAGTTTATGTCCAATGTAGGGAACCTTTAAAACATTATGTAAATCGACTGTTCGGTGTGAACCTACGAGCGTTTCCTATTATTCTCAGATATTTATTTTGAACTACTTGAAGGTGGTTTATTAAGACTTTAGCTGAGTTTCCCCAGACTTCGTGAGCGTACATCATAGCTGATCTGACTATAGATGTGTAGGTTAATAGTTTTAAACGTGTGGGGAGTTGAGGATGTTTTAACAGGGGATAGAGTTGCCTAATTTTTCCTATAGCTGAATTTTTAACTTTGTTAATATGTACGCTCCAATGCAGTTTATTGTCTATAGTTAATCCTAGGTATTTAGCTGTTTTACTGTAGGGAATTTCTACTCCATCGTATTTAATTGGCTTTATATTTATGTCTTTCAGTTTTCTAGTGATTAGCAAGGCCTGAGATTTTTCGGCATTAATTTTAATTTTCCAGCGCTCGAACCACTGGCTGAGCTCGTCCATTTGAAGTTGTGTAAGAAGATGTGCGAATGGCAATTTCTTGTCTTTCGCATATATTAAGGTGTCATCGGCATACATTTGAACAGTTGCATAATTATGTGGGATGTCTGCTGTGTAAATATTATAGAGGAAGGGTGATAAGGCTGATCCCTGCGGCACGCCTGCGGTGAGTGGGCGGGTAGAAGAGTCAGAATTTTCTATTGAAACATAAAATTCTCGTTTTGAGAAGTAACTATGTAGTAAATGAATATAGCAATCCGGGAATTTGAAATTGATTAGTTTTTGAATTAGGCCCGGGATCCATACCTTATCGAAGGCTTTGGCTATATCAAGAAAAATGGCTATTGTTGATTTTTTGTTATTAAGTCCGTTACATGTAGCCGTGACAAAGTTTGTAAGAGCATGGGTGGTGGAATGTCCAGCTTTAAATCCAAATTGAGTTTTTGGGATTATTTTTCTAATTTGTGCGTGAGTTTTGAGTCGGGTGAGAAGAATTTTTTCGAATATTTTACTGAGGGAGCTCAGCAGTGATATCGGGCGCCGGTTTACTGGTAAACAGGGGTCTTTACCGGGTTTTGGAATCGTAATTACTTTAGCTCGTTTCCAGTCCGCGGGGAAGTGATTAAACTTAAGTATGGCGTTAAAAATATTCATTATTATGCATAAGGCGGGATATGGTAGGTTTTTAAGAAGTTGATAAGTTATTTTATCATGCCCCGGGGCTTTCTTAGGGTGAACAGATTTTAAAGTAAGCAAAAGTTCTGGTAAGGTTATTAATTCCGGTTTTTTCCTAGGCTTCCTGGCAAGAAAATCTGCTGTAGTGGTATTAACGTCTCGAGTGAAATTAGGGTCTCCGAGGTCGAGATTTGGAGTGAACTGTTCCGCGAGAGAGTCTGCTATGGCTTCTGCCTTATCTATTGGCGTATATTTTAGGCCTGACGGAGCTAATATGGGGGTAGAATTTTTCGTGTCGTTTTTACCTCGGAGAATTTTTGTTATTCTCCAGAAACCATTAATATTGTCAGCTATTTCAGTAACAAAAGTTTCCCATTTGCTTATTCGTAATTGTGATAATTTGGCTCGTAAATCCTTTTTAAGTTTATTAAATCTAGCTTTTAATTCGGCCGTTCTATATCTCTGAAATTCGCGTCTGGTTTGTCGTTTTTCGGCTAGTAAAAAGTCTATATCGGGGTAGTTTTGCTTTAAAAACTGTCGCCTGGTAAGGAACTGAGTGTTTTTATTTAGCTGGGTTTTCACTGTGTTTTGAAATATTTCTATTGCCGGTTCTATATCCGTTTTCTTTGTAATATTTAATGGATGTTCCGTGAATATATCGTCTATATCGATTTTAAATTGATCCCAGTTAGTCTGTGGTAATTTATTTAATATTACTTCGGGGTGTCTAACCAATTCAGTACTAATTTTGCAAAAGACAGGCGAGTGATCAGAATCTAATTCGTCCAGGACTGTTATCTCTAATATGGGGTTTGCTAAGTTAGTTAATATTATGTCTAGGACATCTGGCTGGTATCTGTGTTGAGCTGGGAAAAATGTTGGCCTGTTCGGGGCATGAATTAGATAGTTATTTAATTCTGAGTGGCGTAATAGAAGTCCGCCTTTTTGGTTTCTTTCCCTGCTATTCCATGCGGGATTTTTTGCATTTAGGTCCCCCGCGAGTAGAAACGGGTATTGTTGAGTGGTTATTTTGTCCAGATCTGCCTCTAAAAGTGATTTCGAAGGGGATTGATATGCCGAAATTAAGGTTATGTGTCCGGTATTTGTTTGAATATTAATGGATGTGGATTCTAAGTTTTGGCAGTCTGGATTGGCATTTAAATGGTGGTGTATTTTATTATGTATTAATATCATCGTACCACCTCCTCTGGTAGCTCGGTCGTTCCTGTATGTTACGTAATTTCTAATCGCGCATTTTTTGGTTGGTTTTAACATAGTTTCCTGTATTAAAGCGACTTCAATACCGTACGTTTCCAGTAATCTCTCTAGCTCATACAGTTGGTGAAAAATACCATTGCTGTTCCAATACAGAAGGGACAGGGAACCAGGGTTATGCTGGGTGTTATGGCCCATTAAGGAGCGGCGTGGAAAGTGGAGAAAGCCTGCAGCAGCAGCATAGCTTTTTCAGTGGGGTCTGTGATATGTTTCGCTGCCTCCATGTATGTGCGGAAATGCGACATCAGCGCCTTGAAATTAGCATCCCGCAGGAAGTCCAGGAATTCCCGGACCTCTCGCATGGTTTCGCCTATTTCACTCATTGATGCGGCATTGTTGTGGGAGGGGAAGTGGTTGGGGGTGGGGAGAAGTGGGGAGCGGGCTCGCGGAATTTGCGTGTGTGCAAGGGATTGTTGAGGGAATGTGTGTGTTTGCGTGGGACCCCTAGTTGCGCTTGCATACGAATGGGAGGCTGGGAGTGCCCGGGCATTCAGAAGTTTGGGGTAAGCCGAGATGTCTCTGGCAGGGGGGGAGGCTACAGGTGCAGCCAATCTGTGCTGCGCCCTCTGTTCAGCCCTACGGTCGATTGTTGCCTGGCGGCGCTGAATGATTTCCATAACTTTGGGGCACTCCTTAGAGGAAGCTAAGTGAAGGCCCTTACAGTTGCAGCAACGTGATGTGGGGCTTTCTTTAGTGCACTCATCCAGGGTGTGGGGACCTTCGCAGTGAGGGCAGACGGTGGGCAGGTGACAGTATGTTTTGGTGTGGTCGAGGGCATGGCAGTTTTTGCACTGGGCAACATCGGACAGCCGTTTTCGGTATGGGCGGGGGTGGACTATGGTCATGTTGAGCCGGTTAATGGTGAGTAGCGAGGGCAAAGTGTCGTTCCTAGCGGCTGTAACATTGAAAAGTCGCAGCGGAGTCAGCTTTGTGTGTCCGGGGTTGGAGGGATCAGGTGTGTTAGTTTTAAACTGGTATACGTCCAGTATGCTGTAGCCGCGCTCTGTAAGTTCGTCCTTGATAGTGTCAGGGTCTGTGTCCGCCGGCAGGTCGAACACTACTTTTTGTGGGAGATCCACCGAGTGTGCGAAAGTGAAAAAGGGGATGTGGCTGGTTTTAAGGAAGTCGGAGGCTGCTTTGTACTTTTGTAGGTCTTCAGCCACAATGTGTATGCCGTTACGGGCAATTGAAAGCGTGTACCCGGATGCGTGGATCGCCCGGAGATTTGTGACAATTCGCGAGTAGTGTTGTGTGCCTGGAACTACAAGTCTGTATTGAGGCTTCCTTTTGTTTGTGTCAGAGCGCAGCTGGGTTCGTGTGGGTGGAAGGCCTGAAGGGCCGGGGGCATTTTGAGTGTCTCTGACATCTCGGAGGGTGTCGAATCGGTTTGAAACCGACACACCGGACTGCATCGCGGGCTGTGTAGTGTGGCGTGGGAGGGGTTTGTTCCTGGCAGGAGCCAGGCGTTTTCTCGCTTCCATTTCGAATTGACGATCGGATTCCTCGTACAATTCCGCTTGACGCTTATTTAATTTCCTACGCGCCTTTTCTACGGTCCACTCCGCCTCAGTGGAATGTGAGATTTCCATCTCATTGTTGCGGTCGGGATAGAGTACATCGTTACTTGGGGCCGGTGGGGGGGTGATTGTGTTTGTGTTGTGGTGGCTGTTGATGCGGAATTTTTGATAAAATTCCGAGGCAGGAATTTCTGTGGTGACTCCGTGATAAATCACAGTAATTGTGTCTTCATTGTCAGCTTCTGTCTGGGAGGACAGCTCGGCCAGCTGCCGCAGCACGCCCTCCCCCCCATCACCCACGGCCTCCCCCTCAGGGCCCGGAAGAGTATTGGAACAACAACAATAAAATTAAAATAAAATTAAGGGTCGTAATAAAAATTACGGTTTAAAAGAGTAAAAACACCTAGGCCGCTGAACGGAGGCTCGTCGCTGACCCAAACGGGCTAGGCTCAAGATGACCTGTTGGACCAGAGCAACAGGCCGACGAGATTCTCCGTGTGTCCGCGATCTAGAATAATATACTCTCAAAAAGACAGGCTCGCACACCCAACCGCAAGGAAAGCCAAGCAGCGAGTGTTGTGAGGATTGCTGTGTGAGGTTTTATCAGCGAGTGCCGAGATGCATCTTCTTTTATACTCCTCTGCCATCCCTTCCTTCACTGTTATACAGCGCCTGTAGAGGGGGTTAGCAGGTGCAAGCCCAGCGTCCAGATCCTTGGTGCGAGCAGCGTAATGGAGAGCGGTGGGATCTAGGCATCTTACTTGTGGCGGCATCCCACGACACACTGCTGTACTCGCCATGGGCCTCTTGCATGGTCGGGGTGACTCATCAGGCAAAAATAAATTCTATTATTGGGATGTAAGTCGTGGACCGGTAGATACAACAATCTTGTAGAATGCGGCAGTAACTCAACTCTCTAGACAACTGCCAGGGATGTAGTTGTCTGATGAAAAGGGACCCCAGAAAATGGTGAACTGCGAAATACACGAAATAGTACCTTTCTTTTTTACAAAACGCGAAATTTTGCACAAAGAAAGGTACTAACACGAATATTTACATTCTATGAAAACGTTAAATAATTGTGTACAATTGATTATGTGTCGACATTCGGTTGTGATTCGACAATCAATTTGCGTGTCGACAATTGATTGTACTGCAGACACTGCAATTTGCCGCTCTTCGTAGTACTTTGAAGTAATTATTTTTGTGCTGAGATGCTAAATATAGCTACTATTTTTTATCGCGAACGCATAATGAAGCATGTTTCTACATTTTTGACATCAACAATAAAATAATAATGTGCAAGCTCTGTAACATGCTTGCTGACTGAGTTGTGAAAAGTACTTGGCTGTTCTAGTTTTTGAGGTTAGGTAGAAACAAAGAAGTGAAATGTAATGTTACACAAATATAATTTTCGTATCGAATTTAAGTTTGTTGGTTTCAGGAAACGTTTACAGTGTTGATTTTATTGAATGATTCGGCAAATTAAAATTTAAAAAAACCAAACAAATTACAAAAATAAAACAGGTTGGAATGCCAACTTAGCTATAACATCCTACATTAATTACTGGCTTAAAGTTAGCTAATGGCAGACTTTCAGTGCCTGCTATGACAGGGAACAAGAGGAAAGAGGAAAATACAAGTGTGCATTGGACTCAAACATTTATTTACAAACATCTTTTTCTTCAGTGAAAAACAGCTGTGGTGGAAGGATACATTTTGGCAGTGCTACTTTTCAAGAACTTTCAAAATTTACTCCACATTTCTTAAATTATTGTATTCTTCTTAAATTAATGAATTGTGCTACTGCTGTTTCTTGTATTTAATAATTACTTCTCTATTTCTTATTCAGACACTGAACATGTGCATTAATTTTCTTTCAAAGCATTTTAATTTACTAGATTTTTAAATTTTCAAATGCACAAATCTAGTATATTTTTTAATATCAATGCAAATAAATTCATTATTGACTTTATTTTTAAAACAAGTACAGGAATTTAGCATCGTTTTCATTTTAAACACCAAAATTGACACTGCTTTCATTTTTTAATACTGAAATTTAACACTGTTTTAATTTTTAAATTCCAAAATTTAACACCTGTTCTCACTATTTTGTGCACCAAAATCAGGCATTCTATTGTACCATTTTCTGGGGTCCCTACTGATGAGTAGCAGTCGTTTATTAATATGTTCTCGGCCGTCTTGCATCCATTATGTATGCAGATGACTTTTAACCTTGACCCATTTCCTTTGGCCTTGACCTAAAATATTCCAAAAAGTTTATTATTAAAATATTACTAAAAATGAATTATTATTAAAAATTATTTTTAAAATTTAATTTCCCGATGTCCCTCCAGCTTACGTGACCAAATAATTTAGTTGGCTGGCCTCCACCCCCTAACCAATACCCAGTCAGCCATCTTGGTAGGTGATCACCATCTTGGTATAAATCACGGCTGCCATCTTGGAAGCCAGTGTCCATAAGCAATTGAACTTTGACCTGTGATCCATGACCAAAGCAAAAAATCAAGAAAAAATACATTAAAGTCAGCAAGCATAATACATTACAGACTACCACAATATTAGATGCAGACTACTTTGACCTTCACTCAGTGACCTTGAATGACATTGAAAACAAAAACTCTAGGAACATATAACATTATACATCGTTACCTTGCTGACACCATCACCGCTGCACTGCCCCAGCCATAACCATCGTGAAAAGTGTTAACCACCACCAACACTCCACCCCCTACCTTTTACTCAACAGGCCTGCCTCAATATTTTCCCTCCTCGCTCCAAGTCTGTTCCATTCAACCTGTGTAGAATGTATTACAATATTATCCCACTCTCATTTTTGTACACTTCATTTCAACATATACCTCTGTTACCATATCATTGATTATGTACATACAGTGATAGACCATAAACAGCAAATATTTAAGTAATACCATTATAATTTGACACATAATTTTATTTTATTATTGTGCTCCCTTGCAGTATCAGTTTGTAGTGACAGATTTGAAAACCAAGACCATCATATTCCTGATATCAGAGAAAGAAGACATGCTAGGAGAAGATTCATCAGCACTAGCTAAAAATAAAACACTTTCGTTTATTCATTGAAAAAATATATATATTTTTTTTATGTACATGAGACTACAGACATAAAAACAGAGCATCTATAGTTTCAATACATTCATATACAGTATTTCCAGCAATAAGCTAACTTTTCTTTGAAGTGAATATAATCTGCTTATACACAGCTCAAGAAAGTCTACACCAACGAGTGTCCAACCAAAACCCTTTTCCATATATTATTCTTCTTCACGATAAAGTTTCTCTTTCAATACCTCTACAGCCCCTGGAATGCTATCAATATATTATAATGCTTGATTGGTAGTCTTGATACCCGTCGGCTGATTCCTTCATCAAAAGGTTGAGGCTTTTCATACGTACACTGCAACCAAACATTATACTTTATGGGGCCTTCTTCGACTTCCTCAGTTAATTGATTGATTATCCTTTGCTTAACGTTGCTTAGCTATATACATATGTCTTTCGTACTAGCAAAATTATTTCCTATTACATAATCTTTTAAATGCCCTTGAATGCTGATTTTTTTAGGTATAATCCATTCAATGTGGTATCGCCAATAGCTAGTACATGGCGTTTCGTAGCTGCAGGAACTCTACCTTTACAGTTTTTGATATGTCTTTTCAGCTTATCACCTCGTTTTAAACAGTCTTTTGCACTTAACACATTGTGGTATAACACAGGAAAGACCCTCTACACAAGTATTTATTTCGTGCTTCCTCGCACCATAGCTGTAGGCAAATATCTTGTCACAGTAGCAGCAACAAAGCCTTGCAAAGTCGTCAATGGAGCTGCTGTACGTGGCCCACCCGAAGAAGTCGCTGGTGCTGTCAGTGCCATGCCTGAATAAGTAGATGGCACTGCTGGTACCACTCCCAAAGAAGTCGATGGCACTGCCGAAGCTACCATTAGCTCTGGAGTACCCGAAGACATTGGAGATGCAGAAGAATACTTGGCAGCAAAAGATGTGGAAGCTAACCGAGACGATCCATCTTTCACGGGAGCTGCTGTCAAACTATGCCTCTCTGCTATCATCCCTACTGTTTATAATATACGTGTATGCATCAGTAATACATTATGCAAACACCAAGTTGTCGCGTGATTGTAGCTGGCCAATCACGTGATGTTACTAAACAAAATACTAAGAGGAAAAAAACATTGTGTGTACAACACACTCGGGAAAGAAGCTTTTTATAATGCAGAACAATATTGTAATATTGCATAAATGAATTAATGTGTTTAAAAAAAAATTTCTACCTCGAGCTAACCCCCCACATACACATCACTGTTGGTAAAGAGAAATGTTTAAAGCAGTGTTAAAAAAACACTCTTAGTAAATAAGTATTAAAAAAAGTTTAGTATCGCTGTTAAGAAAAAACAGTGTCAGTAAAGTTAGTATAGTTATAGTGTAAAGTAAAAGAGAGAGACTCTAGCCGCCACAAACGTATATATTACAGGAACGAACGTAATTGAATTTATAAAACGAAGTAAGCGTGTGCAGTTCAAGGCAAGCTGCCGTAATTGTCGACTAGACTTGTACGGCAGGAAGTATATGCAATGTCTGCATTTTTCGCAGTAACACCTGGCAGGAAGCGCACATGCGAACCACTGCGGCCCGCCACCCGATGCGTCTGCCGCTGGAGAAAGAAATATGTTCCAGAGAAAACTTCACGACAGGCGAGAACCAAGGCTTGAATATTTCACATGTGAAACATTGTGTCTACAATACATATCTAGGGTTAATACCGACAGCGACGGCGTATTCATTTATTATGTAATACACCGAGGAACTCTAGCCTCAGCAGAGAATAAGTGAGGACCAGGTTGGACCCCTGAGACACACATTTCACTCAGAAACAAATATACAAGGAGACACATGGGAAATATATGCAGTACAACATTGATGCTAAATTTGGTACAGTACTGGAAACGCATAGCAGTCGAACTATAAAAAAAATTAAACAGTACAACAAAAATAATATTCTGTTACTGTACCGATTTACAAAGAAAGGCATAACATATTGACAGACATACTGAGGGAAAAAATTACACCGGTGGGGAGAGACAGGAAATACGCAGTACAATACTGACGAGAAACTCTACTCGTTACAGTACATAATGGGAAAAGTTATACACAATACTGCTGTTCTGATGAGAAAAAAGACAAATCATTCCAAACACCTTTAAAGCTAGCACACAGGGAAAATATGTTGTATAGAAGTCCTTGCACTGTCCATTCATGAATTGCCTCAGTGTATGCACACATTATAAAATATATGCGCTAAAATTTGTCCACTTCAACATCATTGTAAAAGTATAAGTACTATATTATAACACATGGGAAAAAGTAAGATATTCTAGATAAGTTTATTCAGTAGTAGCAGAAGTATACAGCCCACCAGCGATGAAAAAATGTCAGAACAAACAATGGACTAATGATAGGACCGTCCATGAAAAAGATTTATAAATACATAAGAAATGTTCTACACAGGCACAGAACTATAGAGACGCCAATGAAAAATGTATCATCCAAAGCCCCTAACAAGGAAAAATACAAACCAAATTTCAGTACCAATGCTAAAAATATTAACACAGAAAAAAATGCTCGACAGAGGTACACAAGTACACAGCCCAACAACGATGAAAAATATTAATAAATACAGAAAAAATGCTCCGCACAGGTACAGAAGTACACAGCCCAACAACTATGACAATTATTAACAAATACACAATAAACACACTTCACTGGTACAAAAATACGCAACCCACCGACGATGAAAAAATATTAGGACCATCGCTGAAAAAAGTATGACCAATGACGAAAAACAGTTACTCCCAAATTTCAAATCAGTAGGCCTACATTAGGAAATTTAGGCAGCAGGAAAAAATATCCATATCATTACTTGATGTACAGCGTTATTTATAGCTCCCAGTGTCCGCGTATAGAAAGTTCTGCAGGGAAAAAATTATATACAGTGAGGAGATGCTAGCGCTAGCATAAAGGTACACCCACCACAAGTACAATATCTTATAAAAAAAACAGGTTCCTGGAGCAAACAAAATTTCTGTAATTTCATACATTCATGTGCGCTTGCTCCATTAAGAGATATATCTGATTCACTGTAAAATGCCCCCCCCCCCCCTTAACACCACACTATTACGTGACTTTAGCCGAATGAGAAGTAACATGCGAACATGTGTACATATAAGATAAGTACAGCCTCAAATCCAGCAGGTGTCAATATGAACTATGCGAACTAAAACACAGTTTTATTCCAGAGATGATAGTCCACCATGCAGAGATATGAAGTCCAGCAAAGACACACACATACAGCTCTTATCTTATTCACCACCCTTCAACCACATCGAGACATATAATGAAAGACTTCGCAAGTGCGAAAAAATAAGAGAATGTAGCATTTAGTGCATTACAGAGACCATGAAATTGTAGAGTTATGTTAAACCCTTTTGAATGGTAGAAAAAGTAATTCTATGTACAAATTTTTTGCAAATAAATTCTGACGCAAACTCCACCTTTGTTAATTTTATCGTAAAAAAAATAAAATTTAAAATTATTTATTAATTCCAGGGAAACCAAAGATACTTTGTGATGCTGTTAAACTAAGAAATAAGAAAAGAATTAGTACATTCTCCACTTGCTCATACATCAAACACACACACATTTTTACCTGTAAAATTGATGAAAACCTTAACAGAATCATTAATAATTTCACGCCTTGATTATGCTAATATAGTCTTCAGTGACCTGCATGAAGATCTAGCTCAGAGACTTCAGCGAATAAAAAACAACTGTGTACGACTTATTTTTAATCTTAAAAAGAAAGACCATATCACCAAATACAGACACACACTCTCATGGCTTGATTTAAAAAATTGACGATCAGTGCACAAGATCTACCTGTTAAAGAAATTACTTTTAACAGGATGACCTACATACCTTCTGGCTCGTTTCTTACCGCCCAATGCATCGAACACTCATTCTTTCGATTAATGAAAGCTTCTAGTACCAAAACTCGACTCATGTTTCGCTTCATCTTTCGTCACCGCAACCAACATTTGGAATTGCCTAGCTCAGGAAGCCAGTGATACAATTTCAATTACTAAATTCAAAAAATTACTTGATAACAGCTTGCTCATGCTATAAATATTTTAATGAACTTGAAATGTGGGTTTTATATAAGCAAACAAAACATTTATTGAGGAGGGTCCTCCTTTATAATACCTGTAACTTATTTGTTCTCTGCTTCCTGCGACTGTAGTGATGTTTCTGATGCTTATGTTACTGTTTAATTAATTACATGTATAGTTAATGTATGTAGATGTGTGAATGAGCATGTGCAAGTAAACATATTAATGTCTTATTTTGTGTATATTTCTAGGTAGCTGATAATTTTAAACGCTTTATGTTATAGTTTTTAATGTCTTACATTAATTAATTTTTTTTGTCTTTTTCCCGTGTTTAATTAGTTGCATGCTGTGATTTTCTGCTCTTCAGTAATCCTTAAAATAAATTTCAATTTTAGAACTTTTGCTAATCAATGTTATTTTGTAGTTTAATTTTATAAATAGTACAGTTATATGTATATGGATATATGTCACGTGTGTATGTGGTTTTATGTATGCATGTATGTGTTAATCATGTAAGTTTACAATTAAGATTTATTTTATTTTATTTTATGTAAGTTGCTTTTAAATATTTCATGTAAGTCTTTTTCTAAGATTATAGTAGACATTAAGTTGTGTGTCATAGTTTTATTTCTTTTTCTTGTAAAAAAAATAAGTGTTATGTTTTATTATGCTAAGTGGTTAAGTGTAAGAGAAGGTGATAATACCTTAACTTCGCCACAAAAAATTAAGATGTTTATTATTATTATTATGCTTGAAACCGAATTAAGGCAAGAAAAATCAGGCCCCCCATTACAGAAATATGGGAAAAATTGACCAGTAACGAACTTAAGATAATACTCTTCATGCCGCGAACAGTGAACACATTTATATTTCCGAATCAAAGCAATATTCGGATGTGGAAAAAACTTAATATTGTAAGTTGTCATCTGGAACCTTCAGAGAAAACTTCTATGTTCACACACCAAACACCTATCCATTAAAAAAAATAAAATTTCTTGTGGTTCCCACCTCACCTCAAATTAGTCAGTATGCCCCCACCCCCCTCGCCCTTACCCATTCAGCCATCCTGGTACTGTCAGTCATTCTACCAACCATATTAGATGTAGGCAATCTTGACCCTGGAAAATAAAACTTGAGAAAAAATACATAAAAGTTGACATCAGCTAACAGCCAGCGGCGCTACAGCCCATTACGGCGCTCATGTGTCACGTGTCCCGCACGTGCGCAAGGAGGCCGATAATTTTGAACTTTCCTATAAATGTTAATTTCAGGGTAAAATGTGTTATACTGTCCTTACAGTGTTTAATATGTCTAAAAAAAATTTTAAGTGTTTGTACTAATTTCAATTGTTTGGTTATGAATATTCCAAGTGCCCGCGCCGCCGAGATTAAGAACACTTAATATTCTGGCATGAACGCCATCACAAAGAGATATTAAAATAATATTCAAATTCGTAAGAAAATTATAGAAACGTAAAACAATATCTAATTTAATTTGTGCCATTTTATTTTTAATATAAAATACTTCACTCTGCGTGCATAGCACTTCCGCTTATGAGAACCCCGTAGGCCGCCATGATAGGTCCATGCGACGCTTGTATCTGGATGGTCTGTCGAGTAGAGCTAGCAAGGTAAGACACTGTCACGTGCGCACTACAACTTTTGTTCACTGATTTAGGTTTCCATAGTCAATGTAGTTTACGGGTTAACCTTTGCTTGCATATGTTTTTGCCAGACATTTCCCTCAGCATTATGCTTCCACTTTACTAATTCTTACGCCCTTGTGGCATTTTTAACTTAATCGAGGAGAAGGAGATGAAAGATGTCGGAGAGGTCATACGACACATGCCGTCAGATGCCATCTGCCTATGTTTATGACATAACTTCTGCATAATTGCTACATGCAATTTTAAGAGCTTTACTTTTGTGTATCTATTTAAGGGTAATTTTCGTGTTTGAATATTTGTCTTTGTATACTCCATAATTGCATTTAAAGAGCTTATTTGTATAACATCGTATGTGCAGTCAATTATTTCAGGGTTCTAGGTATTTTTCACGTAAATTGATGCTTTTTGTACTTGACCACGCAGTCACAGTAATGTTTTATTTCACCACCATCAGGCATGTTACAAGCCTGTAACAACTCAAATCGTAAAGAGAACCACTTGCTCAACACGAATAATATTTTATCTGAATTTAGTTTGCAATTTCACCTGCACCACGTGGTCCGCTAAGAACTTCCTCCAGCGGAATCCGCACCACCTAAGCTTGTTTTCACACATGTGTGTGTTTATTGTCAATATTCATCTCGTGTCCCATCTTATTTCAAGGGTCTATGTAATTATGTAATTAGTGTACGGTGCAATTACTCCCATCTTAGCCGGCTCTGTGTATAGGCCGTCACCACACTACCCACGTGCTGGAGGGCGAGCCCTGACGAGTTTGCGTTAGTGATGCCGAGTAATCACGCATGTTAATGTGTATTAAGGGTATTCATTTGTAATTCCCCGTGTCCTGTCTTCAGGGAAAAACAGTCAGTCCACCCTAGTGGCTGTCGGCCCTCTTCCCTTGTGAAGGCTGTGCTTTCACGCACCTCGGTGAGATCATCCATTTAGGCGTGCGCTAGGTTAATTACGGGCTGGGGAGCACCCAAGTGGAATTGGCTAGTCATGACCGAGATAACCATTTCATTGGCACGTTAATGTGTATGAATAATATCAATAAAAACAAGTCTACAGTGAATTCAATTTTTTATTCCGTAGTGACAGTGTCCTAGCCACATATGCTTTATCAATTGTTTATTTTAGTGATTTTATTAAAAGTTTAGTATTGCCAACATGTTTGTAAGTACACACGGGTGAGACGGACACACAGAACCCACAACATCCCTGAGAACCCCGAGTCTCAATAGTGCGGTGATTGGGAGCACCACTGGTGCCCAAATTACCAGTAAGTATGTGTCATTGTTCGTCTCGTGTCACCCGATGGCGTCAAAGTCAGCAAGCATATTAGGTATGTTACACACTACTACTGCCATATTAGATTCATATGACCTTTGTGACCCTATGACCTTGAATGACCTTGCAAACAAAAACTTGATAAAAATACATAAAACTCAGCAAGCATATTATCTTACAGACTACTACCACCATATTGGGTATAGGTAACTTTAACCTTGATCCCATGACCTTTAATGACCTTGAAAAATCGAGTAAAAGTACATAAAACACATTATGCTGGAGGCCAAGTGAGATATCAGTCCTTATATTCATAGGCATAAAGAAACCTGTAATTTTCCACCCTATTAAAAACATTTTTCCAATCATTCTGTAGCCTATACCTACAAGCATGATGTGGGAGTTTGACCACATGCATAATTAATTATATATATATTATTAAAATTTTTATGTTGTGCAATTTTAAAAACTATTTGTTAGTACTGTAGTAATTTTTGTAGTATATTCTAATTAACAATTTTTATCTGTACCGTTTAAATTCTAATTTTATTCTGGCCAATTAATTAAAAACGAAATAAAACAAACTTTATTTTTCACACATTTTTTGTTTAATTTATATGTCCTCTAAAAATTTACATTATTCTTCAATATATACGCATCCCAATACATGCAACTTTGTTGTAGGTTACAGTTTTTTATGCATCTCGCTATTCACACTCGTGTTGTCCTTGTGTAAAAATATTGTGACATTTATTACACCGACACACTGTGCAGGACAGGTTATGTAGGTAACTACACTTTTGAGGACATGTGGCGAAGTGACAAAGAGACCTGCTTGCAGCAAACCAAGTACCGAGGTACTGAAGAGAAATGTACTTTACCTTACAGGTCTTTGCATTTCTAAGTAAATTGTGGCTACGGCTGAACTGTTTACAGCACCCGTCACACAAAATATGATATGCAACAAAGATTCTTGGTACAATTAATGCGCCAGGGATGTTAGATCGTCACTGCTCTGCTATGGTGTGTGGCATTCAAAATAATGGTACACAGACACGAAATTGTACATTTATAACAAATGCTTGAAATCACAATTTTGTTTGTTTTGCTTTCATTAAACGACGGTTGTTTCAATGTTACAATACTGATATATAGAAATTAAATATTTACAATAAAACAAATAAGTACACTCCCGTTTAATCGTGCTTCGCTCAACCGGTTTTCGGCTTATCCGTACAGCGGTCAGGCGATGCTGTAAAGTGTGCCGTTTAACAAGCAGCGGTATGGTACTTCTATCGCTGTGACGCGTGAGCTGATGTTTCTCTCTTTAAACTGTCAGCCTGTTACAAAGGCCTGCATGAGACATTACTTTCCGTCCATTGAAACGCGTCCGACTCTGACTTATCTCAGGCCGTGTCCGAAATGTCAGATTTTTGTTGACCACATGATCACGTGACCCGATTTTGTATACAAAAATGGTGACGTTTTTGGTGTTTTGTATTTTCTATCTAGCAGTGGATGTTAGCAAAAAATACAAAATGAACACATGTACGAATATTTTATAAAACAAATAAGATTAATTGTTCATAAAGTACACTAGGCATGTTTTGAAAAGCAGGTAACTGTTGTGCTTTCTTTATATATTTCGCAACATTCTTTTTGAAGTCGTTATTGCATTGATTATGTTCTTATTTATTAATGTATGCACAGCATTCCAGTGATAATTGTAGAAATTACATCCAAGGCATTAAAAAATTAGGCCTAATGTAAAAATGTGTCACTGCGAGTGCTAAACAAGTGACAACTTCCGAAGTGAAACTGACGAAACGACAAATTACAAAATAACGAATTTGCCATTTCGGTTTCGGACACGGCCTCAGTCCCCCCGCCTCCCGGAAGCACGTCTTGCCCGTTATCGATCGCCGCCCGGGGCATTCACTCGTTTCCACAACGTCAATAAAGTGTAGAAGGACAGCTTAAACTCTCGTGGAAAAGTTAGAAATAATAAAACAATTTGAGCCGTGCGAAGTTCGTTCGCTGCTCCAACTCCCATGCGCGATTCACCCTCATCAACTCTGGAGACCTAAGTTTCGGCTGCTCCCGCATACACTGAATGCTTGACTATCAGGTAGCTGGTATTGTCCATGAGGTTTTAGAAACACTTGTCCCCATATCTTTTGTAAATACCCTTCACTGTAGTAGAATCCCTGTCCCAAATAAATTTTGGAACCGATTTTTACTCAATATAAAATAATAAACTTTAGCCAAATGGTATTTTCCCATATGACAATACTCAAGAAATTTTGGGCTAGGAAAAACTATACGTGAAATACGTATTTTTGTTCACTGGACGAATAAATATACGTTGGATTGAAACTAATACAACTTTTCCAAGATGTTTGTTTAACGTATGTTTTCAATGGTTGAAAATAAAGTTTTAACTTGAGTATTTGCATATAATGTAATAGATAAAACTTGAATAAACTATGTGTTTGAAAAACAATGTTCTTTCAATGTTTAAAATCTTAGCGAGTTAAAATTATGTCTTATAGCTGTGCTGGTATGAAAATTAAACAGTGATTAGTTAAAAGTTGTTGGAAAACAGGAATAAACTTTAAAATGCTTTGTAAGATTATTGGAAAACGGCATAAAAATTGCTGGATATGGGAAAGAAATAGTTTGGTGGAAAACGGTTTATTTTTTCAATTGAATTTATTGTCTGGTAAAAACATTTGGACTGTATTTCTTAGTGATGACGAAAATAAAGTTTTATTGATGGGAGATGTGAATTTTTTTTTTTTATTCGCTGAGAATGTGCTAGGCTCTTGCTTTCCGAACTATACAAGGAAGCTTCAGTGTCCGCACGAAAATAACAGTTGTTAGAGGAGAGAAGAAAATAGTCCAGGTCATTTCAAAATCCACTGCTGCCTCCCTAGGGAAACCATCGCTTTGGTCTTGAAGCAAGCTTTGTTCGAAGCCATTGCAGTGCTCTGGAGGTGAAGAGCCGGCAAGAAGAAGCAGGGAAACCAACACAAAAAAAAAAAACACTTTCTGCATACTGTAATGGGGGAGGGGTGTGTAGCCATGGTCTTGGAGAAGAGCTCGCTTTTCGCACAAAGACAGTTTCTGGAGTAGGGGTTGGAGGGTGGGTGGACAGGGTCACATCCCTCTGAACAAGGGTTTAGGGTATGCTTGGAGGGGAAGGGGTGGCTGGAATCGTAGAGTCGAGCCGACTCTGATGGGTGCAGGTTGGGGTGTGAGGGGGTGGCAGACAGGCCTCCTCCGATGCAAATGCAAGTAGGCAGATGATGCCGTCTTGAAAAATTACCTAAAACATTTGACAATCGCAGGCAGCTCGGGGCTGCGTGTACCAACGTGGGGCAGGGAGGGGAAAGGGGGTGAAAGCTGGTTTCTTGACATCAGGGACCCGCAGACACGTCTGGGGGGGGGGAGGGAAAAGGGGGTGCATGGTGCTCTGGAGTGAAGTGATCTCAGCTATCGCAGTCGCCACCATTTTCAGTCGTTCATCAACACTTGTGTTAGACAGACGTACTACTCGCCAGCTCCTTCATAAACCCCACACCTATAGACACTTGGTGGTCGACGAGGCCCCCTCAGGGGTTACCGCACTGGCGACCTTCGCAACTACCTTCATCTCTATAGTGCTACCTGTGATTTAATATAAAAGTATTTTATTGGGAAAATATAAATTATAGTGTGTTAACTTTTTTTTCTTTTCCAATCGATATACTGTGTTTGTGATAAGTAATTGATTTTTGTGTTCGGTCTACGAAAAATACCGTTTGTGTTAACAACTGCAGTGAATTTCATAAACATAAAAAAAAAATCCCCTTCATTTGCGCGTTTTTACCGTAATGTTAACACAGTTGTCTGTCAGCCACGCTAGAGGTATCTACTCACAGCTCGACAGTGCTACTCATTCATACATCGAACGGACTTATTTTAATATCATTTGGGGTAAGACTTTTCCTATTGTTATATATTTTATTTATCAGAGTAGACGTAGGTATTGTGTCTGTTTTAAATCGTATTCAGAGTTTTTTTGCTGTAAAATAACATTCGCCAGGCTGGATTATGTAAGGCATGTGTAATTTGTACATGTAAACTAGATAATGTGTTATTTATTCATACTGAGTAGTTGGATTTCGTTTAAAGACAGTAGTTGTTCATTATACCTGTCTCGCGTGTTATTCATTCATATGTTGAACTCGTTTAAAGACTCTGCCTTGTGTAATTTCATAGCTGGATTTCGTTTAGTGAGTTTAACTTGTCGACATCAGATGTTATTCATGTAGAAAATTCTCTTTAATATAATTTATATTTCTAAGCTCGAGACTCACATTACGTTTAAGACTCACGTAATTCCACTTATTATTCACATAGTCGTTTGAAATTTCCGATTCGATGCATGTAATTTATTCATACGTAGAATACTCTGAAATTCTCTAATGTTTAATTACATTCCGAAACAGATAGTTTAACATGTACATCGTATCTTTCAAAGTAGCCTAACTACTAACTATGAGAAATATCCACCAAAAAACATAAAATTTACACTTAAGCCACTCTTAGAAATCATTTAAACACTGTGCATTTATTTGGTGTGTTAAATATATTCGTAAAAATTGACTATCTACACCAACATCCTTAGAAACACCACAAAATGAGAAAAATTAGAAAAAATTAACCTTAGCACACTCTTACACTCAACTGTGCACCTATATGACTGCAACCCACCACTCTGGTCATCCGCCTGTAGGACACCACACCGTTAACATCGTACAGAGCTCCTTCTACCACCCCCCCCCCCAACTCCCCAAAAAAAGAAAGAAAGAAAAATATTTGATCTTATTACAAATTAACTCAATGAATTTAACGATTTCAATAAATTTGGCCATTTCAATTAAGTTTAACCCTTTTAATCAATTTAAGCCTTTCAATTTTTGATCGGATTAAAATCTTATTAAGGACTAACCCTTTCAATGCAATCGATAATCCATCAATTAATCCCAGGTGGGATGAAATCGGCCTGCCCCTACTACTGATATCGACCTGCTGATGGTTTAAAAAACCTCCGAATCATTTGAAAAACCTCTGCATTTTATCAAATTTTAAGAACTACCTTAAAAATGAAAAAAAATTGTATTATATTGTGACATATCCATATACGCTCATTTACATGTCACACAGCTAGTATACAAATTAACACGTGTATTGTTTTGTACTGTATGACACCTACATATTTTTGGCTATGTTTGAACACTTACTGCAATTATACGTATTTGATTTTAATCTTTTAAAATGTGCAATTTAAGTAGGCGACTCTATGGTAAGCCAGGATATTATTCTGAATATTTAAGCTGCTTAATTTTTAAGTATGTGACTTAATTATTTTTCAGAGTTTTTCACACCTCAGTATTTATTATTTTTATTTTTCATACCGTTTATTATTTTTACTTACAATTTTAATTGTCTTTTGTGTAAAGCTATTTTGTGACGCAATGCACCGGAAGTAGCTGAGCTCCATTTGCCGGATGTCAAGGGCTTCTGGGTACGGATCTAACGATCCAGAGACGTGGTTTTGAGAGCCGGTATTTCATGGACGAAATCCCCTGCATCATCATAAATTAGAAGTGTTTTTGTACCCTAAAGTGAGTATAATATACAGGCTATCTTGGCAAGTGAAGAAGAGGCCAAAGCCTAGCTACGTTAGTTAATTTTATTATTGGACGCTGTCTACGAGGAGAGCCGACACCGACGCCACGACGCCATGCTGGTAGGGTCAGTGTGACTTCAGATTAAGGTGACGTCACCTAATTTTCGGACCTAAAAACTTGTGTTTGGTAGCGTCTTTGACAGATTTATTATTGCTCCCAAAATGTTTGTGACAGTTAATCTGATATTTGGACGTTGAAGATACAGAACAGATGTCACTTATTAATTCAGCCTACTAGTCATATGCTAAACGACTGGAGTTCGTTACCGTAGCAAACCTTTGAACTTACATTGCTTTCATCAAAAAAATTCTACGTATTGAGCTCCATTAAACCATAGCATTACACATTCTGATCAATACCCCACATATCTTGACTTAAGTTCGTAATCTCTTCTAAAATATAGCAAAGTCTCAATGTTCTCCAACAAAGTTAAGTTCCAATCAAAATAGAAACTAGTTCTTCACTCCCAATTTAAGGGAACTGGGAATGCTCTATCTTAACAATGTTAAAATTAGAATCTTAATGTACCATTATCTCAGGAACTCCTGGCCACAGCTTGTTGATTTTTTTTTTCAAATTCATGGAACATTAATAATGAAATAGACACAGGGATATTGTATAGTGTTGAGTTACAATTGTAATTTTTTTTTAAATTTTTTTTCCAACTTTTTACACAAATTTATTCAAACTTGTAGTGATAAAATAAATTCTAATTAATTTATGAAGATAATCTCGCGTTTAAAGTTGCAAAATGATATAAGCAATGTATGTCCCAAGTTTCATTGTTATAGAGACACGTAAACTACAGACTCTTTTAATTTGAACGCAGTTTAATTAATCTACAGTTTACCTTTTTATTTTGAAAGCAGCCTAAAGACATTAAATATTTTTTTAAATTTTTCAATTTAATTAATTCTTGTTTTCGAATGGTGGTAATATTTTAATAAGTTTAAACAGACTGCAGAACAGAATTTTAATTAATTGTTTGAATTTTCCATACACAGTTAAACAGTTTTATTTCGATTTTTAATTTACAAGTTTCTGCTTTGATTAATGATAATTATTAACATTTTTTATTTATTTTATTGGTAATGCTGCACCAGACCTATCAGATTTTGTTTTACAAAGAGATCATATAAATGAAGTGTTTCTTGAAAAAGTAAATAGTTTTATGTGTCGTGAATTGCAGAGTTCCTGAAACGACCAGCACGCCGTTGGAGAGTAAGTTCTCAAGGTAAAAAGGTCAAAAACGCATTCTCCTACACACATTCTGGGTTACAACATATATTTCTCTTCTGGTCATTAGTATTCCTCCCCAACAGTGGCGCCCTTGCGTGTTGCTATAGTAGCCCTAATTTGTATAGCAAGGGACAGTTTCCAATTTCCCCCAAATATATCAGAGTGGCGCAACAACGTGAGGCTATCGAGGGACTAAATAAGCTGACATGGACCCTAGTGCTGGCAACCCATACTTTCTGAGGAGCACAAACATGGACATGGGGAATCAGGTTAATGAACAGGAGGGGAATGAGTCTGAACTGTTAGACGAGACGTTGGAAGATCTAGTTAGCAATGGGTTTGATCATGAAGAAATTGGAGATGCCATTGAACATAATGCGAGCATAGGCGACGACACCTCTGTACCACCCTCCACAGCTGAAAATGTTGCCCTCACCACACACACCAGAGATTCCCGACAAACAAACACAAATAATGAGCGAATTCATGGAAATAATGCGATCTATGAGAGCTGATTCACAAAGAATGGAAGCAACTATGAGATCTGACACAGAGCAGATGAAGGCAGAATTGAAACAGAGCAGGGTCAACACACCGTATAATTTCGCACTATAGCAAGCTGGCTCACTGCAAATCAAAGCTGACACACAACTAATGGAAACCAGGATGGAAGCGAAATTTAAACAGAACCGGACTGACTCACAACAAATCGCACAAGAACAGGGAGAAGTCAGGCAGCGAATAGACAAGTGTACAAGAGACACTCGAATACCTCTGAACACGAAGCTTGACGATTTGCGAGGGGAAACCGATAACCGGTTGAAACAAACTGAAGGGACATTGTACAACCTCACATCTGAGGTAACAGCAACACACAACTTAGTGGAAACTACAATAGCTGAGTTGACTAAACAGTGTAAAACCTTGGAAGATAGGATAAAGAAAGTAGAGGCTAGACTTATCACCATGAGTACAGTCAGAACTACTCAGGACTGTTGAAATCTAGCTGCAAACAGAGCTAGAACAATTTAGCAGACACCTGGACGACCGTATCATGCTGTCAAACCAGGCGCTTGAACGGCAAATCCAATGCCTTACCTCCTCTATGGAGGAAACAGTGCCGAAAAAACGCAAGGCAAAATTTAACATATCCATCCACCAAGATGACACGTAATATGAGCAAGGCCACGCCCGAATTACAACTGCAAACTAACAATAATGTTCTCCATTAACCACAATCAATCACTACTGCACATCCTACTGCGACAATGTATCGCCACCCAGCAAAACTTTGGTCGAAGGGAATGCCCAAATTCTTCGGAAAGCAGAATGAAAACCCCGTGATGTACATAAAGAAAATGGAATAGTACGCAAAGCATTTCGCCCTGAACGACACAGATCTTTTGCGTTCTATGAGCATGAGTCTGCAGTCTGCAGCCTATTTCTGGTGGGAAGTAGAGAAGGACCGAATTGAAAATTTTTCGGAATTTTAGGAATCATTCCTATCGCAGTTCTGGAGCGCGAAAATACAATCCAACATCCACTCGCAGCTAGCCTACGAACTCTGGGATCCTAAGAAGGAGAAAACAATCGAAGAGCATTTCAGTGACGTCTATGGGCGTACGCGTCACCTGACCGCTGCCATGAGTGACGAAGAATTCGTAGATGTAGTGATTTCCCAGCTGCCTATTACGTATCAACGCTAGTTCACCGGAGGTGTATACAAGGACCTGACAGAGTTCCGACACCATTTGATACGTGCAGACCAACTGGAGAGGCAGGCCAAATCCACGAACACAGCTCGTGAAAGTGACAGAGTAAGGCAGACCCCTACACAACCGCTATTTCCACAGGCTAACACTCGTGAAAATCATCACAACACGCAACGCCCAAGCAGAACACTCAACATGGCGAGCGGAATTTTCGTGTAAATACGTTCAATGGCAAGCAGGCCGATAATCCCGGAACAGCAACTACAGAGGACGAGTTTCCTATCGGCATAGGTGGAATAATGGAGTATCGAACAGGAATAGTTACCTCTATAACCCTGGGTATTCTACAAGAGGGCAAAGCAGTCGCCCTTACGGTAATCAAGGAGGAAGCGATTATCACCACCGCCAGCAAGACGAGAGAAGGAACGTAGGAATGGGAAAGTAGGGACACAGAGCGTGGACACCGACAGAGGAGCAACAGGCCGCTATACGCGAGGCAAAAGTTCATGCCATCCGGACTGTACAGCCACAACAAGTTAGTCAGTCTGTTCCGCAAGTTCAGTGGGTCCTGTACATACAGGCAGAGCCAGCTAGGCTAATACAGAGCCAGGGTAATTACACAACTGTACAGGATAATAATACAGCAGGTGTACACGGTCACAATACTGAGAATTTTCCCCCAGGAATGTTTTTGCAGAATACGAACAGTTCGAACACTAGTGCCAATTCGTTTCAGCCTAATTATAATTCGCAACAGTGGTTTTCTGTAAATGGGCAGGAGGTAGCAAACCGGAACCAACAGTCTAGTAGTAAGTTAAACTATAAATGACTGGTTAGCGTAGTCTCCGGCCACTGGTCCCAGTCAGAGAGGACGAGGGGACAGTTAACATCATAGAGAAGGAAGGCAAGGTTGTAAAACCGGTATCGTATGATTACGAGCTGCCGCATATGACTATGAATACAGCAAAGGTGCATGATTCCGACCGTGAATTTTTATTAAATGACGAAGATGACAATGTTGAACTTATTTCAGCCCTATGTTCTGAAGTAATGGTAAGCGTCTGCGGTGTGGAGACGCCTGTACTTTTAGACAGAGGAGCAGAGATAAGCTGTGTAAGCGAAGAGTTAGTTACAGAATTAGAAGATAAAGAAATTCAGCTAGCATATTTACCTGTACCTAGGATAAATATCGTGGGAGTAACATCTAGAAAAGGGTCTATGGTTAATCGTCAGACAGTTTTTAACCATTGAAGGTATTGGAGAACCGAAGAAGGTTTCAGTTTTAGTTATAAAGCAGTTAGCCAAACCACTTATTTTGGGAACCGACTTTTTGACTCAGCATAAAATTTTGTTGCATTTTGAAGGCTGGTTTATAACACCTGACGATAGCAAAATTAAGTATATTCTGCTGGATAAATGGCAAGTAACAGATAAGTTTGTAGGATTATTGAAGCTTGATTATCCTATATTTCAACTGTATAATACTCCAGCTATTAGTGTACCACAAAGTTTGAACAAGGAGATAATGCAGGCTGTTGCAGCAGCGAGTTCTCTAGATATAGCGCAACAGAAACAGTTATATTCTTTGCTCGTGGATTATGGGAGTGTGTTTTCTGAAGTCCCAGGACTTAACAGAGTGTATGAGGCAAAAATCAGAGTTATTGAAGGGGAGCAGTTCCATGCAAAACCTTACCCCACACCTGCAAAATTTTTGTCAGCAGCTCAGGAATACCTACAGGTTATGTTGGACTGGAAGGTAATAAAGCGAGAGGTAAGTCCTTTTTCATCGCATATGGTTTGCGTACTAAAGAAAAATGGTAGCGTGAGGTTATGCCTAGATGCCAGAAGCATTAATAAGCTCACGGTCAAAGATAGAGGCACCTACACAAACCAGCGATATTTTACAACTGTGCCAGGGAGTGAGGGTTTTTTGATGACTCTTGATTTGACCAGTGGGTACTGACAAATTCCGCTTGAATTATCGTCCCAGCAGTATACAGCATTTTTGTTTAAAAATTACCAGTATGTTTTTCAAGTATTTGCGTTTGGCTTGTGCAACGCAGTCGCTGAGTTTACCCGTTGCTTGGACAAAACAGGAGAAGAGTGTAGAGGTTTTGCTAGATCGTACGTGAACGATATTCTAATCACATATGCTACTTTTGATGAGCACGTACATCATGTTGGAATGGTAATAGAGAAGTGGAGTGAGTCTGGTATGACAGTAAAAAATAAAAAGTCACTGTTGTGTATGAATGAACTCCCATTCCTAGGGCGCATTCTTAAGCCCGAAGGCATTCGAACAGCTCCAGATAGGCTTGAAGCCATTACGCAGTTCCCCCCGCTTGCGAACGTACGTCAGTTACGAGCTTTTCTTGGTATTATTGGCTTCTATCGAAATTATTCAGACCAAGTGGCAACAATTGCTTTGCCACTTTTCAGTTTGTTAAGGAAGGATCAGCAATGGAGATGGCTAGAGGCAGATCAGGAAGCCTTTGAGAGATTAAAAAGCTATATGATGAGACACGTACGCTAATAAATACATGTTGCGTCTCTCCGTCTTGCCCCGTTTCCTCACACAAGAACGACTTCACCCGTCCACCATGGAAAATTATTGATCGAGCGACGTGTGGTGAAAACAAATTATGTGAAAAATGAACTAAATACAATACAGAACTTATTTATATATTTAAGAACGTTTATATTTCTGAAGAAGTATGTCCACGTTGATCGAGTTTCGGCTCATAGCTGCATAATAACCGCACAAATAAATGTTTTGTTGGACATGCTCCCAACCGCAGCAATGTCAACGTTAAACTGTCCAGCCGCATGGTGCCGGTGGGAGTTGATGCGGCGCCCACCAGATATCAGCAGTGTTCCTGTTCACCGTGTGGCGGAAACAACGCTCCTGACCCGCGCCAATTTGAATGGCTGAATTTGAATCGGCGGACTTTACGTCATAGAAAATGAACTGGACTGTTCTTTACACTTAGCGAATTTTGGGTACCTCGCTAGCTGATAATTACGAGGTTTTCTTCGACACTGGCTCGCTATTGGTGGTTGATTGTGCCTACCCCCATAGTGAGGCAATGCTCGAGGTTTGTATTTAAGCGTTACCAAAACCTGGTATCTGGGTTAGACGCTTGGCTGCGAGGGAAGTCTCCCCAGATAACAGGTCCGGTATTTAGGTTGGATCACTGGTTAAATAAAAATGTAAAGCCCTTAAGGATTACAGGAACGTCGTTTTGACGCTCTAAGTTTTAATTTACAGTCAGGATATTTTTGGATAGTATGAGCAGGGTAAGTATTTTCTGCACAACATAATAAGGAATCGCTTCCAATCTTCTAATAAGATATATTAGTAAATATGAGAGGGGGGACCTTGAATTTTTCTTGTTAAAAATAATTTAAATTTTCCCGAAAATGATGCTCTGTATGTTGTCAGTTCTCTGCCATTTTTGGGCTGGTCAAATAGCTTCATTCTTGGTCTTGTTTTGCCCTCCGTTTTGGAAACGGGGTGTTCCGGAAGATTAAATGGTCTCTGCCAGAACTTAGAAGCCAGACTTTTTCTGTTTTAATTTGAATAATAGTGATGGATTTACATTTTTGAATAACGAATTGTTTAACTGAAGTAAACCAACTTTACCCTTAAAATACCTGTTAATGGCCATGTAACAAATTAGGTGACCAGGTTTGGGAGACATACATTTTTACGTTTTTTATACAAGGCCAAAGATAAATTTTGAAATGGCGGTAAATGTTATGGATAGGGAAAGTTAAGGATGGAACGACAGTATGAGTCATCGCTTGCCTATTTTTAATCATTTTAATGTTGAAATTTTCTTGGCTCAACACTTAGGCGACTTTTGTAAATGTTTGTAACCGATTATTGTGAGGAAAGGAAAAAAAAATGTATTATTCCGTTTGGAAATGAACCTTTTAAGAGTCCATGTGGGACAATAAATGTAACGAGAAAGCAAATAATTAAAAGTCCATTTGGTAAAGAATATTTTTCTATGCATATTTTCTAAATATTATTATAAAATACTCGTTCGTTTTAAGATGGTAAAATGGATTGTTATTCTGATCGCCTTGAGGTCTTTGCAATATTTGTGCATAGAAAAGAAAAAAAAATAGTTAAGAAATATTAAAATATACTATGGATAATTCCAATCTTTCACTTTGTAGTAGTTTTGACCTCGTGTATATTAATGTAGTTTGGCAGGAAACATTCCGCCTTAGATGATTTACAACTCTATGCTCTTTCCATTTTCATGATGGTTTTTAAACATACTTGGGTTTTATGTATAGTTGAAAAAATTAGTTACTTGGGATCTCCTATGGTCTTGGGGCCTCGATTTTTAGATGAGCATATTATTTACCAGCCTGTCCAAGGAAAGGAATTTTTGTTGTGCACGGATGCGTCAGACTATGCATTGGGATGCAGACTGACTCAGTTTGACAGCAATGGGGTAGAAAAGATGGTAGCTATGGCTAGTAGAACGATGAGTCCAGCCGAACGAAACTATACAGTGACAGAGAGGGAAGCTTTTGCTATTATTTGGGCATTGAATATATTCAGAGATCTTTTCTTTGGCAAGAAAATTAAATTGCTAACAGACCACCAAGCATTAACATGTTTGAAAGTTTGCAAAAGTTTGGTAACAGACTCACCAGATTCACCAGATAGTGCTTACTGTTGCAAGAATACGATATTGCTGTAGCAAGAATACGATATTGCTGTTGCAAGAATACGATATTGAAGTGATGTATATTAAGGGCTCTGAAAATGTAACAGCCGATTATTTGAGTCGCCTACCATGAGGTGTGAATGGCCCGGTTTTACCGCGGAAGGGACCGAAGGAGTTTGTTGTCGCAAGCAACGCTGTTGTGAGTGGTAATGAAGCTAGTAATTTGTCACAGTTACTCAGTGACAGGGGCGAAAAACAGAGTCAAGATCAGTTTTGTGTTACGATCGTACAGAAGTTGGCAGAGGTACCGCCAGAGCATAAATTACACCGCAAGTTTTGTAAGTCGGGTGACGGAATTTTATTTTACCACAGAACAGCTAACAGATGTTTTGATGATTTTTGGAAAGCAGTAATTCCGCAAGAAATTGCATTGGAAGTAACACAGGAAATGCACGAGGCGCTTGGACACATTGGTTACAATAAGTTGTACGAGACACTGCTCAGGCAGATGTTTGGACGAACATGCAGCGAGACGTGCAGAAAGTTGTAATATCTTGTGAGTTATGTCAGAAGAGTAAGTACGCGCAGGAGAATTTACAAGGCGTTTTACAAACCATTATTCCTGAAGCACCGCTAGACTTAGTGTCTGTAGATATTTTTGTCCACTCCCTAGATCGAAAGCTGGAGTTCTGTATGTACTTGTAATGGAAGATTTGTTCAGTAAATTTACTAAGTTACATCCTGTGGTACACGCTAAGGCTCAGATTTTGCTTGGAAAAGTCAAAGTTTTGTAGATGATGTTGGAAAACCACGAGCAATTTTATCTGACAACGGCAACCAGTTTACGAGTCACGTTTGGCAGAAAGGATTAAAGAGGCTGAGTATTGTTTCCACAACTGCGTCCGTAAGAAGTCCACGTTCAAACCCTTTGAACACAGAATGAGTGTACTAGGTACAGTGCTACGTATGTATTGTCACCACGCGCAACAAGCCTGGCGCGATAAGATTCCGCTAGCTGAATTTGTGATGATAATACAAAACATGTAAGCACAGATTTTACGCCTTACGAGGTATTGATGAACAAGAGGTCCGAGACTGTGGCTAGTAAGTTGTTGCCGAAGCTGTTGCAAGCGGAGATATCTTTTGAAGAAAGCAGTACGCCCATCACGCAAGAAGTTCTTTTGGATATTGTGAAGAGGAAGTTATACTGTACGGCAGAGTCCAGGCGAAGATAAGAGAAGCTGTCTCGTGTGAACAAGTTTCAGATTGATAATTTGGTGCTAAAGAGGACAAGTTATTTAAGTTCTGCTGCTCAGAACGTGACGAAGAAATCATTCCTTTTGTTCGAAAGGCCGTTCCGTGTGACAGAAGTAATTCAAGAGAATTGTTATAGTTTATCTACATTGAACGGATAATTTAATATCACGCAGTTGAAACCGTTTAAGAATCCCCTAGAGAAGAAGTAACTTTATGCAGAATTTTATTTGGAAATTTTATGTTTGAGATACAAATGCATGTTCTTTGGAGACAGAATATGATGTATGCTTTATGAAGCTTTATGCGGCTGCATAACAGGAGATGAAGGCTTAATATATCGCAGCCTAGATGCTACGTTTACTGTGAAATATTATTGCGCCGTAATATTATCATTGAGAGTTATGGTTTCCTCTGAGGTATTTTCCAGAGATGTTATTTATTTAGTGTGGGAAGAGTGTATGCCCCTACACATCGTTACATCGTGCCACACAGTACAGCATTATTATGCGAGAATTTTTCCTGAGATTTTCCTAACGTACCGTTTTGTATGGCCTGATTGAGGACGAGTTGAAATTTCAAAGCGCAATTGTCAACATGTCACACATACGGAATTGTACTCTGAATTTTTATTTAAAGTGAGAGAGAATTTACATGTCACATTTAAGAGGAACGAGAAGGAATCGAGATATTACATGCACATCCTAGCAGAGGGATTTTACTTGCACATCCTAGTACAAATGTCAGCAATCACGCAGTGTTTACATTAGAGTTTTGCCACTCACCTGCTTAACACTTACCTCGTGTGTATATATATATATATATATATATATATATATATATATATATATATATATATGTGTGTGTGTGTGTGTGTGTGTGTGTGTGTGTGTGTGTGTGTGTTATTATTTGGGGTCATTTTTCTTCAAGATATGCGAACACTTATGCACACCTAATTGACTTTGATTTATTTTTATTTCTCACTATTATTTTGCACTTCACTTTTCACTGTGATTTTTGTTGGTGTGTATATATTTTGTTATGTGTAAATATGTATGGATATTCGTTTTTCGTGATGATGTGGTACCTATTCTGTACGATGAGACGTTCCATTAATCAGTTGAGATTTCTTCGAGATAGGCCTTCGTTGTGTCTTCTTCTATTTTGACTGATCTGTAGGGAAATCGAGAATTACGAAGGAATTCTCAAACCCAATCCTATAGGCATTTGTTTAGCCGACGAGAGAAGAATGAATATTTTTTATTAAGCCAGGAGGCTGGAACAATGAATAAAGTATAAAGTTGAATTCTTATGTGAAGTTTCCCTAATGGCATTCATACTACGTTCGTTTGTCTAATTAATTTGCTTGTTGAAAGAGTAAAATATGAATATTCAGGTTAGGTTTTGATTACCACCATTATTTATTTTATTTTTGTGTATATTTGTAAATACTGATATGTGCATATTTTTTAATTGTTAATTTTTGTTTGCTGCTTCAAGTGAGAACGACGTACAGTGAAACTATTTATGTGTTACGTGTTATGGTCACGATTTTGTGTAAACAGACATTTGCATTGTTCCGAACACTTTTAGAAAGTCGCTAACATCAGTTTATGTGAACACTGCTTAAAAAGTTAGACAGTTGATGAAACGGTTGTTTAAAACGTCACAAGTCGCACTACACAAAGTTTAAACACTTTCACGTAAACAGTTTTTAGTCCAGGAAGCTATCAGTGGTGAACGAACGCTTTAAAAACACCGTCTTCAGTAGGTGAAAATATGGCCGTTAACATTAGCAAAGACGTTGAAAAACAACAGTTTTCAGACGGAGTTTTCACGTACTAGTGCGGCGACGAGCGTAGTAAATCCCACGTATCTGGTAGCTCCATTACGTGTGCGACGATACTTACATAGTGAAAGTGCCTTTCAATGACGATAAACGCTTTTTCGGTACGCGTTGAAGAGACTCCACAACACGCCCGACCGGACCGCGGTATGCCATCTTACTCTGAAGAAACATGGAGATGCGGCGACGAGTAGTGAAACGCAAGACGTGATTGACTCTGGCGTGTCATGTGACCCGCAGCTGCGACCTACCGTCTGATGTCGTCTATAGTCTGTTCACGACTGGAATAGACTTTCTCGGAATATTTCCTACCCCCATTTTTAAGCAATAGATTTTAAAAAATACGTTAAAACATTCAAACTTATATTCTCACTCCATGCTGCCTAACTAACCCAGGCCAGTCATTGTTTGTAGTAACGATGCATGCAGCTGAGGACTAAGGTGTTCAAAAGTCTTTTCCAGTCGTGAACCGACAACATGATTACACGGCGGCAAGACTCGGAACTTGAGCAAAGAAGAAACAGTAAAAAAAAACCTTACAGAGTTCATGTTTCAAGTTTATTCTTTTATATTTTACTGAATAAAAATCTTGCTAAATTTTCTTTTCTTTTCAGATGAATGTTAATGTATAAGTTTAAAAATGAGTTTTATTTCAAGGGTTTAATGTTAGTTGTATGCAGGGGGTGGCTATGTACTATACCGTGCAGTGTTAACAAGTGAAGCCAGTTTATAGCGTGGAGTTAGGCGGTTATTTTCCGGTAAAAAAAGGTCAGGTGATCAACAGTAGACAAAAACATTGTATCAGCCTATCTTTCACGTGTATTTTGATGAGTATTAATATCGACATAAATTAACATACAACCGTTTTTGACCTAAACGATAATATACATAAAGTATGAGCGTGTTTGTATTGCATAACTAAATATAAATTTCGCCGTTAAATATGTAAAGTTATCAATTATTTACATTTAAATGGAAGTGTCGTATACGGTGTTTTTGTTGATTTGCTTCCCATTCCCTATATATTCGCCTTGAAAATATTCCAGGAAATAATTTTCTGACGTCTATAGAAGCTTTTCAAAGTTATGATAAAACTTTAACAGTACTAAAATCGAATAAAATACGCTATTGAAGTTGTCTGCGAGTGCGTTACAAGTGAAGCAGCCATGCGATAGAGACACAACTGTTGTCTACATTGAAATTGAACAGCCTTGCGAGTGCTATATGAATTCACTAGTTGTTCTGAATATTCTCTAAATTTGCGTTATTCTTGCGTCTGTGAAATGTGAATTTGGCATGTAAATACGTCTTAAAACTATAATCTATTTTTTATTTGTTCGGCGACCAACGAAAAGTAATATTAATGTATGAAAATGCGTACGAGCCGGGCCATTCGATTGCAATGTTTGGTGTATTCGCATATACCGTGGATACATTCGTGAAAGATATCGCACAATTATTGTGTGTATAAGGATATTTTTATCTGCGTAAGTTTGTAAATTAACGATTGCAGTGTGTTTAATTTTTGCAAGTGCTGTTTGCTATTACTAACGTGTCGTGAATTTAAGATCTAACCTGTAAGTTGCGGACGAGGTAGAGGCACTTTTGTATAACTGCAGATACGTATTTTTCTAAATTACGATTTGCTATTTCAGTGTAGGAGTTTATGGAATTAATTTGTTAGTAATGGTAAATCATCTCGTAAACCAATACGAAGCTACACCTTATAAAAACTCCACTCTTACAATTGTTTTTCTCCCCAAGTCAGCAGAGTTGCAGTGACAAACAAGAAATCAGCTGTTTATCAATACAAGAATATAGGCCTACAACCAAATCAGTTCTCATGTTTTTAATAGCTACTGAATGTAGCCTTCATGATTTGCGATTTCCATGGTTTCTCGAACTCACTCCATGTAATTTCTGGTGTGACTCAATAAAAGACAGTTTGACCAATTCCTTCATTGTGTTTTTGGTTTACCATTTTCTAATGAAGCTGCTGTCGACAAGATGTTAAGTTGGATAAATAAAGTTTACTTGTGCATTTAGATGGTTATGTATTTAACGGTAGGCTGTAATCATTACAGTAAATGACATGTTTACACATTTTATCATTTTCCAAAGGTAGTCAAAATAAAGAAAACTTAGATAAGCCAATCTTTTCCTATAACTACACCATTTGCAAAATAGAAAAACATAGCGTGATTTTCTTTAAACTCTATTTCACCCTTCTTAATGATTTTTCAAATTCTAATTCTGAGGGCAACTGATTGGACATAAGCTTATTCTAATATTGATGATGAATCATGGATATTTAGATGGGAATGTTAAATTTCTTATCAGCCTACTTGTAAATGAAAAATGGGATGATGTTCACTGAACAACCACGGACACTACAAAATAACCACAAACAAAATTTTCTACACCCACCACGAACATTTCCGAAACAACCACGAACAACCTCTCCAGAACAAACATAGTTTATACATTAACTGAACCAAACATTGTCTGGAACAGTTTTATTAATACATTTCTTTGTCATTTTAATCATGCCTTTGCACTCAAATCTGTAAAATGTAGCAGCAGCTGGAAAATAAAATGGATTAGTAAAGGTCTGACAGTCTCAGGACAGAGGTTGTGTCAAATGCTAAGAACCCAAGGGAAAAACTAAATTATAATATAAGCAATACGAAAAATTATATAACAAATTACTTGGAGTAGCAAAGCAGAATTACAATGGGGAAAAAATAGCCTCCTCAAATACAACAAAAGCAATGTGGAACATTATTAATAATGAATAGAAACCTAGGCAAGGACATGTTAACCTTTCCTTGAAAGTTAATGGTATCAAAATCGAAAATAGCAAGGAAATATATAATAGTTTTAATGGCTATTTCACAAACACCCCACTAAAATTGCAAAATGAACACAGAGCTACAAATATTAGTCCTACACACATACCCCAAAGATCTAACACTCGGAATGCTAACATGCTGTTTTTCATAGCTATATCTGAGTAAGAGATCATAAATGTAATTAAACATTTCAAAAGTAAAAGTTCCTGTGGAATAGATGAGGTACCTATGACTCTGTTAGACAGTGTTCTTATTTAATAAAACTGCCTTTGACTTACATTTTCAATGAATGTCTTGCCCAGAGAATTTTTAATGATAGACTCAAATTTGCAAAAGTAGTACCAATACATAAAAAGTGACCAGGCATTGATGGGTAACTATAGGTCTATTGCTCTTCTTACGTCATTTTCAAAAATGTTAGAAAAATTGATAGAAAATAAACTGACACAATTCTTAATAACAAACACGGTTATTTCATTGCATCAGTATAGCTTTGTAGAGGGCAGATCTGCAGAACAAGCTATTTCCAGTTTAACTGAAAAAATATTAACTTCTTTTTAAAAGAGAATCCTCAACAGGTATATTCACAGATCTTTCAAAAGCTTTTGATTGTGTCGACCACAATATTTTATTGCAAAAACTTGAACAGTGTGGAGTAAGAGGTGTAACCAATAATATGTTGAAACCATATCTTGAAGACAGAAAACAGATCACCTTCATAAGATATTATGACAAAAATCAGGTTACAAATGTTATGTCCAATACCAGAACTACTCGAGTAGAAGTGCCACAGGGATCACTACCGGGACCAATTTTATTCTTAATATTTATTAATAATTTTACAGAACAAATAACCAACGGCTCAGCTATAAGGTTTGCGGATGACACAAACATTTTGGTAACTAGTTCAAATAACACTGTTCTTGAAGAAAATATAAAACATACAGTGACTGAGATGTCCAGTTGGTTCCAGTACAATAAATTAATGCCTATTATGTAAACAAATATGTGCTCATGAATTTCATGCAAAGAAATAAACATACAATGCAGGATGAAAGATGCACAACAATAGAAGAAGACGGATTACAAACAGTAAATAGTACTAAATTTCTAGGGCTCATTGTAGACAGTAATTTAACATCGAATGAGCATGTTGATAGTGTCTGTAAAAAATTGAGTTCAATGTGTTTTGCGGTACATACCTTAAAAAAGATTTGTAATAATAATACAATACTTGCATACTATTTCTCAAATATATAGTCCATAATCAATTATGGAATCACATTTTGGGATAAATCGACGAAATGGGAAAAGACTTTTAGATTACAGAAGAAAATAGCGAGATTAATAAGTAATAAGGAAAAAGAAGCCATTGTAGGCCGCTATTTACAAATAAAATTCTCACTCATCCATGTATGTATATGTACAGTAGTATTCTTTTTTTTTTTACATGGAAGACATTAAAATAGTGATATACACCATTACTACACCAGACAAGCTAATCACCTTCACCTATTCTCCTACATAACCTCGAAATTTACATCAAACCCATACTGTGCTGGGGCAAAACTAATAAATAACCTTCCCAGTTATTTGAAGTAAATTAATAGTTTACAGAAATTAAAAATAACTGTTAAATTATATTTTTAAATAAGGCCTTCTCTTCCACAGAAGAATACTTACATAAAGACTAATTCCTATAATGCAGAACAAGACTGATATAAGGAGACTTCGTGTAATACCTTGTGTTTCAATCTAATGTAGACTACATATTTATACTTTAATATCTATCTGTACATGAATTGTAACAACTTGTACTGCAATCAAATGTAGTCTTAACATGTTTGTAGAGCTGCTAGAATTAATAAGTGTGTAAATTATATTATTTATATGTTATATATTTTTATGTTAATGTAATTGTGTGCAAATAGCCATATTGCATAACAAAAATATAAAAAAATTATAGTAAATGACAAGTCCTTTCCAAAGTGTATTGGATGTATGTGGGATGCAAAAAAAAAGTGTGCTTCGTGAAACAGCGAATACTCTAGCCTACATCACAGTGGCCTCCATCATCTTAAGGCTGGAGGAGTTGAGAGAGGTTTGGTGGTTTGTAACAACCAAGGTATTGAGAGCCAATGAGGGTGAAATATGGCAGATATGGAGCAGCACTAAAATGTAAGGGTGGGGGAAAACCTCGAGAAAACGTGCCAGTCAGCAGTTTCAATCACCACAATTACTATATGTGAAAATCTGTGAGTAACCTCACAGGGAAACCAACATGGATCACATTGGTGGAAGGTAAGCGTCCTACCACTACGCCCACCGCAGTCCCCCCTCACCCCCCTTGCCCCTTGGGAATGGAGGAGAGGAATCTCATTTCTTCAGCGATAATGTTTTTCTTAGAAGAGTGTTTGTTTGTCAAGTTTCTGTAGCGTAGTTCTGAGATAATGAAACTGAATAGTTTTTAATGTATTCAGAGGAGAATTTCACACTAAAAATTATAATTGTCCAAGTTGGTAGGTAACAACAAAGAAATTTTGCCACAAGTGTGTGTGTCTGTGGACCACTTTGGCAGTGGTTAGTACACGTGTGCTTATTATCGATACCATTGCTTGCATGCGTCTTTCACCCACTGTATGTCAACAATGTATCCTAATCTAATTAAACTACCCAAAGTAACCTAAAATGCTGGCGAATAAGTTTTCATACATTTTAAACCTAACCATAGGGTGGTTCCTTTATTATCCCTTAACGTGTATTTATAGAAATAATATCCTATTGTAGTTTTCTCTCCCAATGTGAAATTTTTTAACATGTTGGGCTGAATTAAAATTGTGGCTACTGACTGACTAAAGCCTAGGCTATAATCACCGTAGCGTTCCCGTAACAAAATAACAGTGGTGTTACCGTGGAAGTATGAAAATCAACTGACTACAACCGCAGTAAGAAAACTGTTACACGACTAATGAGAAACGAGCACAAAAAAAAAGACAGACTGTACATGTATCTCGGATATTTACAAACAGTGTGTTGGCTAACCTGATATTTATTTTTGTTAATCTACTTGTGATGAAAAATTTTTCGAGGGAATCGTGTTTCGAGATATTTAAAGTGTGGTATACGTGTTAATAATTGCGTTGACTATTTATATAAACGGAAATATGAACTGTACCGCAAAATGCATTTAATAACTATGTTTTTGTTATAAGCTTGCATTGCACTGACGCTCGTGGTTGGAATGTTGTCTCGTGATTGGCCGGCGTAGAACTTGGCGTAAAATAGTTGAAAATATTCAATCCTCTTAACGCCGCTACTTCGAGCAGTCCGCCATCTTATGCCATTATGTTGTGTTGTAGCTGGTGCCATATACATGTGTGGATTCAAATTTTTTATTGTTAATTCTTGCGGTGATTGTAGCCGGGGCTTAAGCCCTTGGTACTAAATTGCACTTTTGGAGAAAATGTAACAGAATTTTTTTTAGATATAGGGAATAAAATTATCCATAAATGTCTCCTGTACCTCCCCCTTTTTTTCTTCTGAAAAATTTCTAAAATTAATTGTCCAGTGCAGAGAATTCATTAAAAATTGTAATTTCTGTGTTTTAAGTATGTGCCAAGTGTAAGTATAGTCTCCAACCCAGACGCCACAACACCATTCCTCCCTTACTGATCAGCAGAATCAGTACCTAAAGGAACGTTCGTCAGTACTGGTCAGCTCTTTGAGTTCCAAATGGAATGCAGCCAGTATTTTTTCTCCTCTAACTAATATGAAAAACCTGCGCGTTTGGAGGGAAACCTCTAATGTTGGCAGCCCTGCCGGACAGCTGTATGTATACAAACAATAGACTAAAGATGAGGTAGACTATCTCGCTGGCTGCGCACAACCAATCTCGGTGTCCCGACATTGAACTGCTTTTCTGCCAACAAGTCTAGCGAAAACGGCGTGGTTTGGATTTTAGGTTAGAAAACTGATTTGCAAACAAGTGCTTAGAGATGTTTTTATACTTTTTCTAATCAGCTTGTAATGGTTTTTGATTAAATTCTAAATGACAAAGGTATTTTATTAATTTAAAAGTGCTTGCCATTTAAAAATCAAGATGTAAACAAACACATTCATCACTTTTGACCATGTAACTTTGACAGTTGTATAGGATTGGGGTAGGTCAATGTTGGCTATATGCGCAGAAGACGAATAAGCTGTCTACCTCATTTTTAGTCTATGGTGTGAACAGCAGCAGCAGCGAACCTAGCGGCTTGAGGTGGCAAACACCCGCGAACTTTGAATCTGTGTATACGCACAATGGGCGTAACGAGTACATTTGTGCACGAAACGCAGTATCCTACAGAGTATTTTGTTTGAAACATTTTTCTTTTAATTTTATAATGTAGTATAGGTGCCTTAATACGTGTACAGTAGTTTTGATTATTATTATTATTATTACTATTATTATTTTAAGTGGTATTTAATGCCGAAAATCTCGCATAACACATGAACTCTACAATCTTTACAATAATAACTGTAAAATTTATCTTTTAATGTTCGAGACGCATCTGAAGATCTGGAACACACCGTGATTAAATATGATTTATTTTTAATTTTTGTGCATGTGTGTATGCTACAGAAATACATTAAAATATGTATGCTGGTTTTTCCTTACTAGGCCTAACCTACAACACACATACGTTTATTACGTACTGTTTCGTAACATTTATCGCGAATTAAAACTATTGTGTTGGTATTATTTGTATAAGAATTATGTTCTAAAAACAGCGTTAGTGACCTTCCTCATTGCAAAAATAAAAAGTGATCAAACCAAATTTGTTGCTTTAGCAAGTATGAGTAGTCTCTCTCTAACTACATTCCGATTTAATGCGCATTTCCACCGTACGAGCATCAAAAATTTAAAATGAACAAATAGCTTCAGTTCCTGCGCAGTAAAACAATTTTGGAAATTAGCTTCTTGAAAGCTGCTGTTGTGCTGATTATGTGTTTGCGATCCACATGACTTTGTAGTCCCAAAGCAGCAAGGGAAAATTAATCCTAAATATTTATCATAGCCTTTCTTTTTTAAATCAAGGACTAATTATTGCCATATATTTCTGTTTTACTGGCCAGTGTTAGATCTAGGCATGTTTATATTTTGATGGGGGAGGGGGAAAAGGGGGGGGGGAATTGGCGTCTGCCCGCACCCCCTTTTTTATTGTCAATTCTAAAGTAAGGTTTTTGTTTAGTAAAGTGTTTATACCAGAACATGAATGCCAAGCTTCGGAAACTTGTGTTCCATGTGTTGTATGTGCTGGAAATAACGAGTAAAATTATTACTAAGATATTTGTTAGTGAAAAAGCAAATTCGAAAATGGAATAAATTTTGCCGAACTAATAGTGTGCGGTAACTGAAACGACTGTACACAGCGCAAATGCCACCTGCCATGGTAATTCAATGAACGTAAATCACTAAAATCATTAGAACTATATAAAACATAAGCGATTCCCAGTCTAAAACGCACGGCGGTAAATGTAAAAATATGTTTCGCTACCAGAAGCCGGCAGAGCGCATGGCAATCACTTTTCACACGGAAAATCGCCAGCTGCCCGGTATTAGTCTCTGTACTATTTGGTAAACATCGTATTACAAAAGTCATAGAGTAAATAAGGTGTGACGTATTTTCACAGTTGAATCGGTAACAACGAAGTGGTTTCGCGCTCCTGTTCACCGCTTTGTTGTGAACAAACGGTGACCGAGGTAACCAGCGTTCGCCATTTTTCGCTAACGCAGTCAGGAGCACGTTAATAGAATTTTTAACCAGATGTCGATGGTTGCTGCTCATCGTTTTGAATTCCGATTTTCTCTACTGCATTTGCAACTTGCATTACCACATGCTTGCTTTTTAATGTTCAAAATAAATTAATATTCTGTAGTTCAAAATTAAGATGGTACCTCATTTCGAGACGAAATTTGGAAAGTTTTGTTGAATTGGGTAGGAGGTGAGTGTTACAAACGGGGATAACCTTAATCTGCACTCAATTCTTGTACTTCTGATTTAGTTATGATATTTCGAGTCTTAGTGAAGTTTTAATATATGCTTTTCTTCGTTGTAACTCGAACTGCATTTCTGACATGTGAATGGTATTATTTTCAGATGAGAAGTACATGTTAGTCTTTGCATTCAATTACATTGACACGTCCATATATTCCATGTCTATTTCTGACACAATTACAGCTTTTGCACAGTTTTGAAGGTCCCTCCAACTGACGTTCACCATCTGTGTTCACAATAAGCATTTTCGCGATGTGGTAATTTCGTTGTGAACGCTGATGACCAGCCTGTTACCAATTCTACAGCGAAAATACGCCTAGTGATAACGACGTAGTGGTTCAGGCAGTGACTCGGATGGACCTGTTAGAGATTTACGTGCCGCAGCTAAAGAAGAAGCTAATATCGACAATGGTATTCTCGATACTGTAGCTCAGCCGATAAGTTCGATTGCTCCGTTGAAGATTTTGAAGGCTTAGCAGCTTAAGAAGTCTGTGACGGAATCACAAAATCATAGACAAGAATCAGATTCAAACAATTTATTTTGTCTCTGAGCAATATAAATCTTTATTTTTACTTAATATAAAAAGGAGCAAAAGCTTATTAAAAATCCACACACAAAATGGCAGATCGGCCACTACCACGTGGCCGAACAAGGCCGAGCTGCATAAAAGGTAGAAAACACATTAAAAAAGGAACTACAAAACCCTGCGTAACCCAAAATAATGACGGTCGTTTTGAGTTTGCACACTCGTGCAGGAACGAGTAACTAACATCGAATAGATAACTTAAAATTCTACCAACAACATAAAAATATTATCTGCATATAAGATAGCCCTAAACTCAAAGAGCCAGCAATACCAACCCTGGCTGACCCAAAACATTAATCATGAGAGTAGTTGTACAATGGTTCAGATACGTGCATTTTACGTGGAAGAGTATGTTTATGTTCCTCAGACATCGTAAATATATAATTTCCGTCGAGGCGCCGAGCAGGCCAGTAAAGCCAGATTGATGAAAAAAATCCACAAATACTATTTAAAGGATTAAAGAAAAATGATTATTATACAAAAGACTGCACCAATAAATTCTCAAACAGGACAAAAGGCGAGAGATGCAGGTGGGTTACCATGCAAATATTTATGTCACTAGAATGAGTTGATGGAATCCCATTTTACCATGCCATGAAACTTGCAGGCAACTAATTGCAAGTAGCCTATTGATTATACAAACTTCTATTGCGTTACAAATTTCTAAGACTAAATGGGAGCGCATAGCAAAGAAGTTAAAGTCAAAATTAATTTACAAGGGAATGAACACCAAAAATAAATTTAGAATGTTAATACTACACTTGCAAACCACAAGACTAGTATGCAAGGAATCAATTAAGTTTTAGCTATCTCATCGGCAAGCCCACCTGGCCATCAACGCCTAATATGTCTAGTGCAGTTTCATGTCGGCTCAATATCGATTCATGAGAGCCACAAACTAGCATTGCCCAGACTCTACATCTCGGACCAAGAACAGTAATACTCCAAGGTATTAACGACAGGTGTTGGGTCCAGCCAGAATCTACACAACTCTGCATCCTCCCTGGTATCACAAAGCAGCAGCAAATCGAGATATAATCATAAACTAATACAAAACGTTCTCGATGTAACATCTTACCATTTTATTATTTTCACCACAATGGTTTTACTACACCCCGCAGAACATACATACAAAACTCTCAACACTTCGCGAGGTAAACAATATTGCTACCAACATCCACTTTCCACAACTACATGTCCACCTCAAACAAAAACATCAGACTGTTTCAAGTAGGTTACATACAACAAAAAACATTGATCAACCAACAAATTAAGAATAACAAAAGGTTCTATTTTCAACATCCTCCCACTTTTTGATTGCGGGACTATCAATCAAATCACCTACAGTAACCCAAATTTTTGTCTCACAGGATGGTCTTCATTCAGATAAAAACCTTGAGTGTAATCTCACCAATCTACCACTCATAATGACCACCATCTTCGGTCTTTCAGGAACAGGAACAGCTACAGGGTCTTCACTTGGTCCAGATGCCTCCTGTGGACCAGACACTTAGAAGGAATGAAGTCGCTGCACAGGTCTCACCATCTCGCCCGATGTGATCTTCACATGGGCCACCCTCACCTTGCCATCTTTTCCAGGAAATACTTTAATCACCTTAGCCATGAGCCAGTCCATTATTATCCTACCATCACTGCTGACAATAACAATGTCGCCTTCCTTGACATTTCTGCATCAACCTCGCATCCCAGGGTATTGCACAAGTTGACTCAGATACTCTGCTCTGAATATTTTCCTTAGAATGTTGCGGAGATGTTGTAGGTAACAATATGTCTTGGATAGATTAAATTCATCTGAATGACCAGATACGCAACTTACACAATTTGCAAGTCCTGTATGAACATCGCTGGGGGTCAGCGGTAGAAGATCTTCTGGGTCATCTGACTCATAGGTTAGAGGCCTAGAGTTTATAGCTGCCTCAAAATCACACAACACTCAAGACTTCTTCATAACTCAATGATGCTTTACCTAATGTGTGTCGTAACAATTTCTTCATAATTTGCACCAGGCATTCCCACCAACCACTCCACCATTGAATATTAAACACAGTGCTTCCCTTTCAATGACTTTCCAGTCGAGAGTGTTCAACAAGTTAACTGCCCCTGTAAAATTTGTTCCATTATCACTGTACACAATCATTGGCCTACCATGACGAGAAATGAATCTGCGAATGCACAAAAGAAAACCGTTCGGGCTGAGATACGTAACTAATTCTAGGTGCACTGCCCTGTAAACTGCACATGTAAAAAGAACGATCCATGCCTTGCATCCATCATGGAGAATCGGTGTTCCTGCTAGGTCTACACCAATGACTTCAAATGCTGATGCATCCCGCACTTTATCCTCAGGCAAGGGCACACGGGCAGATGGAATACCTCTTGCTTCGTATCTTCTACATCTACACACTTCGAACATTACGAATGGCCCGCCTCCCTCTCAGGATCCAGAATCTTTCACACAGTTTTGACAAAAGGACATGAACTTCTGCATGTGCCATTTTTTTGTGTTCTTCAAGAATCAGAAGTCTGGTTAACTTGTGGTCACTTGGCAGGATCATTGGACACCGGAAATCCTCTTTGTCCTCTCGTAAGGTTATTTTTGTTCTTACATGCAATATGTGTTCACTATCTTCGAAAACACACAGTGTCTCTAGGTCAGCTGATTTGTTCTGTCTTAGTACTTCACTTTGTACAACTCTCACAAATGTCTTTTCTGCGACTGATAATTCACCTGCAGTCAAATCTCTCATCTGCCGTTCTTCATGTTTGGAATGGGTATTTACCTTGAACCTTAAAGTCTATGCTACTAACCTTACTATCCTTTTGTAACTATAAAAGTAGGTCAGGTACTATGCTTCCTCTACTGTCGCAACAAGACATGACAAGTTCCGACCATTTTGTTCACCACCCACATTTTCAGCATTGGGGATGTACTCAGACTTCGGCCATTTTTCTTCTGTAAGCTTCAACCAATCAGGTCCCTCCCACCATCTTGACTCCAAAAGTGTGTCGAGGTACATCCATGGGAGGGAAGATCGGCTGGGTTGAGACATCCTGAAATATGGCGCCAATCCTCTACATTGGTTATTGTTCGTATCTCTCTAACCCTGTTGTTGGCAAATATTCTCCATGGACCATCTTTTGTAATCCAGTACAGTGCAGTTGACCAATCTGTCCAAAAGTACACAGGAACCTCATCCAGATCCATACATTTTTTAAGGACACAAGTGCTCCAATACAACAGGCTAACAATTCCAAATGTGGAATAGTGATTTTATTTAGGAGAGTTACTCTTGACTTTGCTTGCAGCAGCTGAACATAGGAGAGTCCTTTCATATATTCACTTTTCATGTACACCACAGTCGCAAATGATGCTTGACTATCATCACAAAAGGCATTCAGGCTGTGTTTCACCGCTATGTATGGTAGTGAAACATGCCTAGGGATTTTCACTTTGGATATCTTTGGCAAGTTTTTAACCACTTCAGAAACTTTATTTTCAGGTCTTCAGGCACTTCCGTGTCCCAGCCTACCTTGCTTTCCCAACTTTCTTGCAACCAAAGTTTTGGGGGTACAGTAACTGGACAGGAGAAACCTATGGGATCGAATACTGTATGTGTCAGTGACAAAATAGTTCTACGCGTTACAAGGCTCTCAGGAAAGCCTATGACATTCACATCACAACAAAGTAAATCCTTATGTCTGTCCCATAACAGTCCAAGCACCATAGATGGCTCACTGCTCACCTCATCTGGCTGTAGCGCAGTATGTTCCCATCCTCTCAACTCAAACATGGCAGTTGACATTAAGTGGGAACCTTCCTCAACAAAATTATTCAATTCCTCTTCATTGTCCACTGATGTTACACATTGTCTACATAAAATTATTTTTTTGAGTTTTTCTGCTGTAGGCTCCAGTTCAGGTAAGTACTTGTCCAAGTGAGTGTTGATCACTGCTCCCAGAATAAACGTATTACAGTTCACTCCGAACACCACACGACAATGATGAAAAACTTTGATTTTTCTGATATCATTATCTGCCCACCATAAAACCTCAGGCAGTCACAGGTCACTTTTACGCACAAAAACTTGTTAGAAAGCCTTCTTAATATCAGCTGTCACCATTATTTTCTTCTTTCGGAATATCATTAGCACAGAGGGAATTAATTCCAACAAATTTGGACCCTTTTCCAAGCAATCATTAAGTGATAGTCCCTTTCTTTTGCACAATGCATCAAAACAGGCCTGACCTTTGTAGTAGAACTGCTTTTGAAAACTCTCCTATGCGACAAGTAATGACCAGGATTGCCAAGTTTATCTTCTGGAACCTCCTCAATGACACCTTCCTTTATCCAGGTTTTGATAACTTTATTATAATCATGAAACCTACCTTCTGATTTGAGTTTTGAGGTTGTGGACATTAGCCTTTTCTCTGAAACTTCTTTGTTCTCACCGAGAGGTTCACGATTTTCCAACCATGGGAGAACAACGTCATATCTGCCATCACTATTTACAGTCACAGTTTCCTTGAAGTGGTCCAGCACTGCAATGTCCGTGTGTCCCTTTGTTTTCGTCTCATATGGGTCTTTGATACCTATAATATCCAAACTCCACAGATCAGGTAGACACAAACTGTTGACGAGAAGAGATGTAACCGCAGTAGCACAACTTACACCATTTTCCTGACCACACTCTCTTCCCATGATCACCCATCCAAGAAGTGTCTCCATCTCTGTAAGTCCACCTTGCAGTTGATGAATTTTTCCAGTAAACAGTTTTCCTGCATTGTCCGCGCCGATCAGTAATTCAAGAACAGCTTGTACTGCACAAAACCACTTAGCAATATTCCCATATTTTTCATTTCTGTCACCACAGGTCCACCCTTAATTCTGGGAATTGATCTACAAATTTGCGGCTGCTCGAGCACACTAATGTTGCATGACTTACCCCCTTTCAAGCTGACAAGGGTTGCATTGTAGCATTGATGCTCTTCTCTTCTTGACCTAGCACCCCAAACAGCACTTGCGCCAAAGTTTCAAAACCAATAGGCTTACAACCCATCACCTAGGGTAACCTTATCGGGGTTTACAGTCAAACCTACTTCTCTAAATCGTAATACTTGACGCAGATGACACAGATGCGACTCCATATCTTCACTATCAACACAATTAAAAACAAAATCATATTTATAATCAGAAAGTACATGATATAACACTCTAGAGAGGGCCTGGCTACCGAAGATAGCACCCATTGGAATACACGTGAGCTCGCATTGGTTTCAAGGGGTGCTAAAAGCTGTGTATTTATGGCAAGATGGATCCAGCCAACATTGGTGAAAACTTTTATTTAATTCTAGAACGGAATAAACTTTCGCACGTCCCAGGTGCTGGAGGGCACAATCTACAGTCGGAAGGCGGGAGGGGTCCTTATGCACTTTACGATTTACGTAAACATGATTTACTACCAACCTGTACTTATCACTAACGTTTTTCTTAACTAAAAATCCTGGCGAGCAGTAATCAGATTTTGAGGGCACTATAACACCAGCCTGCAATAATTTATCGATAATGTCTCTAAAGGCCTTTAATTTCGGGGGCGGGCAACGGAAATGACGATCCCTGATGGTAATGTAGACCAAAGTGAACCTACAGGACAGCACATCGCATTTTCCAATTTTCGGCGTAATGACACCACTATATTCCTGTTTCAAATAGGACAAAATTTGTTCATAACTTCTAACCAATTCGGCTTCCGAGTGCGATGACCTCGGGGAGCCTTCCACACAATGTTGAGAATCGTTAGAACACAAATAATTAATCTGAGGATTTTTACAGGAATTTAAACGTATTTTAATACTGGGAGCAATGCTAAATGAGAAAGTGAAATTCTTAAAATCTATCAGCGAACGAGTTTGTCCCATCTCAAGTCCTAAAATGAGTTTGTGATTCAACACAGGAAGAATCCAAAATTTTAAATCTCAGGCAAATCAGCCGATCTTAAAATGAAGTCGTGCCACATAGGACGCCGACAACACCTCGCCACTGGCAATATATAATTGCAATTCCATGGCGTGCTGCAAACGCGACCTTGGAATGACTTTGGTGTCGATATCAAATTTCACAAACTACCAACTAATGACGCAGTGTGGGGTGTTCGTATCGATCAATGCTGAATGCAAGGAGCCGCCACACGTGACCTGCACTGTACAAGCGGGATACGGATCTTTTGACGATAACGAGCGGCGGCTGGAAGCTCCGCATTTGCTCCATAGCCGCCGCTGGTTTCCCGACCGAGGACAATCCAAACGTGCATGCCCCGTGTCACCGCAGCAAAAACACTTCCGTTCCCCCCACGGGACACGCTGTTCAACACAATAACGGCTCACATGGCCACATTTCGCACAATTGCTGCAGCACTGGTTTACATTTCATTCCGCTACCACACAGGGAGTGACAACGCTTTCCCTCAAAGCCTGGTTCACATACGCACGTTCTGTCTTCACACAATCTAAGCTCTGCACGGAAGCAATACGCACATTTTCGCGCGCTGCTTGCATGCTAGTAGTTTTTTGAACAGCACGTGTGTAACCGGAATTAAACTCTTTTTCCACCGCTAAACAGCTTTAGACTTCTACAGTCCACGAACGAAATTAATATCGCGCAGGACTGGGGACAGCGAACAAGCCGCACGAGCCTGGGGAATTATATTTCCCAAAATTAGTTTTACAACTTCATTCTCAGGTAATTCAATACACATAAAGCCCTCTGATAGGCGAGAACCGAATCTACAAACTCACTCAGCGGCTCACCCGGACGCTGGAAACGATAAACAAAATCCCTTTTGCACACGTGTTTTGCACGTTGGGGGAAAAACCTGAGCCGAAACATAGCGATTAAAACGTGCTAGAATACAGTTCTTAGAATAAATTTCGTCAGAAACCAGCTGAAATGTGTGACCTTGGCATTTAATGGCAAAGATCCGCAACAAAGTGACGTCATCACATATAAGAAGGTCACTGACATTCGCGACAGCAATAAAAAATCCAAGACCGAGCATGGCTCAGCTAAGGTCAAAAGAGGTATGGACTGAAGTGCTTGTTGTGGGTCTTTGCCTTTAAAGGCCAAGGTCACACATTTCAGCTGGTTTCTGACGAAATCAATTCTAAGAACTGTAGCATAACATTTATAGGACATAAACTTATGTGATTTATTTTGTTAGTACAGTACATTTGATTCTAAGACATGACAGATTAGAAATTCTACTCATATATCTGTACTGTAGCATACGGGACTTATTGGTGCTCTATCAGAATATAATTATTTAAAAACGGACATCTCGCTACGAACCAACCTGATTCTATCTAATGGGAAACAATCAGAAACGACAAACACAAAACATGATATATTGCAACTACAAAAATTTAACCAGTAACATTTTTGTGATGTACCTACTTGAATTCTACACTTTGAGACATGCGTTAAAATTAACGATAAATTAAACAAGATGAAGTGGTCTATTGGTTTGGACTTATTAACGTCCCCTAGTGTTATGCCTGAAGGCTTATCAGGGGATGGCTTACAAATTTAACCTGGGTCGAACCCAGAACCTCCCGCACCACAGACCAGTAGCGCATCAACCAACTGCGGCACAGGAGGTCGGCGATGTAGTTTATAAACCATAGAATTTATTGGGAATTACTTATAGATAAAGTAACAATAAGTCATTCTCCAATGATTGTTATATTGATCGAAGATAAAACATTTTGTCTACTCAGATTATGCCATAGAGGATTATTTAAATATAACTAGTAAATGCCGTGATGTAATATGTCTCAACTTAGAGTTTCCAGTATTGACATATCGTATCAAATTTGTTGCAACTGAAGTTATACACACTACAATATCAAACACAGGGTTTATAGGCATTGTAACAAAATTTCACCAAATTTTTAAAAATTTTCAAATCTGATACGGAACACACTAAATCGGACACACGAACACGAAAAATAAACGCTCACACAAGCAACAGGACTAAACATTCGTTCCGTTGAACGAAGATTAAGATAAACAGTTGGATTTGTGATAAATTCCTATATGTACGTGAGCAAATTCGAAACTAATATGACACTGCAAAAGCTAATACTACATAGTATAACGTAATGTAATATTACATCTATTCCAAATAGTTGGCTATTTTTTATTTACGCTATGCGTATTTTATCCCCCGCTGATGGCAGACCACTTTTTACTCAGAAATTCTACAACTATTTCCCTTGATAGTTTAAAGTGAGATGCCATTCTGATCTGCTTAAAATGCGTTGGCAACAGTTGCTCTCTAATACTGGAAACATTAAATGATATAAACTGTACGCTCGTAAAAAAAACTACTGCAAACAAGTTAGTTATTGTAGCTATTTAAAAGCATTAAAAGACCATTTTCGCGAGACCTTATAATACTCTATTCGCAGTGATTTCAATATATTTCTGGAGTTTAAAATGAATGTGAATTTAAAAAAAATGGAACATTTTAAATTATTTGTGAAATACTGTATTCGTGTCAGATTAAAATTCTTGTCGAAACTGTATCTGAGAGCATGTGCGTACAAGAAGTGTTCAAATATATTTTAGAACAGTGAGGAAATATGAACATCTTACAGAATGGATGCAACCTTCATTGCCAGGAGCCTTCAGACCACAAGGTTTCTAGTTCGAATCTCGGTCTGGCCACTGACGTGTGTGTGTTGTTCGCAGGTTTTAATTTAGGTTGTTGTGAAACACTGAATTTCGATATTTAAGATAGTATTATGTTGAAAAAATACACACCTTTCCCAGAAGTTTAAAATATGTTACCACAAACAGAGCGAACCTAGCCGAAACTCATTTCCGTGTATAGTAATAAAACTTATATTCTTTAGAATCTCTAAATAAGAATAAAAGTATTTTCATTCTGTTAATGGAATAAACTAATCGTAAACATAATTTTCCAAAGGTAATGAATGCGTTCGGGGACTTAAAATTAGAATCGACGAAAAAAGTACCTATTGTATGTTTTGACACATGTATTTAAAGTCATGAAAAGACTTCGAACTATATTACTTACTAAAGGTAGTGTTACCTTTTTCTGTTGTAGTAGTATTCTTGCAAATGTTTCAGCTTCCTTTTCTTTGGCTGATCACTACACTTCCCACTTCCCTTCGTATTGTATAAACGCTCAATTTTTATTTATTTATTAACATTATGGTGCCAACACTTGAAATGAGGTTATACTAATGATTTCCATACCTGATATGCAAATACTCTTCACAGGCTTCTGTGGTCGCTCGTCACAATGTGACAAGCTGTCACGCGAGACGAGAATTTCTGAGACAATATGAACAGTCTGTAGTTCAAAACACGCATATGTCCAAAACGTACTTTTCAGTATTATACATAAAAAAAGATTTATTTTACTTAATTTAAATGTATTAACATTAAGCCAATGGTGAATGCAGTATTCAATTATAAATCAAATTATTTCCATAGCTATATAAAAACATTTACTAGTTTCTGATGGAAAACACTTTTTCTCGTATAACACGTCTGTGCAGAAAAAAAAAGTGTGTTTTAAGTGGCAAAAATTAATATTTAAAATAATAATTTAAACTTTTTAAAACTACCATTCTGAATGTTTTAGGTTCCTTTTGTGTGTCCAGAAAACTGTGTTTCAAAAGAGCATATAGTTATGTTGCAATTTGGTAGTAAAAATTAACATTGGTGGTAAATGGAGGCAAAATGACACCCACCGACTCTTAAGCCCTCCTTGGAAAGGGCATACAGGAACGAGACGCCCTCGGACATGACGGAGTTCATGCAAAAATCAATCCCAAGATTAGCAGAGTCGCGTAGTTTGATTTAGTGACGGAATAACAAAATCGTAAACAAGTATCAGGTTCAAACAATTTTTTTTGTCTCTGAGCAATACAAATCTTTATTATTGCTTCAATTAAAAAGGAGCAAAAGCTCATTAAAAATCCACACACAAAATGGCATCTCGGGCAGCACAACATGGCCAGACAAGGCCGAGCTGCATAAAAGGTAGAAAACACATTAAAAAAGGAGCTACAAAACCCTGCGTAACCCAAAATAATGACGGTCGTTTTGAGTTTGCACACTCGTGCAGGAACGAGTAACTAACATCGAATATGTAACTTAAAATTCTACCAACAACATTAAAATACTCTTGGCATTTAAGATAGCCCTAAATTCAATGAGCCCGCAATACAAATCCTGACTGACCTAAAACATTAATCATGAGTGTAGTTGCACGATTGTTCAGGTATGTGCATTTTAAAATTTATACTCCTCAGAAATCGTTAGTATATAATTTCCGTCGAGGCGCCGAGCAGGCCAGTAAAGCCCAACGGATGTAAAAAAACCACAAAGACGATTAAAAGAATTAAAGAAAAATTATGATTATACAAAAGGCTGCACCAGTAAAGTCTCAAACAGGACAAAAGGCGAGAGACGCGCGTGGGTTACAATGCAAATATTTATGTTAATAGAATGAGTTGATGCAATCCCATTTTACCATGCCATAAAATTTGCAGGCAACTCACTGCAAGTAGCCTATTGATTATACAAACTTTCATTATGTCACAAATTTCTAATACTAAATGGGAGTCGTATAGCAAACAAGTTAGAGCCAGAATTAATTTACAAGAGAATGAACACCAAAAATAAATTTAGAATGTTAATACTACACTTACAAACCACAAGACTAGTATGCAAGGAATCAATTAAGTTTAAGCTATCTCATCGGCAAGCCCACCTGGCCATCAGCGCCGAATATATCTAGTGGAGTTTCATGTCGGCTCAATATCGATTCATGAGAGCCACAAACTAGCATTGCCCAGACTCTACATCTTGGACCAAGAACAGGAATACCCCCAGGTATTAATAACAGGCTTACTCAAGTTAAAGTGGCCGAGGTTCGCGCTATTGCGAGGGCACTCGGCTTAAGAATATCACAACAGCCAATAGGAGATCAGAACTTCGCGCATGAGTGGTAGTGAGGGAAAACCAAAGAGGTGGTATGAAAAAGGATGAGGAAGGCAACCAAGGCAATCACAAAGTGAAGTGATGAACCAGAGTCAAACATTAAACTTAGCAGTGTACTCTATAATCGTTGCGCCACACGCTCAACAGCACAATCCCCCCTGCTAAATCCCCCTTACGTCCAAGTATTATTCACAAAAACAGTCCGTCAAAAAACAGTACATAGCAGAAGAAAACACAGTACAGAAGTGAAAGAAGCGAAAGTATGTACATTCAAACCAAACGTCGTAGTCAATCCATTTTCAAACCAGCAACATCACACTACACTTCATGAGAGTAACGACGAGCAGCAGTCCAATATCTCGCGGGAGATGTGGAAGTCCAAACATAGCTTCAGTGTACCAGCCGCATCAAAGAATCGCAACTCTTTGCGAACGCAGCGAGCCGAGCAGGGGCGTCAGGGAATTTGCAGTGCGGGCAACAGCAGGCGAACCGTAGACCAGCTGGGGAGTCATCAAGCGGCACCCTCGCGTCGCAGGCAGACGTCATCGCTCGACACCTCGCGGAGCCCCGGGGAGATAAACAACTAAACGAAAATCATGAGGGGGCGGAATATAAACATAGAACAGCAAATAATAATATTAAAGGCTACGAGAAGATATACATGCACAAGAGTCAGAAACAAGAGCGCCATTATAAAAAAATTAGGGTACCTACAACAAAAAATCTATACCAAAATTACTTATGTCCTAGAATAATACAGTTTCAGGTGACTCACGTGAGCTTAACGAAACCTACACGAAGTCTCTGGTAAACCTGACATTACTGTATTCACCCGCAGACATTTCATAATTTGATAGGGTCCAACAAACTTTGGAATTAATTTCGATCCAATATCCTTGCCACTGTCGGCCAACAGGAAGATTTTTCTAACACCTTACCACCAACCACGAACAGGGGATCGGCGGGACCCTTATCTAATCGCATAGCCACATAGCATTTCGCGTTTCCCGGCGACGAGCGAAGTCAGTCAAGAGGTGATCAAGGTAAGGAGGATCCACAGAAGAAGAAAGAGGGAAATTCCAAATATTTAGTAGAGGGTGTGGTAGTAAAAGTCTGCCGAAAAAGGGAAGAGAAGGAGGAGAGCCAGTAGAATCGTGGACGGCCGAGTTGAAACCAATATTTATCCAATCAATATCACAGTCCGACTGAGAATGATCCTGATGATGTAAAATACTGAGGTAGGCTTTAATATTTTTATTAAAGCGTTCGACTTGATTTCCTTTCTGGAAATACGGACTGGGTGTAAAGATCTTAATGGTCCATTTGAAACATGTGTCCTTGAAACACTTGGACTGAAAATACTAGCGTTGTCTATTACTAACTCCGCGGGAGCACCAAAAAGCTACCAAACCTGAACCTGCGAAGCCTTTACAATGGTGGGTGCTTTCATGTTTTTGAGAGGAAGGAAAATCACGAACTTCGTGAAGGTGCCCAGCAAGATTAGCGAACAAATATTTCCTCTTTTAGACCAGATCATCGGGTCAAAAATATCAAGGTGAACGACGTGCCACGGACAATATGGTATCAGAATTTGCGTCTGACAAATTGTTTGTGGCGCCTGCTTACACCGTTGACAGCTGTCACAGGTACGGGTACACTCCCGGATTTTCGCATGTGGGAATCGTGCTGGACGATGCCGCTTGGCGGTGGGTGTTCTCGGGGTACTCCCGTTTTCCCCGCTCTTGCATTCCAGCACAGCTCCATCCTAGGATCTCACTTCATGTCATGTCCGGGGATGACAAGCACCTACGGGTCCCACCTGGAAAGCCCGTCAATCGAATAGTGTTGTCCCGCAATGGGTTCACTTACCACTCGAGTTTTTTTATCTTCGCAGGGTGGGAGCAATCTGAGACAACCCAAATACTCGTCCGACCAAGAAAACATAGATGTTTCCTCTGAAGGTTCCACATGACAGCTTACAATACAAATTTTTGTTCCACCTCGGAATATTGCTTCGATTCGGAAATATAAATATGTTGCTCTGTTCGGGGCATGGAGAGTATCATCGTAAGTTTGTTACTGGGCGATTTTTTCTCTATTTCTGTAATGGGTGGCCTGTTTTCTCGCCTTAATTCGGCTTCAAGCATGTGTGTATTTGTGTAGGTGGTTGTGTGTGTGTTTTAATTATGATCAAGAGGAAAATGTATCAATTTATTTCTTATTTCTTAGTTTCACAGCATCACAAAGTATCTTTGATTTCACGGGAATTAGTAAATCGTTATACGTAAGATTTTTATACAATAAAATTAACTAAGGTGGAGTTCGCGTCAGAATTTATTTGCAAAAAAATTGTGCATAGAATTAATTTTCCACCATTTGAAAGGGATTATCATAACTCTACAATTTCATGGTCTCCGTAATGCACTAACTGCTATATTCTCTAATTTTTTCGCACTTGCGAAGTCTTTCATTATATGTATGTCTTGATGCATTTGAAGGGTGGTGAATGAGAGCTGCATGTCCGTGTCTTAGCTGAACTTCGTATTTCTGCATGGTGGGCTGGCATCTTGGGAATAAAACTGTGTTTTAGTTCGCATAATTCATACAGGGTGAATATTATTGACACCTGCTTAGTTTGAGGCTGCATTTATACATACACATGTTCGCATGTTACTTTTCATTCGGCTAAAGTCACGTGGCAGTGTAGTAGGCGTATGGAGAGAGAGAGAGAGAGAGAGAGGGTGGAGACATTTTACCGTGGATCAGATATATCTCTTAATGAAGCGAGTGCACACAAATGTATGAAAATACAGAAATTTTGTTTGCTGAATGTACATATTTTTTTCTGATTTTGTATTTGTAGTGGGCGTACCTTTACGCTAGCATCTTCTCACGGTATATGATTTTTTTCTCGCAGAACTTCCAATACATATATTATTTGCATGTATAAAGAGTTATATATGCATACACTGGGAGCTATAAATATCGCTGTACGTCGAGTAATAATATGGATATTTTTTCCTGCTCCCTAATTTTCCAAATGCTCTGATTTTAAATTTGGGAGTAACTGTTTTTCGTCATTGGTCATACATTTTTTCAGCGTTGGTCCTGATATTTTTTTCATCATTATTGGGTTGCGTAATTCTGTACCAGTGTGGAGCGTGTTTCTGTACCTCTACGGGGCGTTTTTTGTTCTGTATTTGTTAATATTTGTCATATTGTTGGGCTGTGTACTTCTGTACCTCTGCGAAGCATTTTTTCTGTGTGATAATATTTTTCAGCATTGGCTATAAAATTTGGTTTGTATTGTTCTTTGTAAGAGGCTTCAGATGATACGTTTTTCGTTGATGTCTGTATAGTTTTGTGCCTGTGCAGATAATTTTTTTTTTGTATTTATTAGTAATTTTCATCGCTGGTCACTGTATGCTGAAGTGGATGAATATACACACTTTTTTTAAATAGAGAGTACGTTATCCTGAAGAAGTTAACGAATGGACAGTGCAGGGAATTCTATACATTGTATTTTCCCTGTGTGCTAGATTTAAAGGTGTTTGGAATGATTTGTCTTTTTTTTTTCATCAGAACAGCAGTATTGTGTGTATAACTTTTTCCATCATGTACTGTAACGAGTAGAGTTTCTCGTCAGTATTGTACTGCGTATTTCCTGTATGTCCCCACTGGTATAATTTTTTCCCTCAGTATGTCTGTCAATATGTTATGCCTTTTTTTTTTTTGTAAATTGGTATAGTAACGGAATATTATTTTTGTTGTACTGTTTAATTTTTTTTCTCGTTCGACAGCTATGCCTTTCCCGTACTGTACCATGTTTTCTCTTGTTGTTGCTGTGCCAAATTTAGCATCAATGTTATACTGCATATATTTCCCACATGTCTCCTTGTTTTCTCTAGTGTGTGTTATTTCTGAGGTCATTGTGTGTCTCAGAAGTCAAACCTGGCCCTTACTTGTTCTCAGCTGGGGCTATATTTCCGCGATGTGTTACATGGTAAATGAATATGTCGTCGCTGTCTGTTGGAACCCTACATATGTATCCTAGACGTTATGTTTAACATGCGAAATATTCTAACGTTACGAATACCTGCTGCAGTCCAAGTCTAGAGACGACAATTACGACAGCCCGCCTTGAGCTGCACGCACTTCCTTCGTTTTATAAATTCTGTTACGTTCGTACATGTAATATACATGTTTGTGGTGGCTGGAGTCTGTCTCTCTTTTACTTTACACTCTACCTATACTAACTTTACAGACAATGGGTTTTGTTGTAACAGATAAACCTTTTTAAAATACTTTTTTTTACCAAGAGTGTGTTTTTAACACTGATTTTAAACATTTTTCATTACCAACATTGATGTGTATATGGGAGCATGACTCGAGATAAAAAAAAATATTTTTTTTTTTTTAACCCATTTATTTATAAAATTACAATATTGTTCTGCATTATACAAAGCTTCTTTCCCGAGTCATTAGTACACACGGATTTGTTTTCCTCGTAGTACTTTGTTAAGTGCCTTCACGTGATTGGCTGGCTGCAATCACGTGACAACTCGTTGATTGGCTGGTCGGTGTTCGCACAATGTATTAATGGTAATATACGATTGGTTCAATGTCAATATGAAGTCATAGGGATTGCTTATGCGTATATTATAAGCAGTAGGGTTTAGCTGAGAGGCTTAGTTTGGCAGAAGTTCCCGTAAAATACGGATCTTCTCGGTTAGCTTCCACATCTTTTGCTGCCAAGTATTCTTCTGCATCTCCAATGTCTTCGGGTACTCCAGAGCTAATGGTAGCTTCGGCAGTGCCATCGACTTCTTTGGGAGTGGTACCAGCAGTGCCATCTACTTATTCAGGCATGGCACTGACAGCACCAGCGACTTCTTCGGGTGGGCCACGTACAGCAGCTCCATTGACGACTTTGCAAGGCTTTGTTGCTGCTACTGTGACAAGATATTTGCCTACAGCTATGGTGCGAGGAAGCACGAAATAAATACTTGTGTAGAGGGTCTTTCCTGTGTTATACCACAATGTGTTAAGTGCAAAAGACTGTTAAAACGAGGTGATAAGCTGAAAAGACATATCAAAAACTGTAAAGGTAGAGTTCCTGCAGCTACGAAACGCCATGTACTAGCTATTGGCGATACCACATTGAATGGATTATACCTAAAAAAATCAGCATTCAAGGGCATTTAAAAGATTATGTAATAGGAAATAATTTTGCTAGTACGAAAGACATATGTATATAGCTAAGCAACGTTAAGCAAAGGATAATCAATCAATTAACTGAGGAAGTCGAAGAAGGCCCCATAAAGTATAATGTTTGGTTGCAGTGTACGTATGAAAAGCCTCAACCTTTTGATGAAGGAATCAGCCGACGGGTATCAAGACTACCAATCAAGCATTATAATATATTGATAGCATTCCAGGGGCTGTAGAGGTATTGAAAGAGAAACTTTATCGTGAAGAAGAATAATATATGGAAAAGGGTTTTGGTTGGACACTCGTTGGTGTAGACTTTCTTGAGCTGTGTATAAGCAGATTATATTCACTTCAAAGAAAAGTTAGCTTATTGCTGGAAATACTGTATATGAATGTATTGAAACTATAGATGCTCTGTTTTTATGTCTGTAGTCTCATGTACATAAAAAATATATATATATTTTTTCAATGAATAAACGAAAGTTTTTTATTTTTAGCTAGTGCTGATGAATCTTCTCCTAGCATGTCTTCTTTCTCTGATATCAGGAATATGATGGTCTTGGTTTTCAGATTTGTCACTACAAGCTGATAATGCAAGGGAGCACAATAATAAAATAAAATGTGTAAAATTATAACGGTATTACTTAAATATTTGCTGTTTATGGTCTATCACTGTATGTACATAATCAATGACATGGTAACAGAGGTATATGTTGAAATGAAGTGTACAAAAATGAGAGTATGTTAATATTGTAATACATTCTAAGCAGGTTGGATGCAACAGACTTGGAGCGAGGAGGGAAAAGGTTGAGGCAGACCTGATGAGTAAGAGCAGTGTGGAAAGAGGTGTTGACCAGCAGGCAGGAAGAAGGGGTAGGGGGGACGGTCGACGCTTTTCATGTCGGTTAAGGTTGGGGTAATGGTGGAGAAGTTAGCAAGGGAATATGTTCCTCGATTCTTTACATTTTTTCTAGAGTTTTGGTTTACAAGGTCATTCAAGGTCATGTGGTGAAGGTCCAGGTAGTCTGAAACTAATATGGTGGTGGTAATCTCTAATGTATTATTGCTTACTGACTTTTATGTATTTTTCTGTAGTTTTTGTTTTCAAGATCATCTAAGGTCATGGGGTCAAGGTAGAGGTAGTCTTCAACTAATATGGCATTGGTAGTCTGTAATATATTATGCTTGCTGACTTTTATGTATGTTTTCGAGTTTTTTTCAAGGACATTCAAGGTCATGGAGTCAAGGTTGAGGTAGCCTGCTTCCAATATGGTGGTAGTAGTCTATAATGTCAATGCTTGTTGACTTTTATGTCCTTTTTCCTGAGATTTTGTTTTCAAGGTCATTCAAGGACATGGCATCAAGGTCAAGGGCTAATTGACACTGGCTTCCAAGGGGCAGACAAATTATGTATACCAAGATAGTGGTCGCTTACCAATATGATGGTCGCCTAACAAGATGCAGTCGCCTACCAAGATGGCTGACTTGGTATGGGCGAGGGGTTGGAAGCCAGCCAACTAATTTGTTAGGTGAGGGGAAGTGGGGAAACCTCAGGAAATTAAATTTTTAAGATAATTTTAAAATTTTTTTTTCAATTTTTTAAAAATAATTTTTAGTGATACATCTTTAGTATTTTTTAATAATTTCTAATAATAAATGTTTTTGTAATTTATTGGAATTTTTTCGGATTTTCAAGGTCAAATGTCATGGGTCAAGGTCGAAAGTCATCTGCATACATTATGGATGCAAGATGGCTGACAACCAAATTAGCTGATGGTTAAATCTTACTCCGATCTCGGATCCTTGTATCGATTTGGCATACTCTATATCTATAAAACCAATATGTCTGCGACTGCTCTTTCGTTCCTAATGAAGCCCCCAAATTACTTAAATTGACCGAGAATTTGATTTCAAGGGCTTCCTACTGCACATGAGGGGCTGCTTACATTTTTTGGGTGCTTCTACATTTTTTGAGGGAAAAACTGGAATTTTTAGAGGTTTTTTTTAGGGAAATTTTTAGGGAAAGAGGAAAATATTTGGGGTATTTTAGTCGATTTTGAGACAGAAAGGGCATTTTGAGGTAAAAAAGGGGTAAATATGGCGGATGGTGATGTAACAACATTACGACTTCCGAATCCTGCTATCCTACGTCAGATGCCGATGTACCAGACTCGACTAAACCCTACTACTAACACCAGTGCAATATAGAAATTTAAGTTTTCTTTTAATTAATTTAATTGTTGCAAACGAGTTGGTGTCATTGTTTATTATTATTTCATTCGGCAATTTATCACTGCAATGCGCAGCCAAGTATTCATGCACACTCTTGCCTAAAACGAGAATAATGTGATCATAAAGGCTGTTCACGATAAAGTGAGCACTTTTGAAATCAACCTTAGAAAAAAGGCACTGCTCTTACCTGCATATATTTTCACAGGTGCACTGAATGACATGCGCCCAGTTATGTTGGTAATGATGGAGGTAAAGTAGTTCCATATCTTAATATCGAATAAAAAGTGTCGGGTAACAATTTGCAGTAACTTAAATTATTTATTTCACTTTATGTTTTATTTTTAACGCATCAAAATGAAAAAAATTAGTACATTTGCAAAATATTTACTTTTATAATAATTTTACACTTTCACTTGAAAGACTCTTGAATAAAGTGATGAGGGCCGTGGCAATGTTAATTTTAAATAAGGCGGAATAATACACAGCGTGCATATAAGTACATACTAAGAAGGGCATTAGAATGTGCTCAGTTAACCGTGAACAGCCTATACCTGTGATGGCCTACATACACATGGATTGACATATCGCGGATTGATGCATCTGCAGTGAGTACTAATATTGAGAATTTGCAATTTCAGAGTATTATAAATATAGGAGTTCTGTTTTTATAAAAGTTTCCGTATTTATGGTCGTTTGTGCCATCACATTGTATTACAATCTGCTCGGGGTTCAAAAGATTTTTAGGGGGTGGGGTCGGGAGGATGCATGCAGAAAGACATTTCGCCGACCTTCCGTGGCGCAGTCAGTTGGTGTGCCACCGGTCTGGGGACGCGGGAGGCTGTGGGTTCGAATCCCAGGTGAGGCATATGTGTTAGTTTAAGTTAGATCATAAGTTAGTTTGTAAGCCGTTGCCTGATAAGCCTTCAGGTATAACACGGGGGACGTTAATAAGCTTTGTCCAAATCCAGAAAGACATTTCAACGATTTCATAAGCCCGTATTTCCAAGGAAAGTAGGCCAAATATAGGGACGATGACAAAAACAATATAAGTAATTTGTAGCTAAACCCTAGGGATCCTTTGCTATAACATGAAAAAATAACTCATAACCATACTTTTGCAGATGTTTCGTTGACCCATTACATAAACCCGACATTACCCTGGAAAATTGCATATTACGTGTTTGGCGGATAGAAATGAAATTTTCAGACGCATGATAATGCATTTTCATTTTATTTCGTAATAAGAAATTTGCGCCAAGTGTTGGGCCAAGCACTTCCTTCCTGCCTCCATTACTCCTCGTCTGTTACCCCAACCATGTGTAAGTGTCAAATTACTTTCCTTCATATCCTAAACCGCCTCTGGAGATATATCGCTGTTGCTTCGCAACACTGTGTTGTTTCCCCTTGTATTTTTATTTTTGCCTTGTTCTTGATATTAACTTATTTCAATATTTTTTTAGTGTTTGCTAGTAGACATGCAGTGACTTTTCGTTGGCCTGCACGGCAAGCTTTGTAAGCGTCTGGATTACAACAAAAATTGCTATCAATAAAATTATGAAAATTCTAATTAATATATTATCACCTATTTCGAAGTAGTTCATTACATAAATATATAAGGTAATATGACTCTAAAAAAATATCAAAATTTAAAGGTACGAGAATCACATTCACATATATGTTATAAAGTAATTGAAATATATGGTAAAAAAACAGACCTATCGCTTTTAACACGTTTTGGGAAAATAAAAGGCTGCAATTTAAAAAATATGTTATTCTTATTAGATTTTTATTAGGAACATTATTACACTATACAAAAACACTTTTCTATGGTAAATTACAATACTTTTATTAAATTAATTTTTATGTAGATGGATTTACGTTGTCTTTGTACCATATATAGAAAAATATTTGTATATGACATCTGTGAAATATTAAATTACTCCTTTGTGTATTTATTTCAACAATAATGGTCCAATATTTAACTATGGCTATTTAAAAATTTAAAGTGCTAATATTTAGAAAACATAAAAATATACGGTTGTAAGGTCTGGACTGTAAATATTTACATACAGTATGATTTTTTTTGCATGTTTAATTGAATTTCTTTCAAGTGCTTGTATTTAAGAGAAACAAAACCTAAAACAACAAAACCATCAGAATAAAAATTTACCAGAAGAAGGCCATTTTTACACAAGCAACGGGAACTCAAATTAATATATTCGTGGACAACGAACTTACTAAAATATATTAACGTATCCATGCTAATTACGATGTTAATAGCAGGCAAGTGATAATACAGTGATATTTTATTGTTATAGAAAGTAATTTGGTTCATCGCCTTTTGCAGCGTTTTCATGGAGCTCATTCAACATCTGCAGTCAACAAAACGCGAATTGTAGAAACCCATATAAGAAAAAGGAACATAATGATATGGTAACTTCATTACATATATTTCAATTTGGCATCTTTGGTTGGTACCTAATATATACGAAGTTGTTTCAAAGGCATTGAAAGAGAAACATTGGGCCGTTTTATAGCAAACTGTGGTATTTTCACTTAGTTATTTGCTGCATTGTACATCTCCTTTTTTAACACAAGCATACCAAAAATTCTGCAAAGTGAAATAGTACATTTTCCTTAAAGTTATTTACGACAGACATCTTAAAATATATATTTACATGTAAATTAACATAAGTTATCATTTCCTGAGTTACCTATATCACATCGAACTTCTACGAGGATATCCTGATAATTTTTTGCCAGCAGTTGGTACATACACTCGTTAATGTTTATTTTTATCTATCTCTACCACCCCAGACGAACGGTTACAAGGCAAGAAAGCACTGGCTATTTCAGGGACACAATGCTGTATTATTTCATTCTGACAGTTTCTACAGAAGTAGCACTGCGTGGTGTGATTTTTGTTCCGTGTCCTAAAGTTATCAGAGTACAAATTCAGGTCTGTAGCATAGTCTTAAAGTGTTGCTGTAAATAAAAATACACAAAAGGAAAAACATTATAACACCCTAAAGATTGCCGTTTAATTGAGCGTGGGTACAACAGTTGAATGGAATGCTGGAGTAGTGTAGTTAAACTGATGAACGTTTCATGAACATCGGTCAACATTTGGCGTCGTACCATTCACTTCACTGTGCCAGACAATATCTCAAGCACCTGGAAGGTTGAATGTTGAGTACGTGTAGCCCTCAAGCTATCGCCTTGCCTCGAAGATGGTTACGTGCTTCTGCAATGCACTTACAGTCATTTGAGAGGGACCGTATAGTGGGATTTAGTAAGGCGGGATAGGCATATCGACGGTTTGCTGTTCGTGTTGGTCGTGATGCATCTATAGTGTGGCGAGTATATCGACGGCGATCAGTTGAACAGACCCAAACCTGTAGACCATGTTCGGGACGGCCGCTTAGTACAGATGCACGTCAAGATAGGCGCGTTGTTAGGGCAGCACCAGCAGACAATTCCGCACCCACAGCAGATACCAGAGCAAATATGGTCATCCCTTGTGCTATTGGGAACTGTCTACTTGCAGCAGGACCACATGCACGCTTGACTTTGGCCAGGCTTCCTATTCTGCCACAATACTGTCCTGCACGTCTCCTGTGCTGTGACAGGATCGCCTAAGGAATGCAATGGCTCTCTGCTGTCATTGGCGATAAGAGCAGGTTCTGCCTTCATGTAGGTGATGGCTGTTTGTATGTGTAACTTTGACCTGGTGAGCGCCATCTCACAGAGTGTATTGTAGAGCGGCTTAGCGTAAAAACCTTGCACATTATGATACAAGTATGAAATTTGATGTGGTGGTACTTTGTAACATACGTAATAAAACTAGATATATGGACATCCTGAGAAACCATTGGAACGGCCGCCATATTGGAAAATGGTGGCAAAAAATCAGTTTTTTTTTAGCAATAACTCTGTTACCTTTAATCTGAGGAAAAATTTACACCTGTAAAAAATTACGAGCTTAAAATACTCTATAAAATAAATATTTACATTTTATTTATGCGATAAATTATAAATACATGTCAATTGTGTGCGTACGATAATAATCCCATGTTACAACCTCGCACCTTTCGTATTGGATCGGAAACGTTCTCATGCAATATTTTACACATATCGTGATTAATTGAAAAGGATAGGCGCTACACCACCATAAAAGTAGAAAGGAACAAGGGGTAGGGTGTGGAGGTTATTGAAATTAATAGCTTAGTGTTATTTGGATCTCATGTGCAATGCAGTGTCTTGCAAACATTTGCCATTTGTTACATAATTGTAATTGGTTTGGATAATTTCTTCCGAATGACACGAATTCACAATGAAGAAAAGTATAGGTGAAATAACTTCTACTGATTTGAGTTTACCAGGCACGTCTACATCAAACCCCTTATCAGATGGAAGTAAGACAGATTGGAGAAAATGCATATTTTGTCAAAGCGGTAAAGAAAAGATAAAGGTGCTGGTTATAAAACTTTTGCCGAAAAAATTGTCTCGGTTAATGAACTTGGAGCTTTACCGCCTAATATTCAAATAGGAAGGCTAAATAATGGCGCAGGTCTAGAAGCAACACTGCAACAGATCTCAGCTAAATGGCATAACAGCTGCCGACTGAAGTTTAACGAAACATAATTGAAAAGAGCTAGAAAAATGAAAAGGCCTGATGACAGTAATGAAATATATTGCATAGAAAGGATTACACGTTCCACTTGCAGTTTAGGATCACAAAGAATCCAAGGTCAATGTCTATTCTGTAAGACAGAAGGAACTGATGTGGCGCCACTGAGGAATGCATCTATCTTTGGCCTTGATAAAAAATTACGTGACACTGCTGTAAAACTTGAAGACGAAAAACTACTTGCAAAGCTGAGTCCTGGAGATATAATAGCAGTTGAAATGAAATATCATGCAATAAGATAAAAGCACTGCCGTTCTTTCACAGCTATACTGGTTGTGATAATGTGTAATTTTTCATGTGGTATGGCAAATCTAAAGCTTGGGATGAATAGAAATCCTTCCCTGAGGTTACACCAGTTTTTACATAGCTAGCTCAGCCTGTATCTGAGGTATCCCATGAGCAGTTCAAAGCAGTAGAGAAGTTAGTTATAATTATGTATGATCGGACATGTGGAGAAGACGACGTGAACATTGCCAGGAAGGAACTTCTTGCACAAAAAGGTAGACCCATGTAAATAATTCTGCTAACTTAAAGTGCTTTACTACAGCATGTAAAATGTGCCACCTTTCAAGCTGGTCGTGTATGGGGAAATACTTTGCTTCCTATCCCATCATATCCTGATCCGAGCAACTGGGGATGGGAAAAAGACGAGGACTCAAATTGGAGATCAACCTGGACAACACTTCCACCGGCAACAAAAGCCTGTTTTGTATTGATTGAATGTGGTTGCAAATATAAGTGCAATGGTAATAAGAAATGCAGGTACAATAGAGTACCACTAAGTTGAACTGTAATGTGCAAGTGTGAGGGAGAATGTACTGAAAAGTAGATTCTTCTGTGCATAAGCCAAGTTCTCTGACTTTTTGAAGAAATATATATCTCGTAATTTGTAAATAGATTCTGCAAGAGGGTTGTACTATGGGACAGAAAATGTGCTTTGTTTACATGGTGAAGACTTTTGATGATTAAAAATGCGAGTATCTGTAAAATGGACTGACTTACGAAAAACATTGTAAGTGTTTTGTAGAAAATTTTATGCTCTTTAATTTTGTTTATAAGTATATTTTTCTTCAGAGTAAAGGTAACCGAGTTATTACAAAAAAAAATGCTTTTAGCCACAATTTTCCAATATGGCGGCCGCTCCGATCGTTTTACAGGATGCCTCTTTATCTAGTTTTATTCTGTACTATAAAAAGTACCACCACACCAAATTTTATACTTGTATCACAATGTGCAAGGTTTTGCTGAAAAATGTTGTTAAGCCGCTCTACTATTGTGAGGGTCCGTAGAATAGTGCCCGCTACACCCAGCACATTGTTGCAGCCATTCTGCTTCATTCTTTCTGCAGGAATGTGATACACTGTTTCAGTAGGAAAATGCTCGTCGACATACTGCTGCTACTACTCGACAACTGCCAGCACAATCTAGCCAACACGATCCCCAGACCTCTCACCTATTTAACGTGTTTGGAACATGATGGGACGACGTCTGATTGGCTGGCCACTAACTAACCTTGCACGATTGCAACAACAGGTTCAAGAGGCTTGGAACACCGTTACTTCAGGGTGATATTCGTCATATGTATAATCGTCTACATACGAGAATACACTCGTGTGTTGATGCCCATGGGTGGTATACTGTATACTGATATGGCAGTTAGCATATTCTGTACTTGACTTCTATTGTTTGGTACAGTCTGATATTGTTTATCATGAAATTTCGCCTGTCTATATTGTCTCGAGGTTGATTCATGAATAAAGTGACATACGGAGTCACAGTGTTGCAATTTTTTCCGTAAGTGTTTAAATAGTATTCGTTGGCCGTTTATTGTTGTATGAATTTTGATGTACTAGTTATATTGAACTAAAGGCTGTTCATGATAAAATGAGCACTTTAGAAATGAACCTTAGAAAAAAGTCACTGCCCCTGTATTCATACATTTTAATGGGCCCACTGAGAGACCTTCGTCTAGAAAAGTTGGTAACGATGCATGGAAAGTAGTTCCATTTCTTAACGTCGAATAAAAAGTGTTAGGTAAATCATTTTTGTTATCATAAAATTAATTCTTTCGCTTTCTGTTTTTTAATGCATCGACGTGTAAAAATGAGCAGATTTGTTAAGTATTTACTTTTTTAATAATTTCACAGTTTCGTTTGACCGACGCATGAATAAAGTGATGAGGCCCATAGCAATGTTAATTTTACATAAGGCAGAGGAATACAATATGTGTATACAAGTAGATCGTAGAAGGGCTTTCAAAAGTGCGCATTTTACCGTGAACAGCCTATAACAAGGTAACTTCAAATTGTCATATTTATTTACGAAACGGCAAGAATAGGTAACTCGTTACCGTACGTTGATTGCAAATTGCATGTGAATGCACTGGATCTGCTTAGTTTATGCACAAAATTGCAAAGAAATTATTTTTATCTTTCAAATACATAGTATATATCTCAAAACTGGTTTGCGGGCGGGGAGTGAATCTTCCTGCTTTTGTTTTTACACCAAACCGTTCAATTATTTATAACGACAACATTTGTTTTGTAATTTGGAAGGGTATAATTGCTGGTGTATTACTATTATAATGTACACACTAAATCCGAATATGTGAAAAATTGTTAGGTAACTGTCTAGATTTGTGAGTTCAATCCGGACAACCTCCGTAGCATTTTTTACTTTTTTAAATTGCGCAATATGAATAGAAAACTATCGTAAATGTATTTATTTAGCGTAATTATTTGGCTACATTAAATAAAAACAGCATTTAATTCGCCACTGTGGTCATCCGTCACTTATTCAATCAGTGAAATAATTTCACGTCACTAATTCCATCTGTGAAATTTTTTTCACTAAACAGGTTTTCCACTGATTCTAAGTGGAGCCATTTTCACTGATTCGAATAGTTGAATTTCACTGCGAATCAGTGGTTTTCCACTGATTACAATTTAGAGTGTGAAGAAGCTATTTCAATACGAAACCTACTTTTAGAGAAAATAATGATTCCATACAAAGTTATTTTCAAGGCCTATTGCTACTAAAAATAAAAGTGACGTTTATATTTGTGAAGATTTTCATAGAATAATTACCAAATTAAAAGAAGTTGGTTACTTTGCATGTTCAAGGTCCAGGCTTCTGCAGATGGCTTTGCACGAGAATGAATGGGTTATAGATCCCTGCTGAATAAAGCGATGAGGCCTGTGGCAATGTTAATTTTACATAAGGCGGAAAAATACACAACGTGCATACAATTAGATCTTTAGCAGGGCTTTCAAAAGTGCTCAATTTACCGTGAACAGCCTATAAGTGTCAACACATGACACAGCCAGGAGGTTAAGGTCACTTCGACCTGGTACTCCATCCATGCCTTAAGAATGGGACACGAGACAACATCTGACATATTAAGTACACAGACTGCGAAGAGGCGTCGCAGTGTGTGTAGGCCTCGTTCGATGTGTGGCAAATGGGGCGCAAAGCATATGTTAATAATTGTAAGAAAAAATTATTATTGCTTTGGAGGTTCTGAAGGCCATAGTGTGTATGAAATAGCAGTATTCAATGTTAATCGTACCGTTATACGGATCTACCAGCAGTGGCAAAAAAAAAATCCATTCTACGGGATATTCTTGTCAACATTTGGCCAATAGACGCCACTGAGGGACGACAAGGACCGCCAGCCACCGGATTTTTTTATTGAAAAATCGCTTCGCTTTGTGGCCAGAACTGTTTCTAGAAATCAATGCAAGCCATTCACAACCGATTTCTAAAAGAAAATTTCCCCGGGGAAATGCATTCCATGAACATACAGCACGATAAAGGCCTTTGATCACTTCTGCTCACAAAGTTACCTGGTTTCAGCTGTCAATGAAACACAAACTTCCAAGCTGTGGGGCGCTCTGGTGTCAAGCTTAGACTACTCGCCTCTCACTGCTAGGCGAACCACGTTCAATTCCCAACGGGGTCGCTCCTGGGTTTTCGCATATAGGAATCCTGCCAGACGATGCCGCTGGTCGGCGGATTTTCTCAAGGGTCTCCCGTTTCCCCGCCATTTCATTCCGGTGCTGCTACAAACCTCACTTCACTTCACCCTCATCGGCTTAAACCTCGCTGTCACTAGTCGCCCAGATATATGGCTGTAAATATGTAATATGATCGTATGAATCACGTTTCTGTCTGCTTGGGAATGAGCTAAGACAGATTTTCTTCATGCACTTCAGAAAGCCTTCAACGAAGACTGTGTGCAAGGTGTGGTTTAAGTTGGAGATAGTTCACTGATGTTCTGACGATGATTTAATTGCCCACAATGGGCCTTTTAATTGATGCTACAGTAAATTCGAACCACGCTGTTTACATTGAGCTGCTGGACAACAGGTTTATTTGCCTTATGCTCATTACTTTACCTGTATTCACAGATGAGAATTCTCGCATTCACAGGACAGCAGATGTGACTGGCTGACATGATGATCATTCATGTGCGTTCGCATTTTTTTTAATGGACCGCAAAATCTCCAGATTGAAACCCTAATCAACATATGTTGGATTAACTAGAACTATTAACAGAATGCCAGGGAAGGCATTCATAAACCTGGCAGAACTACACATTCAATAGTAAACCATTCGCTAGGCCTACGTTGTCTTGAACATGCATATTATGAATAAACTGGCACAATGTAGACAAAGTTGTAGAAATTATTCTTTTGGCTAAGTGAATTAGTACGAAATAATTTATTTTAAATAAAATTGCTTTAAAAAAGACCACATCTACATTTAATTCCTATTTCCACACACAGCCGAGTAATATATTTTTTGGTCTAACCAGTACGTAATTTCATAAATACTTTATAAATTAAATGGCTTTGTACGAAAATCTAAAATCCAAAGTGTTTTAGCAATTCAGTTATTTTTTTCTTGTGGTTCTGTCCGTGAGAAAGAGTCAATTGTGATTCCGTGTACTTTACTAGATTTATTTTTGTTGTTTCATGTACAGTTTGCAATATATTAAGCATTTCTAATTTTGGTGTATTTTATTTAAAATTCTATAAAAATATTGTTTTACATTTTAAATAAGTAATTTAATAATTTTCTGTAGCGATGAATTTTTATTTGCCAATTTTTTACTGTCGTTCTTGGTGTTGGTACTACAAGACTTGTAAAATATTTCTCTTTTATTAAAAAAATGTATTATTATTACGATTATGATTATTATGATTATTATTATTATTATTTGTGGCATGAGATGTTTTAATTTTATTTAACGTCTTAATTTTTCTGAACAATAATGTTGCTAATTTGACCAGGATTTTTTTACTATTTCTTTCGTTTTCTTGGGAGGAAACTGATTTTAATTTACTTATTGAGTATGTATTACCTCCTAATATTTTTTATTGCGAGAAAAAAAGGGGGGCGGGGGATATATTAACCCATACACTTACAGGCTGGATATATTATCTTCTGCATTCAAATATTTCTCGCTCTTTATAAATATATTTTTATTTGTCCGACTTCCTTTTTTATGCTTGATTTTGATTGTTTCATTTTACATTTACTGTGTGTGTAGTTTATTCCCTTTAGTTAGTAATTACCAAAGATTCATGATAAACCTCTATATTGATATTTCATTATTTTCATTAGAGCAGTCTGCGCGGAAAGCAAAGTAACTTTTAACAGGTAAATGGACGTTTACAGGTTTTTCGGAAGCCAATATACGAAAACCAGGAAATAACAGTACTAATTTTGTGAGCACCAGAATATGCGTTTCTGTCGAGCTGTGGGGTTCTGCTTTTGAGTGAGGTGCAAAAAATTACGCTAAAGAAATATGTGAAACCTAAGAACTGTCCAATCAAAAGCACGCGGAGTAGTACTCTCCAAAATTGTCTCTCTGACACCCGAAAAGTCTATCTGTTTGGTGAAAATGACCAAGAATGTACTGAGTCAAATAACACATGTTTCATGGCATCTTAAACTTGATTAAATAATTTTATTTCATGTTTTATACTAGTTTTCGTTTTGTTATGTTATTATTTCTATGAGAGTTTTGTTAACTGGGTGATTACATAAATAGGTGAATGTACATTCTTTAGAGAAATCTTGAGCCACTCTTCATCTGCCAGTTACTCGTACCTGTTTAGTTTGATATGGACTTGATATTTTGTAATTTCGGTGTTGTACTTTAACTTTATTAACTGGAGTGGCTACCAAGAGAATATATTAATGACATGTGACACCCGAATTCTATTAAATCTCTCAAAACGAGCACATTGCCATAAGACATTCATAACTATATTCATTATTCATGAATTGTCTTTGTTTTTCATTCATCGATGGGCAATTATGGGGTATTGCTAAATTAATTATGATGATTTTTCAAATACGATGATTCAGACGTTTGTATTTTCAAGTATTGGCAATTTTCGAATACACCACCCTTTCCTAAACAACAGCAGTGAAGCAGATATTGTAACATTTCATCTGAGACTCTTAATTTACAGTTATTATGTACAATATTCATCCAGTGTGGATGATGATGGTAACCCTAAGATAAAACATGTGTAATCACATCTATTACGTTTGTGGAACTTTCAGTGCATTTCTCTTGTTTAGACTTTCGTCGTCTTTTGTGTCCACATTTGTCTCTGCCACTTTATTTTGTGAACATAAAGCCATCGCAATCTTTTCTTTCCTAAGTCTGTTGGATTCTTCGAAATATTCTTCTATTTCATCCAGCGTCTTGCCTTTCGTTTCAGGAACGAGGCAGAGGACGAAGATACAGCTGGCGAAACAGAAAGCCGCGTAGAGCCAGAAGACGCCGTAGGCACCGATGCCGTGCTCTATGAAGTGATAGGTCTTGATGACCAGGAACATGGTACCCAGGTTGAGCGAACCCGCCACAGAGGTGAGGAAGCTGCGCTGCTGGACCGGGATCAGCTCGCCCATCAGCAGGAAGGGTATGCTGCAGTATCCGATGGAGAAGCCGACCATGAACACCACCATACTGACGAGGGGCAGCATCCCAAGGTTCTCGGACAAGGCGGGGTTTACTTTCTTGAGGTAGAAGTGCGCCCCCATTGACGTCATGGACATGCACATGAGAGCCCCTGAAGCCAGGAGGAGCGGACGGCGCCCACAGCGGTCGATGACGAAGAGAGCCATGAAGTTGGCGATGAGCTGTACGAGCCCCACGAAGATGGTGGCGAGGTACTCGTCGACGGAGCTGCCCGCAGCTTTGAAGATGGTCACCGTGTAGAATATGATGGTGTCTATGCCGCTCACTTGCTGGAATATGAGTATGGTGAAGGACAGCACGAACGGCAAGATTACTGGCCGCCTGAGCAGGTCTTTCATGTTGTACGGGCTCGCCTGCTTAGACATGCTCGCCTCGGGCTCGTCTTCGGACAGTATGGGCGGCACGGGGGCCACGGTGAAGATAGAGCCGCGCCTCTGCTCTTCCTGTGCTACTTCGGCTTTCTTCTTGGAGGTGTGGTGCAGCCACTTCATCGCCTTGTCGGCGTCCTCTCTGCGGCCCCTGGACAGGTACCAGGCGGGCGACTCGGGCAGCGGTAGCATCACGAAGAACATGACTGTCGGGAAGAGAGCACTCGACCAGGCCAGCAGATTCCAAGGCAGCCATGCGCCGAGCAGGTACGAGACCAATATGCCCCCAGCCATGAAGAGTGCTGGCAGAGATCCAAGGATGCCACGTATTTCCGCATGCGCACATTCCGTCACCTGAAACAATAATACATTCTCTACTTATTACGTACGTCAGCCTCGTTTAGGTGTTCTAATATTATGCTGATATTTGTGATGTTTTATCTGTACTTTTCATCGATAGGTAATTGCAGTGGAAGGAATGATTTGGAGAGGCCACAAAGTGTTTTGTTGGTATAGTTTGTTCACGGTTTCTTCGCACTTTTCGAATCAAACGTTAGAAAAATAACCTCATGTATAAGGCGTTTGGTAATTTACTAAATACGCAACGTATCACAACCATTTTGTACTTATCTTATTATAAATTATCTAACTTTAAGTTAAACCTACTTATATTTTATTTTTACATTATTTACACATTATTTCATGAATAATTTTTATGAATAAAAATAGGGAGAATATAGGTATGTTGGCAATCCCTAGAAAAAATAGTTCTTATGTAAAATATTATTAAAGTGAGTGCGCACGAATACAGTGGACTGTCCCTTTGGTGTACTTTTCTAGACTTGGTTAAACTTAGTTTGCATGAGGCGGAAGAATATCCTGGGAGTTGAACTTTGCAGGGCTTGCGAAAAAAAAAAATGGAAGTAATGGTGAATGGACTATATTCATCCTGCGATTTTTTTTGTGACGAATAAATAAATTATTAGTGGTTACCACTAAATTCATGGAGTAAATGTAGGCCTACAAAAACTTTTGGACGACAGTAAGTTTCATTAAAGCAAAAACATATCAAACAGCTTAGATAATATTCTTATCACCACAATATTAACCAGAAATGACCAGTTAAATTCATTTACAACTTTCGAAAGCTGCAACATTAACATCAATGTGTCCAAAATGGTTGTTAAATGCAGCTATCCAAATTACATCAAAATAAAGTACCTATAGAATATATTAGTGGTTGAATATAATAGACTCCAGGACTAATGGGAACTGGGAGTGGATCAGTGGATCGGCCGCCATCTTAGAATACCCCTTTTTTCTCTCAAAGTCTCTTTTTACGCCAAATATCACTTCAGAAATAAATTATTTTGCCCTAAATTACACTTTTCGTCTCAAAATTCTCAGTTTTTCAAAAAATTGTGAAAAACTGCTTGCTCCTCAAGGTTGCTGACTGCAAGCACCCCCCCCCCCCCCCTTTTTTTTTTTTTTTTTTTTTTTTTTGCAAAAACGATTTGAGGGGCTCGTTTAATACTTGTAGGATAACATTCCATCTTGTATTTTCGTGCTCTTTCATTCTGTGTTTTTATCGTGTTCTCTCATTCCCTCTTAGCTGTCTGTCATTCCATCTCTTTATCTCATTCCATATTTCCTTTCTCTCTTTTTGCCTGCTTCGCCCACCCTCTACATAGTTCCTTTATCGCCTGCTGGGGGGGGGGGGCGCTGGTATCTCTTTCGCTTGGCCGCCACGTTGGTTCTGGCATTCGCCGCTAGGGGCGCATTTCATATAGGCATAATTATTTATTACGTATATATTTTCTTTTTAAGTATGTATTTTTTTTAATATTATGAAAAGGCGTATAACACTATCAGATCATAACTTACAAAATATAAAGTTTAAGGGACCATCATTGATTTAATTTTATGAACACTTTCTCTCGTAGGCATTATTACAAAAGGCTATGAAATACACGATGCACAGCTCAACTTTTACCTCAGCTTATAATGTTTGTTAAATGTGTAAGCAAGGCTAGAATCATGACACTGACTAAATGTTCACCTCAGCCAGGATGAAAGACGACCGTATGGAGTCCATTAAAGCAATGATCCTAAATAAAATGCACAATTTAAAAACAACAGTAATATATATTAAGGTACCGTGAGGACGATCGTTAGATGCTTGCAAAGGCTCACGACCCTATATAAATTTTATACGCCACAATCATTAAAACCATTTAAAGCGCCAAGAACGAGTTGTGGTACGAGAAGGCGAACAGCAAACCAAGTAGTAGAAATGGGCCGCAATGTTAACACTACTCATGAAACTTTGATCACGTAGAGAAACATACACCAATAGTACACTTAGTTAAGCCAAAATTAATTTATATCGAAGTGCCAGAACTACAATTTTGAAATAAATATAGGTACTAAGACGCGTGCCCACTAGAACAAACAAACTGCACCCTAAAAAAAATGATTACATTTGCTTCACCAAAATCAACATTTTATTACTCGTACCGCCACTCACTGTTCGTCGCTACTGGCAAACCACATGGGCACATGTTTCCACATCAGTGCACAGGCACACAGCAACTCAAGAAGTTATCGACTCAACACATTACAGCAATACAGGTCTGGCCTACGTCGCACTTCAGAACGTAATTAACATTTCGTTGAAATTCTTGGGTCGTTATAGGCGGCGGACAAGCGGCGAAAAAGACCCCTAACCATCAGAGTGCAAGCCCATATAAGAATTTTTACAAAGCAAAAAAAAAAGAAAAAAAATAGAGACGTACTATTGGAGGGGGGGACGGAGGGAGGATAAAAAGGGGAAAGCAGAGGAAGGGGAACGAGTTCGCCACCGAGAACCACTCTGCAGAAACGATAGATCAAAACGATAATGACGATGGCAGCGCCACCATCGCAATGAGTATACAAATAACCGTATTTGACTGTGTTGTATTCAAGCACTACCTATTTCACAAGACGATAATACACAAAATAAATATACCTCTTTCATTAATCGTTACAGATATTGCTTTAAATTCTGTGGCCAATGGCTACGTAAAAATATCGGTAGAATCAGCTACCATTTCCAATTATTGAACATACGTAACCTGCTGAAATTCATATTTGGCATAGGTATACCTTTCTTACCCAATGAGACTACATTAACCTATTTCATTTTTCATCACAAAAATGGAACAAGACTCAAACGGTATTCTGGATTGAGATAGATCCGTAAATCACATACCCTTACAGCCATGCGCCCAGTATACTTTATAAACACTGCTGTTACTTAACTGTACACACATAATGACCCTCATAGCTTACAATAAATTACCCTCGCATCCTTTGAATTTCAAGAAATATAAGTTTACAAGAAATCATTGTCTCCCAAATGGTGGAAGCAGTCACTTTATGCTGTAATCTGTTGATATGAGGAACACAAATTAATAAGGACAGATGATTCACCCAGTGCATAAGTAACGGGCAGTGATTTTTTTCCCTCGAATGTTGCTGTGAAGGGTTGCATTTCAAAACGTTACTCCGAGAGTAGAGTAAAGGAGTAAAGTAACGGACAGTAACAAATGAGGAAGGCAAAAGTAAACATAATATTGCAACGTGTATGATGTAAATGGCGTGCTATGTTTACAAATATGTACTGAATAAGCAACCAGTCCAAATATCAAAAGATACTTTCCCCAAATGCTATCGTTTCCAAAATACTAGTTATATACCGTACATAAACAGATTTACTTGTCATTACTTAATCATAAACACTGCTTCTAGAAATGCTAAGTTTAACATTGAAACAAAAATACGTATTTTATCACTCGTAATTTGTAATTTTTCTAAGTGTGTCTGTATTCAAGAGTGTCCACATTTCCTTTCAGTATGTTAATTTCTACTAAACTTCCTGCCATTTTCAGTTTAGCCTTCGTTAAGGCCGGGCTACGATTGACTTAGCACAGAAAACAGCACAGGCACAGAAAGTAGAATAGGCCTACACGTATTAGCATGACACTCGCTACAATCACGCACAGCACACGCACAGAAAAACAGCACAGGTGAAGCGCACAGAAAGTAGATATATATCCTATAATTCCTGTGCGTGTGCGCCGTGCGTGGCCAATCAGAACGTCGACGCCACCGAGTTCATGTGGCGATGAAAATGGTCAAAAAAAAGTAGCGAATTTGACTAGTGCTTGAAGAGTTTGGCGCCATATAAACAGAAGTCGGTATTGATTTAAATTGTTATTGTACAAGCAATGTATGTTAAGGAAAACGGCATAACGTATTATATTTATACAAATTACGACTCAAGCAGCAAAGTAAACAGAGCCATCAACAGTATTTTTTCATTCCAATGTGACCAACACACGCACGCGCTATTTACCGAGCATCGTTTCCTTTCATTTTCACAACTGTTTTCTGTAAACATCCGCCGTTTCTGTGCGTGTGCGTGTGCGATTTTGATTGTAGCTTTAAAACTCTAGCTGTGTGTGTGTTCTGTGCTATCGCACGTGCTGTGCATGTTTTAAATCAATTGTAGTCCGGACTTAACTCTCTGAAATAATGCCTGTAAAGGTTTTACTCTGGCAAGATACTCACAGTAATTACGCTGTTTCCGGATACTACCAAGAGCGGATAAAACATTCACTCAAAGCCAAAGAGAAAAGTTGACTCGCGGAGTAACGTTTTGGAAGGGCGGCGGCCGCGAAGTGACACGAGGGGCAGGAGTACTCACATAGACCTGGGCGGAAGGGGTGACGATGCCGGCGCAGAAGCCTGTCAGCATCCTGGCGCAGAGCAGCATGGGATAGGACTGCGCAAGCGCGATGCAGGCCCAGCCGATGAGGAAGAGAGGCGAGCTGATCATGAGTGTCCTCTTGCGGCCCATCTTCTGCAGCAGCGGGCCGGCCACCAGGCTGCCCAGCATGGCGCCCAATGGCGGTATGGCGCCTGCAACAACAAGTACAGCTCGCTCACAACCTTACATTATAGTCTATTCGCGGTTTCTTAAATCAAACCTTCGAAAAACCACCCCATGTATTAGACATGTCTTCGTTTCTTAAATAACGTATGTCATATATCACAAACGTTTTATAATTGTCTTTCACAATAATTTCACAATTTAACTTGGCCGACGCACGGATAAACTGGCCAGGCTCATGGTAATATTAACTTTACGTATAGTGAAAGAATATACAGTTTGCATATAAGGAGATCCTAAGCATGGCTTTCAAAAATTATTAGTTTACCGTGAACAGCCCATAACATCAATATAACTCTATCCCTTCACTACGGTCAGTGTAACCCTCCCTTAAGAAATTTCTGGTTATGCCACTGCACGGCTAGGATTTGAGGTTAAAACACTGTTTAGTAAAAAGTGCTTTGAGATGTTTATATACCGCCTATAACTATTTTGTAATGCTGTTTGAAAAAATTATGTATGACATCACTCGGCGGGAAAATTTCTCTTTTTTCCCATTTTCCCTTAAAAAAAATCCTTTTTTTCCCTCGGGCCTGCGACGGAATTTCCCTTTATTCCTTCGCAATTGACCTTTTTTTTCACTCGGACGAGTTCGTTTTCTGCATTCCGATCAATTTCCGCCAATGACTCTACAATGTGGTGTTTGACTCAATCTTCGGAATAAGGAGGAGAAATTCCATTACAACACTTCAAGGTCTTGCATTATGGTCAGTTTTCTCTGGGTGCTCCAAACCGATACCATAGTTTTCCTTCCTACCGAAAGTGCGCACTTCCCGCTCATGCGTTCCATGTAGAGGGGGAAATCCCCTCAGATGCTCCCTGCCAGAACGCCAGCCTCAGGTCAAGTATAACCCAAGAGAGCATGTAAGCGTAGTTAGCTGTAATTTCCGAACTGTTGAAGATATAGTTGCCAAATTTATAACATTGTCATCACCTCCCGACGACGAAAAGAGTCGCAATGACAAATATACCCCAAGTGCACTCAGAAGCATAGGTGGCTGTAACATCCAAAATGTTTAAGTTATAGTCACCGAATTCGTAACGTAGGTATCAACCCTGACGACGTAAAGAGACGTAGGGACATGTATACCCTAAGTACACTTATAAGTATTGTTGGCTGTAATTTCCGAACAGGCATGAAACAAACAATACAGGACTGACATATATGCAAGAATATCATTAGCATGATGCCATAACAAGTTGCAAAATTAACCCCAACGGAACTTCAATCCATAATAGTGATATCAATGTCGCTATCATGCCCAGAAGTTAAGTAAAAAGCTGTAATGCATGCCGACATGATCACAAGTACCAATCTCTTCCAAAACCTGGCTCCCCACCAGGAAGCCAGCCTACCTCTCGCCGCCGGCACCGTGCGAGAACGCCCCTCCCAGTTCACCGCCATGGTGTCCTTTGTGCTATTCCTCCTGGCACCCCCACAAGGATGCCAGCCGAAGGCCCCATGCCTCCATTAATGTGCCCACCATCACCTGAGGCAGACAAAATAACCACCATCTCTGATGCTGGCAACCATCTGTAATGCCCGCATCCACCACCAGGAGCACCAGGAAGTTGTTTGTGAACTCAAAAAAAAAGTGAAGGAGGCATGCGGGATTGTTCCTGATACATTTTTGTTACCAGTCCAACGCCTTGAGCACACATAAATTACTGCATGAAAAGTGTTAGAAGAAGAAATAACATACATATGCATATTGGCCTATACATCAGACAGACACTGTATAGTCTGGGGAAGTAAATAATTGCATTGGCCTACATGCTCACCAGAAAATAAACTCGTCATCGCGAGCCAGCTCGGTTTTCTCTTTCGGGACATGGCTAAACCAGTGACATCCTCGAAAGACATTGCACAGTTAGGAGAAGTAAATATTCGTATGGGTCTACATACCCACCAGACAATAATCTCGTTATCGTGATCCAGCGAGATTTTATCATACTCCCTCGGGATTAACTAAAGCTAATGATGCCAATGGTGAAGATGCTAATACCTCACACGACAATCGCCATCATCACCTGACTACTGCCTGTGGATGGGGCTAGCATACCCGCAGGTTTCGTTTCACATGGTGCCCCGGCAGGGATTTTAAATCTCATGCACTGGCATTCGACTTCAGTTTTCACCTTGCGTCTTGACGAGGTGCCGAGTCTCATGTTCCATATTCAGACCAACAGGGTTTTTTTCATATTCCTCCCGAGATCCTTTCACCTGGTGTCCTGGTGAGGGTCGGGGCATCCTGACAGGTATCGAGGCATCCTGGCAGGGATCGGGGTATCCTGGCAGGTATTGGGCGCCCTGGCGAGAATCGAAGCATCGTGGCGGGGGACGAGTATCAAGCTCTCCACCTGCGCGACATGGAGCGAAGCTTGCTCATGCACACTAGACTAGAGTTGCATCGTGCACATATAAAGTATGCCCTAAGCCCACTTATTAGCATAGTTGGCTGTAATTTCCGAACCGGTCTACCGACAGTGCAAGGATCCTGCATGGCTTGGCAAGTTGAAGGGACACAGAAAATTAAGGGAGGGAGAGAGAGGGAAAGAAGGATGCATCAGGGGTCTCCAAGTTTGTAGACCAGCCGAGTCCCACATGTACTTTTCCATTACGAGAGGAATTCAAGTACTTGCTAACCAGTGCAATCATATATTACACAAGTATCGGGTGATGTACGCTGCGTGTTAAACGATGCTAGACACGACCACGCCATCCTGGTCACTACAGCAGAACATCTTCCTTACAAACCAACTGAAACGAATCCATCACCAAGAGATATGGCACTACTACGCACCGAGGTAAACATATATTAAAAGAGATATATGCATTTACCAATTAATGCATATTACGCGAGCATCGAGCGCTGTACTTTATGATAGGCGAAAAAAGTACCATTGTAAAGTTTGGGAATGAGAAGGTAAACACTGCTACATGCCAATGCAAACAGATATAAAACATAATGTAAAGGAAAATAGTTACAAGTACTTACCAACCAGCACCATACCTAGTACTCTAGTGTAGGGTGTGTGTTATACGATGATAGACAAGACCAGACCGCTCTGGCCAGTACACTAGAACGACCTTCTTACGAACAGACTGAAAAGAAATCATCACATGCAGAGTAAGCCTTCACTCACAACACTAGCAGCGGAACACACCCGATCCGACAGACCTTTGTTGTGTGACAGGTTGTCATGCACTGTCTTCATGACCGATCTGCACTTGTTTACCGAGCCTTCCATGCTTGTAATTACAAGCAATTTGTACTTGTATAGCAATTACCCTCCACTCGTAGATCTCCATAACCCATGACCACAGTAGTAAAGTGTTGATGTACGGACATGACCAGCCTGCACTACTGCAATGAGCCTTCAATGCTCGCAATTACAGGCAGTTTTACATAGTGTCTCGATTGCCCCTCCCCCTCCCAGCTGGGGTCTATATCCCAAGACCATAGTAGTAGTGCATTCATGTATGGACATTACCCGCCTAGCTTGAACTCGTCGCACTCACGGTTCGTTTAGTACCGAGCCTTCAGTACATGTAATGAAGGACAGTCATACTCTGTACATCCCCTACGTACGCGCGCTGCCACAACCAATACTCAGCCATCGCTGATGGTAGACACGACCAGACCATCCTGGACAGTACAACAAAACGCCTTTTGTACGAACCGAGTGAAATGAAATCCGCAAAATTCAGCCAACACTCATAACATATGCAGTAGAAGGTATCCAACCCGACGCACAGGAAACTAACCGCATGAGAATCTGTAAGTTTGACTCAAGCGGTCGACCGACAGCTCGATCATCATGCAGGTATCAGCAAGTAGAAGGATGGTAGATTACACTTGCTGAGAGAGAGACCAGGATAGAAGAGCATTCGAGCCACACATGCATGTCCATTTAGGAGAGGAATTAAGTTATACAGTACCTAGTGCCAAAACCGTAAGAACATACAAAACAACATACATTTGAACAATTAGCCATGCATGAGAGACGACACAGCTATATGCTGGAGGCAAAAATATTAAGAAAAGCAAATAGTACTTGTACTAATTTCAAGTACGTGCCATCTATAATACTATAACTGTAAGCTCATTACGAAACGAATTACCCATGAATTGATAATGATGAGTAAGGTGGTATCGCAATGCACACATTTAAACTATGCATGCACTCTACTTTTAGAAGATGCAAAACACAAAGAGCAGAGGTTTACATTATCTGGTGTAGCAGTTTCTGAAGACCTGCAGGTTGCAAGCACATCTCGTCGTGAATTCACAGGAACACAGACCACAATGCCCATCATGCCTTTCTGTGCACGGTATATATTACCAACCAAGAAAGCAACTCGACACCTGAAAGATTATTGGAACCAACACACGTAACTTGATGGTGGTGGAGACTGTACACCGTCATTGAAAATAAGGTATCGCAGGTTCAATTTCCGTAGATTCCATTCATTGCACAGGTAAAAAATCAGTGGTATTGCATGCCAACATGAAAGTAGTCATTGCATGTTCGTCCGCAGTGATAGTCAGAATAGACTATGTATATTGTTCGCCAGGAAGGTGTGGAAGTATTGTAGCAAGACATTCGCTAACCACCCCACTTCCAAATGTTACGAAGATAGTAACTGCTAATTTGCCATCATCTACTAAACCTACCCATGTGGTTTGGGTATATGCGAAATAAGTGTGTGTCTTGCTGCGCACAGCATGAAGTGTTCGAATGAATACTAACTTGATCGTGTAAGATGAACCAATGCAAACAAGTTGAGAGGTCAAATTGTCAACTTCACATCCAGCAGTCATCTACTGAGACAGCCCGAGACGGCCTACAAATATTAGCATACAGTGTGATTGTCCGCAATTACAGACAGCCATGCTCTGTCTTCATGACCGACCTGCACTCGTGTACCGAACCTTCAATGTGTGTACTTACAGGCAGTTTCCATCCAGCAATCATACACCACACAGCCAGCAGTCATTTCGCCAGGGAGCATGGCAGAAACAGATAGTTACGACTACATTCATCTTCTACGATAGAGTACTCTGCTACAATCGTCAAAAGCAAGGGGCCCTGAAGAGTTGCTGCAAGCATTAAGGTATCAGTATTACTATTGTGGGAATACTTTGAGTAACAGGGGTAATGAACACTGACATAAAAGTTTCCATTGCATGTTCAACCCAGGATACAAGGCATTCTACTGTGATATCTGCGACACAGTATTTACCCACAGTGATGAGCTGTATAATAATAACAAGAAGTGCAAAGACAAAGTTTGTCGATCATCGGGAAGCGAATGCAAGTATTGCAGCAAGGCATGAGCTAAACACACCAGTGCCAAACATCAGAAATATAGTAACTGTAAATTTGCAATTATCTACACGAACTATCCATGCATTAAATGCACTTCAGTATATGCGAATATCCGTACTTTGAAAACTTACAATAAAAATTGCTCAAATGAAAACTAAGTTGAGCGTGTAAGATGAACGAGTGTAAAGAAGTTTAGAATCCATCATAGTAGGCTAGACACCTAATAAGATAACCGGTCCACCAAGGCTAACATTTGCACCACACAGCCAGCAGTCTGAGCCAACCCGAGACAGGCAATGTCAACTAACATGCAGTGCAAACAAGATATCATTTCGTCGGTGAGCAGGGTTGTGGTGAAATAGAGACAGTCACGACTACATTCATTTACTACAACCACATACTCCACTACAATATAAATATGGAATCAATAGTTGAAGACTTACCATCTGTAATACCGCCAGCATCTGCAAAAAGCAAGGTATCTGAAGAGCTGCTACAAGCATCATTGTATCAATGTTACAATTGCGATCGTATACTCCGCTACAATATAAAGATGCAATCAATAGTTTGAAGACTTACCATCTGTAACACTATCAGCATCGTCAACAGCAAAGGTCTCTGAAAAGTAGCTACAAGTATTATGGTAGCCATACTGTGGAAATACTTTGATTAAAAGCTGTAATGCACACCGACATAAAAGTAATCACTGCATATTCAGCCCAGCATACGTAATGTTCCACTGCGATACCTGATATGTTGTGTTTACCTGTAGGGATAACCTGTATAGACATAACAAGAAGTGCAAACATAATGTGCGTCGTTCATTGGAAAGCTAGTGCAAGTATTGCAGAAAGACATTCGTTAACAGCAACAGTGTCGATGTCATGAATATAGTAACTACTACTCATGTGATAACTGCTGTGTGGTATATGCGAATAAGAATGTCTAGCATTCTCACAGCAGGAAGACAGGATCACCAGATCCATAACCAGGATCTCAGGTGAAAGTATCTCGGAAGGAACAAGTGTAAACCCTGTTGGACTGAATATAGGGCAACTAAGGTGGAATTATAGAGCATGAGACTCGGCACCTCGCCATGACATCAGGTGAAAAATAAGGTGGAACGTCACTACATGAGACTTCGAATCCTTGCCGGGATGCTAGTTTAAGAGAAACCTTATAGTATGCTAGCCCCATCTGCAGCCAGCAGTCAGGAGGTGGTGGCGATTGCCATGTGAGCTATTAGCATCTTCACTGTTGGCATCATTAGCATAGGTGAATCCCAACAGAGTATGAGAAAAACTCGCCAGCCCACAATGACGAAATTATTGTCTGGTGGGTGCATAGACCCATTCGAGTATTTACTTCTCCTAACTGTGCAATGCCTGTGGAGGATGTCATTGGCTTAGCCGAGTATGAAAGGAGAAAACCTCGCCCCCTCGCGATGACAAGTTTGGTGGGTGCGTAGACAGCATTTCTTCTCTAACATCACTAGAATAAGCAAGTCCCAAAGGTGTTAGCATAGGCGAGTCCAGAGGGAGAAAACCTTGCCAGCTCGCGATGATGAGTTTATTTTCTGGTGAGTGTGTAGGCCAAAACAGATATTTACTGTCGGGTGCACAGAATAATACACGGATGTACACTATTTCTTCTCCTCACACTTATCATGCAATGGTAGATGTGTGGTCAAGGCATTCGACTGGTAACACAGGGGTATCCGGAACCATCCTGCAACTATCCTGGTGCTACTGATTGTGGGTGTGTGCATTACAGATGGCTGTATACAGCAGCTGGCTGGTGGTGGTCATGTCTGTCTCCAGCAGATGGCATCGATGGTGATGGAGGGCACATTAACAGAGGCATTGGCTCTTCATCTGGTGTCCTGGCAGGAGTGCCAGGCAGGATAGCACAGAGGACACCATGGTGGTGAACCAAGAAGGGAGTTCTCGCATGGTGCTGGTAGTGAGAGGTAGACTGGCTTCCTGGTGGGGAGCCAGGTTTTGAGAGAGTTTGATCCTTGTGATCATGTCGGCATGCATTCTACCTTTTTAGTAAACTCTTTGGCATGACAGAAACACTGATATCACTATTATCGACTGAGGTTTCGTCGGGTATATATTGTGACTTTTTATGACACCATGCTATATCTTTAGTGGTTCGGAAATTACAGCCAACTATGCTTGTAAGTAGGCATAGGTCATACTTGACCCTTCGGAAATTTTCGTTGTTGGGATGATCCCTATGTTATGATTTTGGCGACTATATCTTTAATGGTTCAAAAATTACAATCATCTATGCTTATATGTGCTCTTGTGTCAAATTTGTCCTGAGACTGACGTCCTGGCAGGTTGCCTTCGAAGTGGTCTCCCCTCCATGCAGAATGCATGAGCGGGAAGTGCACATTTTCGGCAGGAAGCAAAACAATATTGGTTGGGAGTACCCAGAGAAAACTGACCAGAATGCAAAAGCGTAAAGTGTTGTGTTGGAATCCCTCCTCCTCCTTATTCCGAAAATTGAGTCAAACGCCACTGTTAAGATTGTATTTCCGAAGACAAATATTTTTGTTGCGTTTGTTTTTCCTATGACATTAATTATTTTTACCGAATTTGTGTTTGTAATATTGTATTGTCTCGTCAACTCGTGTACAAGAAGCAAGTCAATAAATATGTGATACTAATTCAACATTTCTTGGTCCTCCAGGTCGTATCTACGTAGTAAATAACCACACCATGGTGTTATCATGTTCATTAAGTTATGATCGTACTGTTTGTGTGTCATTGAGGCGAAGTAAAATCGATAAACAAAACAGTGTGTACTGAAAGTGTGGTTATTGCTGTCATTACCACTGAGTTTCAGTTAATCATATTCGATTATGTGATTGAGAAGATTAATTAAGTTACAAATTTGTTAAATGATGCAAGCAGTGATTATGAAAAGTTGGAAGAGTTCGTAAGTGCCTTTAAAGAAATAACAGAAAAGAACAAGAATTTCAGGCGAACTACTTTGCATAGTGCATGTCCCCTCCAAACGCAGAGATAAGAAGCATTGAGACATTAAAGGCATCTTTCAGTGACTTCGAAAGATTATACCGACATTTACATTGTGAGCATAATTAGTGCAAAACCAGGTAGCCGGAGAGAACTAGTTACGGCGACTAACCATGAGCAATTTTGCCACCATTGCCCTTGCCAGTTTTTTCTGGGAATAAGGTGGAATGGACCTCGTTTGCTGAGCTGTTTACGTCAATAGTGCACCAAGATAAATCCCTAACAAATGTTCAGAAACTATATTATCTCATTGGTTGCCTCAGGGGAGAACCGAAGGATCTAGTGTGTAATTTGCCTCTAATCTCAGAGAACTACGAAGTAGTTTGGACACTTCTTGAGAAGAAGTTTAAGAACATACGTATTTCTGTTACCATACATGTGCAAAATATTCTACATATACCACCTGTTACATCATCACCAGTCATTATCACACTTTGTTGGTGTTGTTAGAGAGAACTTAAATGCCTCGCAGGCTGAAAACTTTCCTATTAAAGAGTGGAGTTTTTTATTATTGAACATTTTACAGGAGAAACTGGACCCAGCACTTTGCGAAGCATTCGAGCTTACTGTGGACCAGCCACTGCCAACATGTGAGCAATTGCTATCCTTCCTCGATCGTCGGACAGCAGCACATGACAGCTGCTTTCTGTTCATAGTTTAGCATCGCAACATGATCAGCCAAGCAAAATGCAGTTGAAAGTACAACCATCTTCTATTAAAACAGGTATGAAGTCACACTCCTGGCGAGGCACTACAGGCAGTGGAAAAGGATGAACAGTGTGTTGTGTGTGATCAACCTCATTTAATTTACAAATTTGGTAAATTTGCATCGTTATCTACAGATAACAGGGTGCGATTGGTGAAGGAGAGAAAACTCATAAACACATCATAAATGTGTTTGTCAAGATTTTTGTGTAGAATGTTCAATGGTAACCATCACTCATTGCTTAATTTTACTAATCAAAATAATGGTCCTAATCAGATGTGTACAGAGCCTGAAGATAAATTGCAGGTTCTTCACTCTTCTCATGATAATGAAAAGCAACATATTGTCGTATTATTACAAACTGCACTTGTTCATGTGCGTGATGGGACTGGAAACTTTCAGACTGTAAAAGTGTTGTTGGTTGGGGCCTCACAGACTTCATTCATCACTGAAGAGTGTGTGCAGAGGTTGGGTTTGCTACATCACCATCAAGCAGTAGAAGTTGCAGGTGTTGGACAAACCTCAGTGTGTGGTGCTAAAGGTGTCCTGTCATTTTAAATAAGGCCAGTTGACTGCCAGAAAAAAGATTCGATGTAAGAGCTATGGTTCTTGAGAACATAACACATCATATGCCATCTTCAACAATTGCTTTAGAGAGGGTGGCACACCTTGCAGACTTGAAACTGGAAGACTCCTCATTCAATGTCCCTGAGCCAGTTAATATGCTGTTGTAAGCTGACATAGTGAGTGAAGCTATGACTGGTGCCAAAATCCCACATGATCCTCATGCATTCCATTCACTCTTTGGTAGGGTGGTGACTGGAAAGGCCTCCTGTGAACCACATTCAAATCATGCAACACCTGTGTCATTTATTGTACGAAATAACTTGGATATGGATTTCAGAAGGTTCTGGGATATTGAGGAAGTCTCAAGGCTAGAGTTAATGTCACAAGACGACAAGCAATCTGAGGAACATTTTTCACAGCCCATACAAGGCACCAGATGGTAGGTACATTCTTCATCTGCCATTTATAGAGTCTACTCTTGAATATGGAGACAATGTACAGCAGGCCTTGACCAGATTCAAACATCTTGAAGCCAAGTTTTGCAGGATTCCAAAATTGGCTTGTGGAAGAGTATGAGGAACTGGGTTACATGACACCATTGACGAGTGTACCGGAATACCAAACTGCAGGCACAGTGCAAACCAGTGATGCTCAGAAGCCCAGTGCTGTGCCCATGCACATTATTCCTCATGATGCAGTGTATAAGGAGATGAGTTCAACAACCAAGGTATGCGTTGTATTCGATGGCTCAGCAAAGACAGCTAACAGTGTCTCATTGAACGACATTCTTAGTATTGGTAAAAAACCTCAGAAGGACCTACCTGAAACCATCTTCAATTTTCGTGTTTCACATGTCGTCTTCACAATGGATATCTGCAAAATGTATCGTCAGATTCTCATTCATCAAGACGACCGGAGATATTAGTGCATATTGTGGCGACATTCACATGATGATGACATTCACATTTATCAACTAAACACAGTTACCTATGGACTGGCCTCCTCTCCATACCAGGCAATCAGAACTGTGTAACAGCTTGCTCACGATGAAGGACATCTGTATCCACTAGCAGCACAAGTGTTATAGCATGACATATTTGTTGATGATATTGTCAGTGGCGCAGCAACAATTGAATCAGCCCAAGCTCTCAAGGCAGAGCTTGTATCCTTCCTGACATTGGGTGGTTTTCAGTCATGGAAATGGTCATCGAACAACCCAGATCTTCTAGACAATGTCCCCATAGAGCAACGGGAGGTGCTGCATAGCTTTGACAAAGACTCCAGCCCTGTCCTGAAGGTACTGGGTGTGCACTGGTGCCCTGAAACTGATGAGTTCACCTACCATGTGAGTGTTCCTGAACTTCCCATAACTAAGCAATGCATATTGTCAACAATTCCTAGGTTGTTTGATCCATATGATTGTCTGGATGAAGGTACTATTTCAAATACTGTAGACATTGGGGCTGGATTGGGATGAACCTGTTCCTGGCAACAATGTTGACAAATGACTGCTTTTTAAGGGGTCACTGAATCCTTTAGCCAGTGTAAGAATTCCAGGGTATGTCTGGGACATCGATTTCTCAAGTATTCATTTTCATGGCTTTTGTGATGCCTCCGAAAAGGCATATACTGCTGTACTTTATATTAGTGTAGTAGATGCTAAATTTGTGGTTTCAGTACACTTGGTAATTTCAAAATCTAAGGTTGCACCTCTAAAAACATTATCTATTCCAAGACTTGAGCTTTTTGGGTCCTTGTTATTGGCCAGATTATGGAGCTATATAAACACATTGTATGTGAAATGATAGTGGACATTACTTTCTTCATGTGGACAGATTCTACTACAGTCCTCTTGTGGCTTAAGTCTTCTCCTCATAAGTTCGTCATTTGTGGCAAACAGTATCAGAAGTTCAAACATTGAAGGCTCCAAGTGCATGATGATATGTGCCATCTGCAGACAACCCAGCAGATTTGGCATCAAGGGGTTCACTCCCAGACCAGTTGGTGAACAGTACTTTGTGGTTTCATGGCCCTGACTGGCTGAAGGACTGTGAAGGAAATTGGCCTGCAGATCGACTTGAAGTGTTTAGTGAAGTAGAATCTTATGAGCACAAACCAGTGCAGGTATGTGTTCTAATTTCTGAATCTAACCAGGAGGGTGGTGTAAAGTTGTTAGAGTCATTTTCTTCCTTCTCATGCCTGAAAAGGGTGACTGCCTGGCTTATCAGAGCTCAAGATGCATTTCAAAACAAACCTCATCCAACAGTTCACTCCCTGACATATGCAGAAACGTTATCGGAATTGTTCTTTTGGGTTTTATTTGTGCAACAATATTACCTTTCAGACGAACTTCAGCTACTTAGAAGAGGCGAAAGTTCCCAAACTCTTAGAAATTTGCACCCTTTTCTCGATACCTTGGGTGTTGTCAGGTTGGGCGGCAGATTGCAAACATTCTTCCTTAGGTTATTCGGCCAAACATCCAATTTTGATTCCAGGAAAATGTAATTTGGCAATTTTAATCATTAATTGTTTTCATGTTGCTTACTTGCATGCAGGACAGCAAACTACCCACTCCCTAATTCAAAGACAATTCTGGATTCTATGTGCTCGACGCATCATTCGACAGGAGATACACAAATGTGTTCGCTGTTTTAAGTGCAATCCCATGGCTCATGCACCTCTCATGGTAAATTTGCCAGAGTCCAGACTTTGTCAGATTCGTCCATTCTTAAAGGTTGGCATTGACTTTGGTGGACCATTTGTCACCAAACCAGCCAAGACACGAAAGACAACTTCCATGAAGAGCTATCTGTGTTTGTTCATCTGCTTGTCCACCAAGTTGGTTTCTCCACTTTCCACAGATGCCTTCATTGCAGCTCTCAAGCGACATGTATTCTGACCAAGGTGCAAATTTTGTTTGTGCAGTACGGCAACTGAGAGAGCTGTATCAAGCCTTGTTTGCAGACCTTGTGTGGCAATCCCTTCAAACACAACTCATTCAGTTCAACATCAGGTGGCACTTTAACCCTCGTGCAAGCCCTCACTTTGGAGGATTATGGGAGGTGGCTATTAAATCTGTCAAGACTCACTCGAGGCGAGTTATAGGTGACCAAGTTCTTGCTTTTGAGAAGTTGTCAACCTTGTTTGCAGAAATTTCCGCCATAATGAACTCCCGACCACTTTTCCCACTCCCCTCTGATCCAATAGAATTTGACGTTCTGACTCCAGGCCACTTTCTAGCTGGTGCACCACTTGTTGGCCTACCTGAAAAAAACTTTTGACAGTGACAAACAACCGCTTGAATCGCTGGCAGCTACTGTGCAGATTAAAGCAGTCCATCTGGAAACACTGGAGCTCAGAGTATCTTCACACTCTGCATCAAAGGACCAAATGAAATGTTCCAGTACCAGGCGTTAAGGAAGGTATGCAATTCCAAATAATACTTAGTATTGGCGTTATATTCCAAGTGTAATATTTTATTTGATGGAGAATCAAGATGATGTTATACACGTTAGTGTACGAACTGGTATGACAGTGAAGGCTGATCACGTTAAACTGAGCAATCTTCAAAGCCCTGGTTAAGTTGTAATTGTATACACTTTGTGTATTCTTGCCCTTTACGTAGATTCAACATTCTCACCTCTTTATTCATGCGGCCGTCAAGAAAAATGTAAAGCTATTAGAAAATTCAATATTTTAAAATTTTCTAATTCTTACACCTATTGATATGAATTAAATAACAGAAGTTAAAATGAATTATTTCAGTATTCACAGCTGTTTACTTACACTTTTAATTCGAGTTTAAAACATGGAACTACTTCCTCTTTAGTTGTTGCCAACTTTAATGGCTGCTAGCATATAAGCGTGCCTGTTAAAATATACGCAGGTATGGGCAATGATATTTTTCAAAGGATGATTTCAAAAATGTTTACTGTACCGTCAACAGCCTATAACACTTTCGGTAGGTAGCAATTTCATGTCTTCACTTGACTGACTCACGAATAAAATGATCAGGCCAATGGTATGGTATACTTTATATGTGGTGGAAGGATACAAAATGGCAACAAAAGAAGGGCTTTCAAAAGTGCCCAATTAACCGTTAATTGTATATCGCTACAAGCTCTTTATAGTTAGGGAACTTCCTAGTAAAATATTGGTTTTTAAAATAAGTGTTTGCACGTAGACGTGTTTCTCAATTAATAAATATTCTGGAAATAAGTTGTTTTTTCCAAGAAATGTTAAGAAAATTATCTCCACCACTTTATATTTTTATCCTATTAAATATTTTCAAAGAGAAAAATCTAAAAATTATTCAAACCAGCTTTTTTTTTTTTTTTTTTTTTTTTTTCCCAGTTTCATTACAGAAAGGAAAAGAGTACATAGTAGCATACATAGTTTAATAAAGCGGCTTACACCACATATAACAGTATATCCTAGTGCTAAAGATATAATCGGAGCTTCCCAGGAATGCACATCGCAGCCTTGAGAGGGTCCGTCGCAATGCGTTTAAATACTTTACATAGGATTTCTCCAAGTGATCATGTATTAAATCAGTATCTGATAAAATGTCACTGCTCGATGCTTATGTTTCAACTTAAGATCTATCTGAAATACGCCAAGATGAACCGAGTTCGATTCCTGGCGGGATGGCCCCCAGATTTTTCCGTGTGGGAATCGTGCCGGACGATGCCGCTGGTTAGCGGGTTTTCTCAGGGATCTCCAGTTTCCTCCACCTTTGCATTCCGGTGATGCACCATACTCACGTTGCTTACATACATGCCACGCGGTTATCTATAGCACTAGTTTACATTATTAGTTTTTTCATTTATACAGCTTAGTGTGTATTTGTTACAATCACAGCAGGAAAACAGAGAATTTTTTATTTGGCACCAATTTATTAGAAAAAATATAAAGTGTAAAAATTTTTATTTGAGGAAAATGGCATCACATACAATGCGTACAAGCAAGTTTGGTACAAATAAAAAATATTTCTTTGTATTGAACACACTTAAGGGTGTGGTTAGTGCAGAACCGGAAGGGCGTAGTTAATGCGGAACAAACTGGAAGGGTGTGGTTAGTGAGAGCGGAAACAGAAGGGTGCTGTTATTGTGGAACCGGAAGGGCTCGGTTAGTTCGGAACCGGAAGGGCGAGAGAATAGTGTTTTGCGTGTTATAGTCTATTCGGAGTATCTTCACGCTTTCTTAACGAAACCTTTGAAAACTCTCCCCATGTATGACGTATAGAGTTGTTTTCAATATATAGTAAGTATCATTAACATTTTATACTACTGTTAACACAAAATTTTTAATATTTCTGGTATAATTGAACTTTTACTTATATTTTATTTCTAAATTACAATATTTTTCTTTAATAATTAATATGAATAAATCAGAGAGAAAATAAGTATGTATTGCTTAACAAGATATTTTTCTCATGCAAAATATTACTAACGTGTGCGCGCACAAATACGACGCGTTATGTAATTTCCTAGACTTGGTTCAGCTTTACGTGTATGGGGCGGAGGAATATCCTGTAGTACAACTTGAGCAGTGCTAAGTGGCCGTGAATGTAGTGTGCGTGGCGAACGGTTGGGAGAGCGGCGAGGAATACTTACTGACCCAGGAGATGGCGTCCTCGTCAGGCACGAGGTTAGGGGCGAGCTGCTGCATGGATGGCACGCCGGGAGACGAGAAGCCCCGCACCAGGCCGATGGTGAGGTAGCCCAGCGACGCCGACATCGTCAGCAGGAGCTGCAACACAGTACACCCTCCTCCTAATCACCTGTTCACGATAAAGTGAGCACTTTTCAAATCAACCTTTTGAAGAATTGCACTGCCTCTACCTGCGCATATCTTAACAGGCACCCTGACTGGCATCAGGGGGAGTAGTCCCCTATATTAACGTTGAATTGAAACTGCTAGGTAAAATTTTCTCTACACTGAAATTATTTATTTTACATTCTGTGTTTTTAATGTATATAAAAGTCAAAATCAGCGAATTTGTGAAATATTTACTTTCTGATATCTCCACAAATTGAACTTTATCGACGCATGCATGAAATGGACCAGGCCCCTGGCAATGTTAGTTTTGCATATTGTGGAAGAATACACAATGCGAACAGACACAGATCTATGGCAGGACTTTGTATGAAGCTCAGTTTGCTTATTACAGTCTCTACTCGGCGTTTTTCCAAGCGAGCAGTATTTTAGCCTCACTCCACCCTGGACATATTAAAAATATTATCAAACTGCCATGCAGATGTGGTTGCTACTGTGTGGGATATTAGTATGTCCCGGTAATTGCACACTTTATATGCATGCTGCTTTTTGAACACCTGCTCAAGATCTACTTCTCTCCTCGTTGTGTACCCTTCCACCATATGTAGCATATGTACAGTTGACATTGTCAACGGACTGCTGATGACTTTATTGATGAGCCAGTCCAGTGAAGACGTCACATGGCGAGAATTAATATCACAACCAGTTCCTGCTCTCACGTGTATAGAACGAAAAAAAAAAAAAACTGTATTTATCATAAGCTTAACCATCACGCCCACAATACGTCAAGACTTGGAAATATTTCCCTTTATTCTTCACAAGGGTACTAGGGACCCAGTTTCAATTCCGTTCGCATGCCCATGACATGTACTCAGAACGTGCAACAAAAGTGGCATTGTCAAGCTCGGACGACAAGCGTTTCGTTTAGACGGATGGCGTGTCGATTGACCTTGCACTCTACAAGAATCTACTGCAACATTCATAGCCCTCATCAACTGCTGCGAGGACACAGCTACAACAGCACTCTACCAGAATTGCCAATCGCCAGAATCGAACCGAGCCCTGCCTCACTGCGAGGCCACTTCTCTATCTGCACGAGCGGACTGTCTACCTGCAAGGCTGCCCGCCTGTCAGCCTGGCGCATCCACTGTGCGGCTGCCTATATATCTCTGCTACGCCACAACGAAGTCAATGAAGTCAGTTAAACAACAGCAAGGGAAGTTAAACTGTTCCAGCCTGCTTCATCATCTGTCAATGACTTGCCTTTCAATTAATGAATAGTTGTAAAGGTAGCTTCCCCAACGTGGAAGAAGGATAACCCACCCGATTGTGACAACTGAGATGCAAAGTGCGTGAATGAAAATTTATGTAAAAAAAAGTGAAAAGATGTCAAATATTTGTGTGTATAGAGTAAAAATGAAGTGTAATTTTTTTGTGTAGAAAGACACAATCCATACATCATGCAAACTTAATTATTTTTAAAGAAGAGTGTAAGTATTGATTTTTGAAATAGAAACTTCGAAAGAAGAATCTCTACTGTGTAAATATATTTTTATTAATAGTGTTGACAATGCTTTTTTTGAAAAAGGACATTTGAAAAAAGAATATCTATTAGGTAAATTTTTTTTATATTAATAGTGTAGTTAAAAAAAAAGGACTTTCGAAGGCAGACTATCTACTGTGTATATTATCTCATGTGTAAATAGTGTTTTGTGTCTTCAAAGGAAAAAAATAAGGCATGTAATAAATTAGTCAAAGCGAAAGTGCTGTGTTTTTATTTATTTAAATCTATCAGTGAGTACAGAACATTTTTCAGTATTACAAGCTTGTGGTGATGCAACGTGTGTGGGCTATACTCGATATTTGGGTGTGACAAAACAGGGCTTACGCGTAATTTTCATTCACTCACCCACCGAGTGTTTTACAAACAAATACAGATAGCATATATTTTTTACTATGCAAACATTTCTGAGAGTTCTCCCAACATAATATTTCAATAGTAATTTTGAAAACGACTTGTTTGGAGAACATGAAAAAAAAGGTGATTATACGCGAAGGAACAGTCTTAATATATAATAAGACTTATAATTACATTCTACGAATAATATAAGTTAATCAGAAACTCTTCGTTTTGTTTTTAGAAGTTACAAAACCAAAATTGTAAAATGTTTATGTAACTAAAATATTTTTGTGGGATACAACAGGGCTTACACATAATTTTCAATAGTTCATTCACTGAACTTAGTCCATTACAAACAAATAAAGAAAACATATTTTTAATAAGGAAACTAAATAATGAACACTTAAAATGACAATAAAATTACCTAATAGAAACTGAACACTAAGACAATTTTGAGTTAGTTGTATTCATAAACTTTAAAAATCTATTGACAAAACAGAGGCCGTGTTTGGTGAAACATTTGGGAAAATATGATTTATTGATGCTATAATAAAATGCATAACTGTACACATAATTAAATAATAAGTTTACAAGGCTGGCATTTGTTTAAACATGTTTTTTGGAGCAGTCCAGTCACCGAAATCTGTGTGCTGCCCAGCTGGCCAGAGCTCCCGTCTGCTGGCGCCGACAAGCGGCGAACAGTGGAGATACATTCTCCGTGGGACGTAGCAAGCTATCTACTGATGGTGTGTGACGTCTTTCGCTCTGCTTGTGCCTTAACATTCTATACCATTGCTGGTAAATTTTTACACGTAATATTAACAGGTGGAAATAGTATTTGCTTCCACAAGGTGGGAAAACATGACTGAACTATCTTTATTGAAATAATAACATCTAAAATGAAAAGTCTTATGTATCAGAGTTTCCAAACAAAAGGTGGGAAATGTTATGACAAAAACAATTAACTGATTTGCAATTGTCTTTTCTCTAATTGCACAATTCCAACCTCCGTCACTCATCACAGAACTCAGTCATATGCCAGAGTCTGAAGAAGCAAGACATGTACACCTCCCGACATCCTACCCCCTTCCCCTCACCCGCCATCATAGCTCATCCCTCGTCAGACTCCGACCAGACTACCCTCTGCTGCTCCCGACACCCTCCCCCTTAACCTCACCATTCGTCAGAGCTCAGTCATCCGCCAGACTCCGAAGAATCAACATCTATGCCGCTCCCGACACCCTTCCACCCCTCCCCGCATCAACCATCAGATCTCACTTGCTTGCCAGACTCCAAAGAAGCAACACCTAAAATGTCCCTTGTGCTTTTCTTGCTCCAAGAACCAACCAACCAATCACAGCACACCTCCAGTGAAGGAGAGGTAGCTCCGCCCGCAATCACCAGCAGGAGGGGTAACACCAACAGCCAACCACAGCAGACCTTGTAGGGGAAGGGAGGGGTTGAGAGGGGGGAAGTGCGTAACCCACTTTGGCCAATCACAGCACACCTCAGGGGGGAGGGGAAGTGGTGGGGGTGGTAGGTAAGTTTAAACGTCTCGTTAACACCGGGGTCATTAAAGACGAAGCAAGTTGGTAAGATGAGAAGTAGGAGCGGGTAAGGAATCACGGCCTGTAGTAAAGAAGCAGCCTATTTTAATAAATCATGCCAGCAGCCATCTGCAGTGACTTATGGTAAACCGAAACCAGAATGACTGCACCCGGAATTGAATCCACGTCCTCCTGAAGACCCTTCATTCGTTGACACAAAACATTAATGGGAATTTATTATGAAGTTCGCACATTGTTTTATTTTAAGTTTTACGATAGAGTTCGAATTAAAAGTAGTTACAAGTCAAATACTAATCGCAGGCAAACAAAGTGATGGATTTCAAAGAAACTGCTTTACTGAGTTCCTATGACTTAAAAAATATATATATATTTCAGGTGAAATAAACATTCTGTTAAAAATACTCTTTGAAATTTGTTTGGCTTGATATTGTAAAATTATTCATAATTATAGTAAAAAGTTGCAGCGGAACGTTATTTTTATCTGTCTGAATTTTTTCTGTAATAACATAAAATAACAGAAAATATAGTGAAAACAGAGAAAAGAAAATATTAGACAATAGAACACTCATAGGGCGTTTTCACATAGCCTAATGGTTGTCGACCTTGCTCCGGCTGTCATGTGGTTTGTCACCGCCAGAATGACGGTTTTCCTTCGATGCCTACATATAAAGACTGTTCACGATAAAGTGAGCACTTTAGAAATAAATCTTAGAAAACAGTTACTGCTCCAACTTGCATATATTGTAAGCGCTCTGAGTGACAAGCGCCCAGTAAAGTTGTTAACGATGGAGGGAAAGTAGTTGCATATCTTAACGTCGAATAAAAAGTGTTAGGTGACCATTTATAATTTAAATTATTTCCTTTCGCTTTCTATTTATTTTAATGCATCGAAGTGTAAACATAAAAGCAGATTAGTAAAATATTTACTTTTCGAATATATACAGTTTCACTTGACCGACACATGAATAAAATGAGGACTCAGTCAATGTTAATCCTACATAAGGCGGAAGAATACACAACGTGCATACAAGTAGATCTTTAGCAGGCCTTTCAAAAGTACTCATTTTAAAGTGAACAGTCTATAGGAGAAAAGTATTCCGTTTTCACTTGGTGCACTGTGCACCGAGCGAGTACTTCGGATACCAACCTTTGGAAAATGTCACTGCACGTACCTGCATATAAGGCACGCCGGCTGCCACGCGCCCATTCAAGGGAGGGAAAGTAGTTTCGTATTTCAACGTTGAATTAAATGTTATAAGTAAACAATTGTGAATACGGAATTAATTTACTATACTTTCTGCTTTTTAAAACTCATATAAGTGTAAGAAATAGCTAAACATGTTTATTTTTCTTATTAATTCACAGTTTCACTTGAGTGACGCACGAATAAGGTGATAAGGCCGACGGCAATGTTAATTTTACATATAACGGAAGAATAAACGAAGTGCATGAATGTATATGTTAAGCAGGTTTTTCAAAAGTGCTCACTTTACTGTGAACAGCTTAGTGAGGGTGTGAAGAGATGTGGGCGAGTCTTAACATGGAGATCTTGAGAGCCGATGAGGGTGAAGCGAGATGAGTAGGGAGCAGCGCCGGAATGCAAGGGTGAGAAAGCCCGCCGACTAGCTGCATCGCTCGGCGTGATTTCCACGTGCGAAAATCCGGGAGCGACCCCTGGCGGTAATCGAACCCAGTTCGCTTGGGTGGGAGGCGAGCAGTCTAACCACTACACTATGGCGGCCCCTAGCACGGTAGGAGCAGGGTCCGTACACGGTGGGTTGTGTGCAGTGGCGTTTATTCCATAGACGCAAGATACACCAGGCTTACCCTATACATATTGGAAATGTTTGACCGTTTAGAGTTTCGCCTTAACTTTAAATTTAAAAACATTTAAATCTGAGTTTCCCGTTTCCGATTCGAGAAACAGAGTTTTCGTAACACCCGTACTGCACACGCATAGTGCTGCTATCTAGTATTTATTTCCACAAACGGGAGCGACTAGCGATGAATCGGACTCGCAAGCGAGTTACCCTGCCGCGTTCCTTCGGACTTCGGAAGGGTAAGCATCGTTCTGTTTGCGTCCTCCAGTCCTACATTTTTCTTTGGAAAGTGGATGAAAGTGTTTGGGAAAGACGGGAGTTTTCATATAATTTGTAATATGCTCTCTAAATAATATTCCGTGTAATTATCATTACATTCATTTCGTTTCCGTTTTTATAACTAATGTTAGGTATTATAAAACGGTAAATACATGTGGAGGATAAGCACAGTTGGAAGTTGCGTTTGTTGGTAGAAATTGCAAATGGAACCACAGCCCGGCACTATTAAATGTTATCGAAAACACTCATATATGTGGGGCTATTATGTTGCTTACGCTGTAAATAAGTGATTGCACGCCACTGGTAGTGTGAGCGGAGCGGGCGGGCAGTGGCTTGGTGTGCCAGGCGGCAACACAGTCGGTCGGCCACCCGTGCTATTAGCGGCAAGATAGCGCCCCACTTGTCAAGTCTCGCCTGCTCTTGCCGCACCAACATGCGACGATAGTTCCACCCAGTGTTGCCAAATTAGCTTTTTTTTTCCACGGTCAATCGAGCTTTTCCAACGTTCCGTTTAGTGGCATATAGGTGGTTCACGATAAAATGAGCACTTCTGAAATCCTTGCGTAAGAACTACTTGTATGCACGTTGTGTATCCTTCAGCCTTATGTAAGATCAGCATTGCCATGGACGTCATCATTTTATTCATGCGTCTGTCAAGTGAAACTGTGAAATTATTATCCAAGTAAATATTTTACAGAAAGCGAAAGAAATCATTTAAGTTAAAATAAATCGTTACCTAACACCTTTTACTCGACGTTAATATACGGAACTACTTTCCTATCCATCGTTACCAACTTAACTGGTCGCATGTCACTCAGGGCACCCGCTAAAATGTATGCAGGCAGGAGCAGTGACTTTTTTTCTAAGGTTGATTTATATAGTGCTCACTTTATCGTGAACCGTCTTTAAACATGTTTAACCCGCCTAGCGAGAAATCTAGATTCTGCCGTGTGTGGAAACAACTTAGTAGGTTGTTTCCTTCTTTTCTGAAGATGCAGAAATTAACCATGACGGTTCATAACTAACCGAATTTTAGAGGAAATATTTTTTTTATTTGTATTGTAAACGCCTGATATTTGAGCAACGGATTAATAATTGCATTTAATGTGATTATTTGATGCTGGATTTTGGCAACACTTGCTGTCACGCGCGCTTCCAGTGGACTGGGCGTGCCGCGACCTACTGAAACTGCCGCTCGCTGTTTTATCTAACTCGTTACCCACGAAACGAATTATTCCGGCAGAACTCTTAATAACGAACTCCGTAGAGTGTGACGATAGCTGCGTATCGAGTATGCGATTCTCTAACATCAGTGGAAAAAGGGCGGAGAGGTTTTTTTTTTCTGATACCGATCGTTTCAGCTAAACGACGTTTAATACAGTTAACCGCAATTATTGTTCGCGAGACGTGAACAAGAGAGCGCTGAAAGAAATTTAACAAAAAATGAAGTCATAAAGTAAATGTTACATTAACAAGGATTATTCGTGGGCTTATTTATCATTAAAAATAAAATGCACTAGTAGAACGTCTAAAATACTACGTAATGGTCTACTATGCGCCCTAGAATTTTCTGTCACCATGGCAAACCCAAACATTATTCACCAGAATACACGTAATTTTAAGGGAAGTAAGAAAAGAAAGCAGTTCGACTGCTCCGTATATAATTATTAATAATAAATCATTATAATGCATAAGGCATTTTAGATTCTAGTATACAGAAACAATTGCCTATTGCTGTAAGTTGTGATAGTGCAGTTGGTCGCTGCGTGGTTCAAAATCCTTGTGCTTCGAGGTTGTTTCTGTCGCGTTCTAATTCCGACCACTCCGAATTGTTTTAAGTTGTATAAAATAATATATTAATACATATTAAAACATGAATCGTATGAACATAATGTATTTGAGTAATTTTCTGAGTATTAAATTAACGCAATAAAGTTCGGCACGAAATGACATCTAGTGTTGGGACAACACGGATTTTTCTTCGCAGCGATTACAGTAATCACTCAAATAAAAACTATTTGTTAAACACAACCGCAATAAGGAATGCACTTAATGCACTTAGCATACCTATAGTTTTTGTCTATCTAATAAACCCAGCAGTAAATAATTTTCAAACTTAAGTATGACTATACTTGTTTAACCTAGCTGATGCACGTGCATAAGTTTAGTAAAACAATTGTGGTTTTATTCGCATTCTTAATATTGTTGTCTTAAAATATAAAAAATCAGAATTATGTATTAAAATATTAGTAAAATAAAAAACGTACAAAAAATTTATTTTGGAGTTGGGTGGAAATTAACCCGCGAAACTAAAATTCTCCCTGGGCAAGTGCATGAGGTGCTACCACGCTAACCACTAGTCCACCGTAACAAAGCATGTGTATGGCTCGTTTAATAGTACAAATATTGCAATACTAAGGTAAGCTTAACAGTATGGCCACATCAAATTATTTAGTGTTTGGGATACAAATGAGAATTCTGTGGACATAAAACTGCTTTACACGGTGTAATAACTAGGCTAAATCACAAACTGAACAGCTTTTGAGCTTTGAAATTTAATTCGGGTTTTTTCAGCTTACAAGGTTGAAACTGTTCACGAATACCTGCCATTTTACGAAGCTGCACGAAGCACATTCGACAGCTGCATATCACCAACTCTTGGATTGTTTTAATGAAGCTTATTTAACTGGTTTTCGCCAATTTGCCTCAATCTACCCTAGGTTTTGTTTAGGGTGTAAGGAAATTGTCCAACATACTTATTTACGGACTTCAGCAATCGAATCGAATCGTAAAGTTACCGAGGGGTGTCGTACCCTTCTTTACGATAACGAGATTTCTCGGTTCCGCACAGCGTAGTTAACGAGAATTTTCGATATTGTACCGATATTTGTAGGAAAACGGATGTTACAGAATCGCTCTTCAGTGACATAAACTACATTTATCGTGAACAGATTTTACCGCTCGTTATATCACAGCTAACGAGTTACAGAATACAGCTACTGGCGAACTCGCGTCCACTTATTGTACCTCCAGAGAGAGCAACCCTTCGTGCATAAAGCTTACGTTTACGTTGTCATCTAGCACTTATGCCCGGGGCGGACAGACCAGGGTTGCGTGTTTGGAAAACCCACCGAAGACCTTATAGATATACATAGTTTACAACTGCATTGAAAAAGAGATTATTAATAATCTATTCAAAATAAAAAAGTTATGACATTGCATGATTTAATCTATTCAGCACCTCTCTGCAGAAACATAATACACTTATACAAATTTCTCAACGTTTCCGAAATCTGAACACAATACAGCATTAGTAAAGGAACACTTCTTGTGTCTTTCATCGATAAATTAACGTAATGATGCGTAAAACAAAAATGGTTCTTGAAGAAGCTGGTAACATAATGTGGTAATTATGTAATCCTATGGACTGTCAATAAGCTGTGTTGCCACGTCTTGCCTGCGTCACTGCAGCACAGCATTTTGGCAAACTCCTAGCCAGTTTTCGCGATTGTGGAATTTGTTGCCATACCTCTCATAGGGCTTCCTCTAGCTGAGCAAGTGTTTGGGACTGTCTGGACGTCTTCTAACTTGCCTTTTCAGATGATCTCGTATGTGCTCTATCGGGTTCAGATTGGGGCTGTGCACATGGGGGCCAGTCCAGGGCTTGCACATATGCAGTATGAGGACGGGCGCAATCATGTCTTCGCCCCTCGTCATTAGTTACACATTTTAAGTTAGCCACTAGGTTGTTTATTAGTTAGGTATAAGGCAACATACTAACTTGCATTGCACAGTCACTGTTAACAAGCAGACTTTTGATAACGAAACAGAATGCGCATTAATTGAAGCTATGAGTGGTAAAATAAGGGAAGTCAAAGAAATTTTTCACAATCGGAAAATAGTGTATATGAAATGTAAATAAATAATAAAATACGTAGTATACAAAAGGATATCGATGTATAGGATAAAGATTAAATAAGAAATTAACTCATGTCTAAAAGTTAAACATAATGAAGAAGTTCAACAATGCTGTTTTGAGGAAATGTCAGAATAGCGAAAAAGAAAAAAATAGAGATAAATCATAAGACATATGGTCCACAACAAGACAAGACGCAGCATTAACACTTGTTTAGTATGGTCAAGGCACACTGGTAAAACATACGAACAGTTGACTAATACGTCCACAACAACAGAGAGGTAATAGGGAATGTACTGTTACACTTCCTTAAGGGGAGTATAGTTTAAGCAGTTCATGAAGGAAAGTCGGGGGACATCAGTTTTATACTTTGTTTAAATTTTATTTGTTTTTGAGGGGGGAGGGGTGATATCATAATGGTAGAGCAATGTGGGGTAAATGCGTATAAGGGAGCTATAGGTTGCAAACATCCGGAGATTACATAAAATACTATATGGCCGGGGGAGCATTGTTAAGTTAACAAAATCAACTACCTTACTGAGAGCCACGTTAGTATATGGTACTTGCCCCACTTTAAGAAGTAGCCGGAGGCTGATAAAGTATTACAGCATAATAACGCAGCATGGCCTGATTTCCTGGCTGGTAGAGGGGATTCCTGCTTACTGGGGTTTGGCAATGCGGGTTCCGATTGTGGCCCCTAGCTGCCCTGATTACCGCTCATTAGTGATGGAGTGTTCAGGCAAGGCGTCGAATTAAGGCCTGTTCGCATCGTAATAGTATGGTTAAACACACCACGCAACGACATAGCACACTGCCTGTTGTGAGCTGATCGAAGAGTTCTTGGAGCAACTGATCGAGCAGTGTCTTTTGTAAAGGTTGTCGGGATACAACGTCCAGCATCCTTCATGTCACTAGCCATGAGAGTCAAAAGTCGATGACCATTGGAGAGCAGACGCCCCTCTAATTTCAACTGTGCGTTCTATGAAGTGAAAAACTAAAGCTGTCTCTATAGAGGTGATTGTCGACACAATGGTGATTTAAAAAAGGTCTGGTCGTTCATCCTAGGGCCTTCCTTGCAGCCATCACCTGACTAGATCACAAAACAGTATTGTCTGGACACAGTAATAAGCAAAACCAAACGAGTGTAAAAAGGGAATACAGTTAAAGCTTGATTATCTCTGTCTAAAATACCATGTGCACAGAACAGAAAGGACAAGCGCATTTTAGAGCTGAATTATTTGATTCAAAGAGTAGTATGTTGTACTGACAGAACTGGGAGCATTATAGACATGGTGAGTTTTATCTTCGTCGCCTTCCTACTTAATGTTCTGTTGTCAGTCAATGGTACTACCGTCTGCTAGGAATGTAGAGAACCCTGGTGGATGTGAAAGAAGATTTTCCAATCTCCTGGGATAAATCGGAAAATTTAACAATGGCAATATTCTTGTAGCAAGGATATTTGTTTTCCAAAATGTTGACAGGCAGTCCTACTTGAGGAGGATGCCATACTGCATTGCAAGCAGGTCTCGCAAATAATTTATAATTTTCCTAAGACTACGAATATAGAAAATACTGAAACCATTATAGTAGAACAACTAGAAGAACTTTTAGGAAAAACAAGAGAAAACATTAACTGGGAAACGAAGGATGCTTTGTCTGAACTTTTGAAAAGGAATCTTGTTGCTTTTTCCTATGAGCCAAATTATCTAGGATGAACCAAATTCACTTCACATCAAGTTAATATAGAGGATACCTGGCGTATAAAGCAGCCTCCGATATGGCTGTCACTAGCCTCATATGAGATAGTCGACGGAAATATGTAGGAGAGTAACAATTGTGAAGTGGCAGAACCACAGTTAGTCAAAGTTCGTCTCTAATTTCTCTACTTAAGAATGAAGACAGCTTTATAAGATTTTGTGCGAGCCATTACCAGCATAATGACGTAACTAAGAAATATTTATTCATTTCCTAACAGAAACAATAGCATATGCCTAAGCAGGGACAAAATGGGCTTCGACCTTGGAAGTAAAGAGTGGGTACTTGCGATGTGAAGTGTATCTGAAGGATCAAGAGTAGACGATCTCGGTATGAAAACTAAAACTTAATTCCTTATGACATATAATGGTTCTCAATGGAATAGAAATAGATACCATTGACACAAATGCAATAAGGACTTGCTTCAACCAACTGGCAAAATGCAAGTGCAGAGTTCTCTGGGCTCCTGTAATTATTACTACTGCTTTTAAAAATGGTTCTCTACAATTGCAAAGCCACGCATTGGTTGACTGAATCGAAAAGTAAGCTTTGATGGATTCCTGGGTATGAAACTGTTATTAGAAGATTGGAAAAAATCTGAAGCCTCTATCAGTCCTGTTGTTCCCAAGTAGTAAGTGAGAGTTCAACTGTGACACAAATATGAGCTTTTTAGACATTCTTGCTGTATTATCACAAATTCTTTATGACATATAGTAACCAATGGAACATTTCAACAAAGTACTGCACAAGCCTGAACTCAATTATTGTATAACTCGCAGAGAGCTTTCGAAAATTACGAAGGAAATTTCACACTTCTGTCACTATCTACATGGCATGCACTAATAATACCTCATGGCACTGATTTATCAAACTTCAAGTATTCTGAAAACCAAAGAGCCCGACAAATATATCATCTTTAGGAACATGGCTTTGAAATACACCACAGAGCAATCCACATTCACTATCTAAGAGGCAATCTGCACCATTCTGTCACCAGTGTGAATGTTAGGAGGAAAAGAGCTGTGCATTGTTACCTGCCCTAAGGACACAAATTCAAGAAATTTCTTCTTGCGATGTTTTGTGTTCGTGAAGTGATGAAAACATCAAGACAGGCGATTTAAAACCACCAAACAACTTTCCGCGTCATAATACAGGAGTAGAAAGAAGTACACCATCAATCAAAATAGGAGCATATATTAGATCTTGGCGCCACGGTCAAAGTTTATTCGGTACGGTGATGTATCCTCACCCTGAGAAATGGTATTCTGCATAGGAATATGTAGTAATGATGGGACAATTACACACTTCAAAGTCGGGCCTGTCCAGGAGTGTTAATCTAACTGCATAGTACTGCAGTGATTCAACACTTTAACATTTATTAAGAAAATTCAACACAGTTTGACAAAGAGTCTACTGGTACAGGCTTCACTGCAGATAGGGTGTCGTGAACTAATGCCAGATATGTGACAGCACAATAGCTAGTAAGGGGCCAAGGACTGAGGGACTAAGGCAAGGAAGAGCGTGGGAATGAACATCCTGGGGTCCGTTTTCGGTGATAGTGAACGGAAGCTGGTACTGCTTGCAGCTCACGATTATTTAATTATGTAGCCTGAGGTCATCCAAATTTATTACCAAGAAGTTCGCATGAAGATGAGACTCTCATGGAGCATATTTATTTCGAGGTTTGGTGTGACAGTCAAGCTCCATTCGGACGAGAAACTGTTTTCGGAGATGACCAGATTTCTGGGATGGTGAGGACTGGATATACAAACCATCTCACTCTCAGTCGGGCGGAATGGCTGAAAGTCTCCCGATATTCATAACAGACAGACAGCCAAAATTATCGGGACTCTAAAGTGTACTATTTCTTCTTGTGTGTCACAGGTAACAATGGAAACACCAATCAGGTTGCTGTTGTTTGACGTACATACAAAATGGCACATTATAATCGACACCGACAGGATGAAGCCACAATATACCCATAGAACATTTTGGGTTTTTGAGGAAGTGCAACTGCTGGCATGACTGCAGATGCAGCCCACACTGATGGAAAAGATACCACCCTAAGCTCCAGAAATTTTGGGAAGGTCATTATCAGATGGTACCGAATATCAACAGCGTGGTCTTTCGTATATAGCGTCGGAAATCTCGGGGGAAGACAATGGTTGTTTACATCGAACGATTGGCAATATACGAAGAACCCGAAGTTATAAAGTCCTACGGGAAAGAGCAGAGGGAGTGTTGCGGACCTGTGATCCACTTCCTTGCTGCCACCCTGCCACATCTCAGCAATGCTCACATATGTAACCAGATCAGTATATCAAATGTTGGAGTAGTGCAGGCGGATGAGACATGCATGGCTGGTGCATGCCAATCCCTAGCAGCATTATGTAACACCTTGGAGGAAACTGAATGTCGTCTTTCCTTTCGAGAAATGTCACGACGCCGAAGTAGTTCATCTCTGGGTTTATGGAATGGTGAAAATAATAATCTGAAGAACTCCAACGTATAGAACACGTCCAGCCTATTCACATCACGCAGTAGTTGTTGAAGAGTTTAATAAAGCAGGTGTTCTGCAAGTGTAACGGGTAGTCAGCGAGCAGAGCTAGTGTGGACACCAACAAAAGGCGGAGATATTTGGAGTGCAGAGATTTTGACCTACAAGGTGAGTGCGGGAAGTCATTGTAATGCTTCTCGACGAGCAATTTTCTGTGATCCAGTCGAGCGATGAAGCAGGGGCAGGAGTTCATGAGAGACTGGTACAATTCATGCACTCAGGTTCATGTAGTTTATTTGACATTCTAATATTTCTGATGAGTTTTTTAAATTATTTAGTTAATTGTTGTGCGAAGATACTAAGTAATGGTTTATTGCGAAAATTTCTAATTGCATTTCGTTTTCTATACTTAGTATGGAATTGTTAACATTGTGAATGAAAGACAGCATTTTTATGAAGTATTGGAACTAAATTAGGAAATTAAATTTCTCTCTTGTATTTAAAAAGTACTCCCATCTCTTCACGATCCTGACTACACCCAGACAGTTGTGACAATAACATTTCATTTAATTATTTTACTACTGATTCTCCATTCTTGATAACTATATTATAATATGGCATATGCTATGAGCTTTCTACTACGACATGATTAGGAAAATTTACAGTGCCATGTTATATTCGGACCTTGACAATTGTAGAATGCGTTTCCGAGGCTAGTTTCCAAAATAAGAATGAAAGTTTGTGGAGCCGTTCAAATACTACAAGAGTTGGATATTCCTAACTCTCTTGCGGGATGCCCATGAGCCAATGTCACAACGCCTATTAGCCGATGATTCCCAAAATGGATTAAGAGTTTTTCTGCCTCACATTTTTGCTATCGATGACAGTACATGCGCGTACTGTGAATTTATAAAATTGGGACATAGGAATTTTTTCGGCAAGCTACGCAATAACAGTTTCACAAACAGTGGCAGCTTAATTGATAGAAATAAACGGAGAGGAAAGTTGTTAGTACGCGAGTCTTAGGCCTGGTTGCACCATCATGGTTCGAAACGCGATCCGAGATCGCATCTAAGATCGACACAGAAAACTGTTGCACCATTCGAGTTGAGAGCTGGACTGGAGATCGAGGTGAAATTCTTTTCAAACCACCGAAATTGGTGGTTCGAAATCTAGATCCGAGATCAGCAGCCATCGTCAATAAATGTAGTTTGAAAATACGCCAACAGATAGAACCACATTCGATTGTTTTCTTGGGAGATTAAAACAACATTATACGCACTTGTATATTATTCAGTAAAATTTGTACAACAATAATTCACTCAAAACAGATAAAACATCGCACATCTAGTTCTATCCATAGTGAAAAATACGCCCACTTCCATGACGTCATATATTACGAACCAATAGTAAAATTTGTCTCATTCTTAATCTCGATTTCTCACTTTGAAACCAAGATCGACCAATCGGAGATCCAGAATCGTGAAATTTCGTTGGTGCAACACTTTTACATTGGAACTAAGATCAAACTGGACCCTGGTTCGGAACTAGGATCACACGATATCGGATCGGGGAAGATGTTGGTGCAACTGGACACTAGGCCGTGTTCTATATAGAACTCGCACTGTGGACTGACATCAGAGAGAACTGTTCCATATAACCGAGTGCTAGTGAGAGTAGAGAGCGATCCTTAGCTGCATGCTCTGCTCCGTTCTCTCAGGATGTTAATCATTTATTTGCATGCGTGGTTGTTGTGCTATTTACACGATGCCGAATGATCATGAGATATTTCATTATAAGTATCTGTGAATGCATGCAGTGAGGTTCGTAACTAAGTGAGGACGTCTGCGAATGCGGTAGCGTCACGACCCTACACTGTAAAAAAATAATGGGAAAAATACTTGACAAGTGTAACGTAATATTTGCAAACTTGTGGGGGAAACATAGTTTTCCTTACAGGTAAGGTAAAATTACCACACTCTGAAGTAAAATTCACGTACACAGTAGTGGAAAATCACATATATGAATGCGAAAATTACCTTGCGACGCGTGCATCTCTTCAGCATTCTCAACAGCTAAGTGGGGTGACGGGCAGAGGAAACAATCATTTAACACGTTTATATTCACTGATATTGTCACGTTGTCTTCGTGGTGAAATGGCCTGTTGTGATAGAGGACCATACATAATTCGAGCCCATCCACCAGTAAGTGTCGATGATTTTAGTGTTGAGGTTTTGGTTACTATTCGTCAAAGGAAATGGGAAATAAAAAAGTTAACATTACAAAGACCCCGGAATATTTTTCAATATAATCTGATTATACAATATAGTTAATTTTCCCTTACTTGTATAGGATTATTCCCCCACTTTTATCAGGTACTTTTTTCGTACGATTAGGGAATAGTACTTTATTTGTCATGTAATTTTACTCTACAACTAAGAGATAATTTTACCTTACACTTAGAGGTAATTTTAGTTTCCCTTACATGTAAGGGAATTTTACCTTAATTTTTTTTTACAGTGCCTCCATTCATTAGAATGCATTAACACCATCGCCATTTATATCGTGCACGCCCCAGCATTACTTCAGAACTTGGACACAGCGAGTGATAAGAGTACACTCACTCGCTGTGTCGCCTGGAGATAGCCGGGTGCCACCTCACTTCACCGACAAGCAGCACAGGAAAGCTGCTGCTGGTAGGCACAGGCCGCCGCCTTACCATCCCATTGCAAAACTACTGATCCTGCAACGCTTGAACGGTTCTACCCCGACGCTGGAACCGTGTAGGTAACGCAGCGAATCATAGCGGAGGAAAGCGGACTGCATGCTTGTTGGGTTCCTGTGGACTGTGTCTTAGTCTGAAGTTTTTCATTCGCAACTGACTAAGTGTGTTTGAAGTTACGTTTCTCTTTTGTCTGGCCCAGTCCGCTGCTCTGAGAGTGAACATCTGTGGCACGTCTGCAAAACGGATAAGCTTTGCCTTAATTAAATCATACAATCACAAAAGATACGAGCGTCACAGAAAATATTTTAGAAATTTTTCATTATCTCTGTCTATAACCAACAAGAATAGATCACAACGCTGCTTTTAAAAAATATCAACTACATTATCTTGCGGAAATTCACTTCGTTGTAAACACAGGGTTATTTTTACTAACCACTAAAATGTTTGCTAGTGATGACAAAAAAGCAGATGCTCGTTTACTTTCCATTTCTCTTATTTGCGAATGTTATAGAGGTAAGTACTTCATAATAAGCAGTGGAGCATAAGGGTACGAACTATCACTTGTGAAAGAGGAGAGGGGAGGTGTGTTGTGTCCCAAGTATTTTAATGGAATTATTAGCCCAACAGTTTCAAATCTGACACTGGTAGCATACTTAGGAGGCTTTATAAAGTAAGTTACCTTAGGCTTGCAACTAGCAACTGCTCATGATAACCTGAAACGATTTAGAGGAAGAAAGATTATAATAAAATTACGAATGTTAAGAAGATTTTTACAATAATCTGACAGAGCTAAACTTAACAAATAAATATTTTAAAAAATAAAAACGCATTTTGTGCCAGAAATACTGGCAGAGTTATTGCTATCATTTGTGCGCACAATCGCACTGCACTGTAGAGCGAGCGCGTCTTTGCTGGGACTGTACATGCTTGTTACGTGTGATAACGTTATTTCCTGTAAATATATTTTATAGACCATTCAATGTTATTTCCAACTTTTCTGAAGACTTGCTGAAGTTTTTATTACAGGATATCCCTCCGCCTCATGCAAAAACAGCTTAACCGTGTCTATAAAATTAACACCAAAGGGACAGCGCACCGCACTCAGTGTGATAATATTTAGCATAAGAACTATTACATACCAGACATTACTAATACACCTATTCTCTCTCTTTTTTATTCATATTAATAGTAAAAAAATAATATAATCTATAGATAAATATATGAAAAAATTCAATTTAACCCAATAAAGTTTTATTTCATGTCAACACAAGTATAAAAAACTTTTGATACTGTTGTATTTAGTAAATAACCAAGCACGTCATATACAGTGTAACTTTTTAATGGTTTAATTTAAAAATTGTGAAGAAACCGCGAATAGATTATAAAAGTGTTTCTTTTTTTTGTATATAAAGGGAATTTTCTGTAAGTATGTTGTCTTGAATTGATTTTTCCCACATTTCCCGGCTAACCAAGGTTTTCGTTAACCCAGATCGGCTCTGGTTCCAATTGAAACCCGAGGTTCTGTTAGTGGCAGGAATTTGAACCCGTAACTTATTAGTCTGAAGTGAACACCTCAGCCACCTCGTCTATGGCGGCCCTCTTCCTTCAAACAACAGTTCTGTGCGACATGTTCACATCAACTTGAAATAAGTTACACGTTGATACATCTCTATAATGGCTTAGGACGCTATCCACTTACATTTAATTCGCAGATGTGATGAAACACAGTTGCAGCGTTACCCTGAATGTATGTTACTAACAATGTGACGTGATTCCTGATGCAAAATTAGACGGAAAAAATAATGCAACACATTGCCTAAAGTGATCAATGAGATATTTATTTACCCCTAAAGCAAAAGGTCTTGAAATTAATTAATTTTACAAGGTCAAAAAGTATGCAATATGTACAGACTCCTCGCGGTAAAATGAGCACTTTTGAAAACCCTGCTTAACATATTCTTCTATGCACGTAATGTATTCTTCCGCTTTATCTAAAATTAGCATTTACATAGGTCTCGCCACTTGATTCATGCGTCGGTCGAGTGAAACTGTGAAATTATTAGAAAAGTATATGGTTTACAAATGTGTTCATTTTTACACTTAGCTGTATTATATAAAAAAAAAAAACAGAAAGCGAAAGAAATAATTTAAGTTATCACATATGGTTACCTAACATATTATTTCGACGTTAAGATATGAGACTACTTTTCATCCATCGTTACCAACTTGACTGGGCGTGTACCACTCAGTGTGCCCGTTAAAATGTATGCAGGCAGGGGCAGTGACTTTTTTCAAAGGTTCATTTCAAAAGTGATCACTTTATCGTGAACAGCCTTTAACAACAGTGAATTATATTAAGTAGATAAAAATATTGAACGACAAAAAATATAGTTCGTAAAATCATTCCCCTTAGAAAACTACACTATCTACCAAAGAATAATTGGGCACCTGTCCACAATGTTTGCTCGGTGGTTGTCACCCCGTTAGAACCTCTTGCGGCTATAACAGCAGCCATTCTGTCTGGCATGCTCTCTACGAGTGTTTGCAGGACATCCACGGGGATTCGTCGCCATTCCCCTTGCAACCATTCCATGAGTTGAGCAATGGATTTTGGCCGCGTCTGACGAGCCCTCGCCCGGCGATCCAGTTCGTCCCAAAGATGTTCTATAGGGTTGAGGCCGGGGCTCTGGGCGGGCCAGTCCAATCGGCGAACATTGTTGTCGGCGTACCACTGCATAGTAGCCCTTGAAACATGGCACCTGGCATTGTCATCCTGGAAGTAACAGGGGTCCATTCCGTAAAAACGCCACAATGTTGGGAGCATTTCATTATCCAGAATGTTACAATAGGCCTCTGTGTTCATGCTACCACGGATAAACACCAGCGGTCCTACGCCGAAGGCCATGAAACACAAGTCAACTGACGTACTGAATTACCTATCGTCACGGGTGCCCAATTACTTTTTGGTAGATAGTGCATATTGGAGATTCCTTATTATCATTGCAAAAATTATATTGTACCTCCTATCTCCTATCCGGTATTGATGTTTGAAGTCAAGGTATACAAATAAAAGAAAAGACCTCCCTCGTGAAACACACTCGTACCAACCGTACTCAAGAAATAATAGGACTAATTTTCTAAACGTGAGGCTTACGTGGGTATGAGAACATCACATTTCGTTCAAAGCTGCTTGTTAATTTGGATAGTGTGCAATGGTAAAATTACGTTATTACTATATTTCTTTAATAAACTTTATTCAGATCAACCAAATTGTGTCTTACCATTGAAAATTTGCATGACGTATAACGTACAATGTTATTTGTATAGGCTATTGAAGATAAAGTGAGCACTTTTGAAAACCCTCTCATTTGAAATAATAGTCAATAAATATATTTCATTTGAGCTTTGGACGTTAACTTCCGAGTGAGAATATACATTATGTCCCTACTTACGTTGCTATATTTATTTAAAGAGGAGGTTATAGGATAAAAAAAATTGGGGTTAGTTGTGTTGGGGGACACGGCCGTTTGTTTTACGTGAATACCTCTACGTTTACGCACTCTAACGCCTTGATGTTTATTTTACGTTCCCGGCACCGCCTCACTCGATCATATGGGGTTTCATGGATATCACTGGATTGCTTTTGAGATGCTCTTTCCAACCATGTACGATTTCTGTGTTTCAACTTGGTTTTTTGACGAGTATAGGCTGAAATCCTGTTAGGTTTTCCTAATTTTTTTACATTAAACGCATTCAATTTCAGCATAACCACGCTACATGAATTATTTTATGCACGGAATCGATTTATCTTGATGAGAGCTGTCGATTGAAACCTAAATGAGCGTCGTAGCTTCTCCTAGTAAAAAGTTATACTACGCGAAATTTATGAGACGCGGTGAAACGAACTCAAAATTGCACCTCCCCCCACCCCCCCTTCCTTCACCATACGCGATGCTTCGCAGTCCTCACTCAACGTAACATATTCTTTTATCCTTTGGCAATCGAGTGGTGTAATTGAATTTTGAATGTAGACTATAGATTCGGAGCTGCAATGCCAAACTCTATCACGCGATTTTGTTATCATCGGATTTTCTGGATTGCCTCCCACTATGGTTGCAAATTCAAAGGCGTTTTCACGTCAAAAATGGCTGAAAGGAAAAAGTATCTAAGGACTCAAAAATGCTCACTTTACCGTGAGCAGCCTATGAAAACCTTTCAATTTGTAACAAACACGGTGATTTGCATAGTTTCATTAACATCCCCGCAGGAACTGACACCCACATACAGTACATATTCACGGATGGCAGAGGTATTGCCTACCCACGCAGGCTTGCCGACGCATTCTTTGAAAATTACGGCTCTCCTTTCTAGAATACGGTTGGCCAGGCGACTCTTTCGATTGTGTACGTGTTGACGTCAAACAATAAACCCGGAGAAGAGCTACGGGCTTGAATACTTTTATTGCGATCATAATCTGGCAACATCAATTTAATTTATGAAGGGGAACGATTTTACGATCAAGATTTCTGAGATATTTTACTAACTTAACATCGTCCACTAATAAGTAGTTTAATCTCCCGTGGTTTTGGTTTATTTAAATAAATTAATTGTATAACATCTTGCTTTAGGGGCGTGTACCTCCCGGAATTATCACTTAAAGCTACGAGTTACGTATATACTACAGTGTTTTTTTACGTCATTTTTACTCAGGAATCGTCTTGCAAAGTTTGTAACATACATTAAAGGATACGTTGTATGTTAAATAACATCTTACTTCAATATTGTATCTCTTATTTAGGCGAGTCCGCTTGATGTAGGCGCCTTGAGGGAGTTTTATCAGCTTTTTGTCCTCAATACTCAATCACCTGAGAGTGCACTTGAACTAGTTTCCCCCAGGATAACTAATACACCCATATCGTACAAATAAAAATAAGTAGCACGCGTTCATGACTCGCTCTAATAATTTTTTGGTGTCTGTATAGTGACAAATGAACGATACAGAGAAAAGCACACGCTTAACATAAATATATGAAATTATTGTTGTACTTAACAGAAGAACAATTTCATTAGCGACGAAGCACTATGAGTTCTTTGAATCGGTTACATCACGATTGAAAATTCATCCAATATATAACTGAGTTTTAGTCCTATTAAAGGATTATTATCATGTGACGAAATTCAATACAATTCATATTTTTGAAGGTATCGCGGTTTATCGAGCACTTTTGAAAGCTGTGCGTATTTTGTACTTTTAGCCCGTTGTTTATACATCTGACACATGTCAGTATAGGCCCTGAACACTACCATGTTATTCTCTCCTAATATTAACATCTATTACTCAGAACTTTGTGTACACTCAGCAATGATAAAACAATAACAATAATATTTACTATGTTCAACGATCTAAATAGGCACATATTAGTTTCACTGAATAACGATACCGGCTCGTGAACTCTGGATGATAGCTAGCATTAGCAATACACTGTGTTTCATCAATATTTGAGGGATCACAGAAATTTAGAGCAACTAAACCACGTGACGTACATTAACGTGAACAGTGCAGAATGAACGAGGAACACAAACAGTTTGTGTGTGTAGTGTTATATGGACATTCTGCAACAGTGTCTTATGCCTCAGTTGGCGGAAAACCATCGATATATTTGTCAACAGTACGGCTGTTCCTTCCATTTACATCATGAATGTCATCTCCACCTGAAAAACGGGCCACTTAGATCCAGCACCTGATTCTGTGGCCGCTAAGATCACCGGGCATCACACCGTGTGACTTTATTTTTTGGTAGAGTATCATCAATTGAGGGTATACGTACGCCTCACCGTTGCCGCGTAATATCGCATTTGTAAGAGAGCGGATCGTTGCAGCAGTAGGCAGGCCCATGTTGAGGTGATTGTGGCAAAAATAAGACTGTAAAAAAAAATTTGAGGTAAAATTCCCTTACATGTAAGTGAAGCTACTTAGCTCTACAGGTACGGTAAAATTGACTCTTAAATGTAGCGTAAATTTACATAACAAGTAAAGTACTATTCCCTAATCGTACGGGAAATGTACCTGGCGAAATTAAGTGAAGGAGGGGGGGGGGGAATTCCCATACAAGTAAGGGAAAATTAGCTATATTGTAAAATAAAATTATATATAAAAATATCCCGGAGAATTAGTACTGTTAATTCTATTATAACCTATATCCTTTGACAAGTAATAACTGAAACCTCTACACTAATATCCTCGACACTTGCTGGTGGGTGGGCGCGAACCATTGTCCTCTATCACAATAGATCGACGCTCTATCCATTATACCACGACGACAACATGGCAGCTTTAGTGAATATTATCGTGTTATAGGATTTGTTTCTTCCTCCCGTCCTCCCACTTAGCTGTTGAGAATTCTGAACAGAGGAACGCGTCGTAATGTAATTTTCCCATCCATGTATGGGATTTTCCACTACTATGTACGTGAGTTTTATTCCGGAATGCGGTAATTTTACCTTACCTGTAAGGTAAACTATGCTTACCTAACAGGTTTGCGAATATTACCTTACACTTGTCAGGTAATTTTCCCATAGTTTTTTTCAGTGTAAGCTATCGTGTGGATGTCAGCCGCGGTGCGCACGTTCGTCACAGAAAACTGTTCGAGTTCCACGTACATTCTGCACTATTTTCATTACTGTACGTACAGTGGTTCCGTTGGAATACTATTTTGTAACCCATCAAATCTTTATGAAAGATCCTGTATTTGCAGACGTATCGAAATTCCTTTTGAAATAGCGTATTCCTTGAAGTACAAAGCCCTTATATATTAATACTACAAATAATATACTTCTTATAAGCAAATAGTGGCGAGCGCTGTCGTTAGAGAACCAACTGCATTTACCGAACTGATCCAACTGATCAGACAGTAATTTCATCGTTCTATTAAATTTTCTTGAAAATTGGTTTAAAGTTTTTATTTTTACAGTTTTTTAGTATAACGATAACATATTTTAGTTTGCTCTTCCTACTAAACAGTATCAATTAAACGAATTATACGCCTCAAATAAACGTCGTGGAACAGAGTCAGTGTGTAGTGTGTCTCTCATACTATAGAAACATTCAAAGTCCAGGTGCTGAAACGCCATAAAGGAAGGGGCGTATTTCAAGTGATGGTGTTTCCCTGCCCGCTTCAATTCCTCGATCTCCGAGGCGGTCATTGAGTGGTAAACGTCGAAGAAGATTAATAAACCTGTATATTTTATTACGTGTACAATAGATTTGATGTAAAAAAGATATACTGTGTTTTATTTCAAAAACCTCCCCGCTTCATATACATGCAATAGTTTTAATAAAACATATTTTAAATAAAAATACTTACATTTATGAATTTAAAAATATAACAAGTACTTTGTAGGAATGTACAATGCCACCATTTGGTAAAGGCTGATAGCCGGCATCATAATAGATACTACCTACCTATGTGTTGAGAATAGAATCCAATATGGATTGTGCTGTCACTGCAACCTATACTTTAAACACATAAACAAAGATGGCTGTCACCTGGTCATACATAGGTGATGTAAAGATATGAAATCTAATATGTTAGTCGCACGAAAGTGAGACGCAAACTATAAAACAAATGACAATAAAACATGGAGGACTGCACCTAGCAATATGGCCGCCTCCCAACATGGCAGCCTCCAGTAACATATATACACAATTGACGAACGAAAATAACAAATATGGTGGCACCCAGTAACATACAAACAAATATGTCTACCTCCAGTAGCATGTAAAGAAATGACGAACGAAAAAAATCAAGATGGCGGAATGAGTATAGGTGAAGGAAGTGGAGGCGAGAGAGTCAGTCGTCTGCTGCTGGAGTCGAACAGAGGTGAGTAATTTGGTGGTGCGGGGGAGGGGGGATTCCGGAGATGTAAGTTCTTACAATAAATTTTAATAACATTTTTTAAGGGGAATTTTAAGGGTAAAAACAGACATTTAGAGGGGAAAAAAGGGAAATTGTATTTTATAGAAAATAGCCGCCGATAAAAATGGCGGCCCCCAGTAACATACATAAGTTTTTTTTATATTTTTTAAACAATTTTTTAATACATTTTTAAAGGGGAATTTTAAAGGGAAAAGGGGAGGTTTTGAGGGTAAAAAGGGAAATCGTTATGAAAAATGGCCGTCGGGGGAAAATACTTTTTAATAAAAACATTTTTTAAATAAAATGTAAAAATAAAATTTTGAAACGATTTTTTTAAATATTTTAAACTATTTTTAATGCTATTTTTTAAACGATTTAAATAATTTTAAACATTTTTAAGTACAATTTTTCGTAGTAATTTTCTTTAGAAATATAATTTTAGAATTTTTAAAGATTTTTTGTTTTTGGGGTCAAAGGTCATCGGGGTTAAGGTCATGGATCAAAGGTCATGGTCGAGTTCAACGACATCCAGGATGGCGGACGGTGACGTAACAACATGGTGGCGGCCGAATCCTGCGATCCTTCGCGCCACGCTCTTGCACCAAAGTCGGCTATTCCGTACTACTGACGTTGTCGAACTCAAGTTAGACCGACTTGCTGACAAATTGCCAGTGGAACAAGCGAACTGAAAATCTCTCACGGAGAGGCCGGGGCACGAACACACGACCCCCTCGAGTATAAGTCGGCCACCCTACTCCTGAACTATGGTAGTAAGGCTCTGTGCTACCAAGTCAAGTTCAAAAACGAGAGGAAAAATATATACATTATAGTCTTATCGAAATCGTGACGATTTAAAATATATGCACCTACTTTTCATTTTTTGTTTATTTGGTACCGTCAGGACTGTTAAAACGAATTATATATATATATATATATATATATATGGGTGCATTCTATTCACAACATTACATTCAGTTTAAGCCTTCAAACAGAGCGCTGTAAAGATTCCATTAAACCAAATGATTGAGGTAAAAGCTTAATGAAAGGCTGAATGTTCATATTACCTCGTGAAAAGGTGTTTTGAAACACGAAACACATTTTAGAAAGTATTTTGTATTGGCTTTATTAGTATATTCGTTGTTATTTCACTTGATACGAGTTGTTTAACTGCCATTATTAAACGTTGTTTGCCGGCCATTTTTACACGCTGCTTAACTGATCAATCAGTCCAAAAAAAAAAAAACCACTGAAAAACAGTGGAAAAAAATATTTATGAATCTGTGGAAAATGTCACTGAATCAATAAGTGAAGGAAAACCAGCTTTTTTTTCACTGATTCTTTAGTTAAATTCATTGAAGTGACTGTGAAATCAGTCAGGTACAGGTGACTGATTGAAACAGTGAAATTCTCACTGACTCGGATTTAGAGTGTACTGTCCTATTAACTGATCTATTTTGTAACCTTTCGTAAATTTCTTTTGTCAGCCCATTGTAGGTACATCCTTCTGCTACACGTAAACACTAACACTGACAAAGACCTCTTACCTCATCCACTTTTTCGCTCACCGAAAGCTGATTTACATCGTGTTAACAATAGGCGTAGTGGAAGTTGCTATGGCACCAAGTTTAGTTGTCACCTGCCGGTCAGAATATTACAAACTCTGCTCGCAGGGCGTAGAGACATTTACCAATCGCCTACTATTATGTTACTGTCTTTGGCGCTATACACAGTTCCATCGCAATTTTCGACTGAGAGCAACACACACAGACGTACACAAATGTACACTCACGACTTAACAGGAACTCTAACCCGGAACCCCTGTCACCGTAAGACGGTGTGTAGCTAACTACTCTACGGAGATCGGTATCACACTCCAGTGGCGATTAGGATTATAAAGCTGGTATTAACACATAGTTAACACATACTAAAGTTTTTCATTTTATATAAGCCATTCACGGTAAAATGAGCATTTTTGAAAGCCCTACTTAAGATTTACTTGTATGCACGTGGTATATTCTTCCGCTTTATGTAAGATTAACATTGCCGTGGGCCTCATTACTTTATTCATTCGTCGGTCAAATGAAACTGTGAAATTATTTAAAAAATAATTTTCAACAGATCTGGTCATTTCTACACTTTGATGCGTAAAAAAAAAATAAACAGAAAGCGATAGAAATAATTTAAGCTATCAGAAATGGTTACCTAACACTCTTTATTCGACGTTAATATACAGAACTACTTCCCCTTCCATCGTTACCAACTTGACTGGGCGCATGTCATTCAGTGTGCGCCCATTAAAATAAAGGCCGGTAGGAGCAGTGTTTTTTCTAAGGTTGATTTCAAAAGTGCTCACTTTATCGTGAACAGCCTTTAGTAATATGTGAGTGTACGAGGTGATGCTAATTGTTACACATGGATTTAATTGACAAGAATATTGCAATTGCCATAGAAACTGGCTGGAGCAGCGAAGAACGCCGCGCCTTACTCTTATTGGCAATGCTTGTGTCCGAAACCCGAAATTATAGAAAATATGGGGAATTTCAGTAATTTGTATGTACGCAGTTCGATTTCGTTTTACGTCGTTACGGGATGTGTTTCCGTACATCTATTGCACATTTCCGTCAAAGGGGATGTTGTGGCGTAGTGGCTAGCGCGCTCGACTCTTATCGAGGCGAGACGGGTTCGATTCTCGGTAGGGTCGCGCCTGGGTTTTCGCACGTGGGAATGCTGCCGGATGATGCTGCTTTTCGGCGGGTTTTCTCGGGAATCTCCCGTTTCCTCCAGCCCCTGTATTCCGGCGCTGCTCCATACTCATCTCGCTTCATCCTCCTCGTCTCTCATTGCCTCACAGTTAAAAGCCACTCAAAACTTTGCACTTCACTCCACATTTCCGTAAAATTTTGCATGGATATGTGGTAATTTGTAAGAGTGTACACACGCGACCGAGTAGGTGATGAGGTGGTGTAAGAGTGTACCCACACGGGCGTGTAGGTGATGAGATGGTGCAAGAGTGTACACACACGGCCGTATAGGTGATGAGGTGGTGTAAGAGTGTACACACACGGCCGTGTAGGCGATGAGGTGGTGAGAGAGAGTAGGTGCGTGCACAGGGAAGATATGTCGTGACGGTTCTTTTGCTGTAAGAGTACTCATCTGGGATTGGCTACTCGAGGCTGTGGGCACGGGCATTTTATCTGATCGGTAATTGCATGACACGGGAGGTTTCCTATTGGCTGAGCTGAGCTTCCAGTTGGAGAGGAGATTACCATCTGCTTATCGGCGAACGGTTTTCCACAACCATCCTACTTCTGCGCATCCACCCAACACGGACAAACCCCAAACTGTCTCCAGTGACATGCTCAACAGTAACGAATGGTTTTGTTTATATCTCCATTTGAAAAAAAAAACTCTTATACTATATGAGTAATACACTTTTACCAATGTTGACTTAGTCAAACTGTATTACAAATTGGTTAGGGGAAATATACAATCACCTGAAAGTATTTGTTTAGTAAACAATGTTTTAACCTCGATAGCTATCCAGGTCATTAATGAGAGTCACGTTGGCAGTAAAGCAGTTCAATGTTGACAGCAGAGCAGAGATTGGTTCTGCAGAGATCGCTCTAACCCATACTGACTGTAGGGTTCTCCTACATGCTGCTAGCGAGTGTTGGCGGCTGCTGCACCTCTGTATGAAGTATCTGTCTGTGTGCGGCGCGGCGGGACTGACCTGGTTCTTGATGTCGAGCCGCTCGAGCTCGCAGGACGCGTGCCGGGGGAGTCGCGGCGAGTCCTGCAGGATGGCGTCGCCCTCGCCAGGCCACGGGTCGTGGCACACCTTGCGACGGACGGCGCTCCACAGCACGCGCATCGCTCTCCCGTCGACTGTCGACTGCCTGCAGGGAGAGCTATCGTCGCCCGCGGGCTCTTCTCTCTCCCAGGCTGAGTCACCCGCGCGCAACACCTGCCCGCGCTTGCACACATTTGCCACTTGCCACTAGCGTTCACAAATACCTTCGCCGTAACGGTACCGGTGCGATATGGCACGCCCAGAGAGTATTGAAAATCGATTACTATAGTCAATTCACGGTTACTTCAGCCTTTTCTGAAGCACAGCTAAAGTTCTACTTCCAAGATATTCCTCCGCCTCGTGCAAACTAAGCTTAACAAGTATGGAGAATTACACTAGAGGGACAACGCACCACACTCGTGCGCAGTCAGTTGTAACTGTATTTTGTATAAGAACTATTTCTCACTAGGCGCTACCAACATACCTATTTTCTCCCTGATTTTTATTTAGTTTATTTATAAATGAAACATTACAATTTATAAATAAAATATGAATAACATTTCAATTTAACAGAAAAAAAAAGTAATTTTTTATGAACACAAGTATAAAACGCTTGTGATACAGGGCGTATTTAGGAAATAACTAAATACGTCATACATGGGGACATTTTTCAAAGGTTTGATTAAAAAAGGCCGAAGAAACCGTGAATGGACTATATATATATATATATATACCGCAAATATCTTTCAAATATCACATCGTTAAAATCGCGAATCGTTAAAGCCACGAGTATTTCGCGAATTCATTTGGAGGCGAGATAGATTCCAAACACTTGTTCTTTTCTCCTACCATTGCGATTGGACAACAATTCTTTAGACACGATCAGTTTTAACAGTGCGCCAGTAATAAACAGGAAGCAGTAATGTGAGTGTTTAACAGGTTGTACAGAGGCCTCATTTGATCACAGTAACCAATAAGCATACGATAATGTATCGAGTTTAGTATATATGGTTGTCCAGCCTGTCTTGCTGCCAACTCAATCAGCGAAATACTCGGGGTTCTACGAATTGCTATTATAGCGATATGCGACATATTGGTCCACAATGTTGGATCATACCGCAGTTGCGATATTTCACAAATATTGTTTCAGGATCGACGACCACCTTAAACTAAGCTACTGCTCTGAACTGTCGGACATATCCCGGCCGAACGAGCGAGGCGACAGGTCGACGCACAACAATCAGCGTCGCACGAAAATGAAAGTAGACAGAACACTTAACAAGGGCAGATAAGCTGGGCCGAATGACAAACCGCAGGAACGTGCATTGTTGCCAGCTCGTCAATACCCAACACGTCACTGGTACACAGTTCACAAGTCGAAAGACATCTCGCCCGATCTGTGGTCAGCGATATTTCGACCGCGCGCCGGCATCTCTGGCTAGATCCCGAGAGCCTAAAAGTTCGGAGTATTCCAGCCGGGGATTTCCAGTGAGGGGACTGTAGCAGACACAGTGCGACCTCTCTCACGATTATCGTGCTCTCCAATCTTATCACATCTGCTATTCCACTGCTATCTCATCTCAACCATTATTATTGTTACACTTTCTCTCTCTCGAAATTGAGTGGACTATACCAAGTTCGTTAAGGAATGGTCTTAATCAAATAAAATAATTAATTATAATTTTATTGATTTATTTACAATAACTTCAGCGAAATTCTCTGAACTCAAAACCTCACAATAAATTGATCTTCTCCAACTCGCGCGATGCGCCGAGGAGGGCCGTGGCGCCGGCCAGTCTCACCAGAACATTCTTGCATCGTCGCCAAACCCGTCTGAACCTCCAGCAGGAGAGGGGCCGTGACGCCAGCAAGTCTCGCCGCTGGTAGTATTCACGGGTCTCCCAGAAGCGGATGAACTGGCCGCGAGCGCATTGTTCCAGGAAGAGGGGAGTGTGAGGTGGGTCACCTCCCACGGTGCCGGACAGCAGAGCCGACGCCAGCTGCAGCGAGTAACATTATTTCCCATTGTCTGTTCTATTGTATGAATGAACTTGTACGTAAATGCACATACACCTTACAAAGAAAAAAATGTCGTGGGAGTGAAACTGCTTTGCCTTTTGCAAGGGAGAGTTTGTGTGATGCCGGGTATAGTAACAGCTAGCTAACCCCAGTGTGCACTTTCAGATATGTGTTTTTGTTGGGTTCGTAATTCGCCAGAACCATTTGTTGCACATGCATATTAGTCATATTTATATTCGTGACATTATTTGTTGGAAGACTTCCGCCGTTCATGAAGTTGTAATTAATCGATTGCTGTCATAACTGTAGCTCAGGCTCTTGGAATATATTGTCGATAAAAAAATTTAAATTTGAATTAGGGGAAGGAAATGGGATGTTTTGTCAATTGCTTTATACTGGCGATGTGCTTATTCTTGCTCATTTACAGCGTGTGTATGATGCGTACCTGTCAATAAACTATGAACGGAATCGGTTCAGTGGTTCTTATTTTATTCACTCCAATGCAACTGAGAATCCCGTAGAAAAATTACCTATTAGGTAGTGAAGTAAGGAGAAAAAACAAACTAGGGTTTTAGTAGGACAAAGTTTTTCCATGCGTAGGGTCCAGGGTCGGGAGTCGGGAGCCAAGCGCGGGTTGTCTAGAAATTTTCCCGTTTTTATGTCAAAATCGCTTGGTTTTACCAAAAAAGTAAATCAGAAATCAATTATTTTACCCAAAAATTGACCATGCTCCCTTAAAATGTCCGTTTTTTTTTTTCTATTAGCATACAATGTCACCAAGAAATTTCCCATTTTTTCTTAAAAAAAAAAAAAAAAAAAAAAAAAAAAAATTACTTTTAAAATTATTTTTAAATTGGTAAAAAATTTAATTAATGCATTTAAAAACCTCAGATTTTTATTGATTTTCCAAGGGGGAAAAAACCTCCGTTTGCGTTGAAATCCCCACTCCCACGACCCCTGTTAAAGAGCGCGAATCACCAGTGTGTATATTTCTTTACGAATTTAAAGATGTAACATTCCATATACCAGAAGGTATATAAGAAATTATTGTGAAGTACATTCCAGGGAGGACTTTGTAAAAAATAATCTAATTTAAAGACTTTATTCTTTTGAAAATCAATTCAATCGACTTTTTTTATTAACATTTAATATATTCAATTAGTTTTTACTGTTGTACGAAAAAAGAATTAGAATTAAAACTAACCCATTAAGCCTTGTAACAACGCACGTACCGACAGGCGTGCGAGGAAGTCACACCTGTCATGATAGGCGAAGAGTGCTAGAGACGTCCGTAGGGCCACGAGGCGAAGGGGGCGCCAATGACAACGAACGTATGTCAACTGCTTTGCAGCCTTGTCAAATCAATCGTAAAACTCACAGACATAAAGGAATCGACGTATTTACAAATTATTATAATTATCTTATTTAAATTTATTTTATTTATCATTTGGAAAATGCCGAAAAGAAAAAAAAAAGTAAAATGTTTCCAAAATGTATTCTTAATGCAAAATCGGTTAAAATATTTAAATGATGTTAATTTCACACTTTCAGATGACAGTTGGTAACAAAAAAAAAGAAAGAAAATATTCTTATGGAGGAATAGGAATTGGATCTCATGACCTCTTGAATAGAAGCCCAGTATACCGACCACTCACCTATAGCATCAACACGAACAGTGATGCATACATTTTGTATTAAATACATTTTGTTACTTTCTGAATCGTATGTGCCTATGCTCGCATTGACTGTTTTTTATATTATTTTTCAATAATTATATAATAAATGAACCCGGCTGCTTATATACCCGCACACAGGTACCATACCAGCCACTGTAACACACGCATGCCACCTACTCTACCAACCAACATTAGACGAAATATATTCATTGTTCATACCTCTTACTATAAATCAATCATACCTCAACCATTCAGCCCACACTAACCATAATACAATTTTACTTGCTGCTCATTCTTTCTGTTTACTGGTCGACACCAGTCAAATATATACTAGTCACTACACTTCCATACCAACCTACCATCAATTATAACCCAAGTCATATCAGACCACACAACGCCCCATTTCCTATAAGCAAAGAAAATTTCAGTCATACTAATCAACCGCACCATCCAATTCACCAAGCACAGTATCCTTCATAACTCAAGTTTACTAAGCAACTATACAGTTGAGGACAGCCCATAACCTAAAATCCATTCCTCTTGTTCTACCAACCAACACCACTTATACCTACCAACCATACCACCCTCTGTAACTCTAGCATACCACAAACTTTTGTCCACACAGACCATACAAAGCAAACATACAGCACATACGAGTGACACAAACAACTTCTTCTCCTAAGCACACACATGTCTAGCATTATTTCAGCTACTTAAGAAAATCTGACATGTCCAAACATCAGAAACGCACTTCAAATAGACTGCGGCCAATCAGCACTTCGAGTAACATTCACCTTACACTTACAAATTAACAGTCGGATAAAGTACAATTATATTTAAAATCCAATATAGCTAAATAGAAAGTCAGACACCATTACATCCACCCAAGCAACCATACATTCTGAACAAGCCCATATCACAATAATCCTTACCATCTGTCAATGCAATATAATCGACTGATATCAGCTACCATGTTATGACATCACCCAACCATCATGTTGGACCCAGGTGACCTTGATATTTTACCTTGACCTACTGATCTATTAACCATAACTCACGACCCATTGATATATTGGCCCATTGACCCCTGACCTATAAACGACCCATAAATGACCCATAAGAACCCATCACCCCCATAATGACTCATTAATTACCCATAACACCCCATAATGACCCATAAATGACCCATAAAGACCCATTGACCCATACTCATAAATGACCCATTACGACCGATAATGTACCATAATGATCCATAGCTTTCTTCAAGTCGCTCGCTCCAGCATAGAATGAGTGTTCTTGTCGCCTTCGGCTTTCGTCACATCACTTGTCGAAGGAAACTCGCTGTTAAAATATGTGGGAATGTCGAGGAAATCATCATACTTCTCTCCAGATACTTCATAAACACTATATTCATGTTAATTTTCATTTATGCTGTTTTCATAATCTTTTTCACCTCCTGTTTCATACTCTATATCAAGTTTACTTTTCTTTGTAGGAGTCGCATGGACATCATCAGTATTTAGAGCTGACGACTTCACGTGAACGTCTTGCAAGTACGCATTCAACACAAACCGACTCTACTGTACTCATTTCGTCTTTAGCATTTACTGTCTCGACGTAATCTTCTGCGGAAACAGTAGCCATCGATGCAGCAGTGGTATTGCCGACAACACTTGCTGGCTCCCAACAGACGAATCCTTGCAGATCTCTGTGTGTTCTTTCGATGTATCGCCTTGAACAAACTGCGTAGGAGCAATGTCGAAATGCTTCATCGCGCGAAAACGAATCGTTGTACAGGTGGTTCTCTCATGTCACCGAGCATTTACTGAAGGTGAAAACTCCATCGCAGAATCGAAACAGGCGACGACCAGTTAGCGATGATGTAGGTCGTGGCTCCGTGATCGTCGAGATCAAGGGCAGGCTTTTGTATTCGCAATTCATCTTTGTGTTATGGGAGCACTCCGAGAAAACCGCATACTCGTTCGTCCAAGAAGAAAACATGCAGATACTTACAAAACAATATGACATTTAAATATGCTTGTAGTTATAGCCCTGTGCTTACTCCATCCTAAATATTAGTGGGTAAATGTTCTACTATTTGACTGGGTTGTGCATAGTTCGTTACTTTATTTGTCACAAGTTGGTTATTTTCTTAGAGACTGAAAGGTTTTGTCCTTGCAATTGAGCTGCCGATCTCGCAGTGGGATTACAACAAGAAGTATCCTACTCACCAGTAAAATGGTTTGTGGTACATAAATGAACGCTTAACTCGTCCATTGCATCGTGCAGTATCTATGAACACAATATATAAAAAGACAAAGGGAATACACCTGCAAATACTTCTTAAATTTTTTCGAAGCAATAATTAAACAAGCATCGTAAACTATCGTGGTATTATTTCTGGCACCATATAATTGCGGAGGAAGATATGGGGAAAGGAAAGCGTTACAGCAAATTCGTATAGTAATTTTCTTCAGAATTTCCTGCAGCTAGTTGTTTTTCCTAAGATTTCTTTCTACTGATAACAATTACAATCAGATAATGTCCTAAGGCTTCTGTTAAGGAGTGCACAAAGAGTCGGCTCATAAAAAAATTACATTATTTTGGGTCTAATTATTTCTTAATAGCATCCATTTCATTTCGTATTCTTTTTGAAACACTCACTGGTGTCATTTGGTGACATCGGTGTCATTTATATGTATTTTTCAAGTTGTATGATTATTTTAGCTTACTTTCTGAGGGAACTATTCTCGTATGAGATCACGAGGATACGATATTTTTATAATATTCAATCATGCCAGATGCTTATTTCCAACACGGCGCGGCAGCCATGAAATTTCTTGGTTGCCACCTAAGCACCTAATTAATCAGAAACTATTCAGCCGATCTAACCCAAATTCGGTAAATCGACAAAACACATTATGGGCTTTTAATGCAGAAACGCAAGCCCTTATTTGTCCGCAATTTCGTAAGTTGCAGCAGATTGAAGCTCTTACATAATATTTCGGAAATCGTTACACCTATTTCAGAAAAAAATTGGCACACAACTAGTCCCGCCTAGAATATATATTAGCTAAGTATACTAACAAAAAGGATAACGGAAAATCGGCGCCAAGGGTACGGGGTAAAGGAGCCAGGCACCGACCACCCGCCATCACGCTCTGTCATTCCGGTGCCCTATCGCCATCTTGTATCCACGTGACGTTGACCTGTGACATTTTAATTTAACTACAAAAATGCAAAATATCCAAATAAATACAAAAATCCAATTATAGTAATAAATAATTAAACCATTATTTAAGAATTTTTTCAAATTTATAAAAAATATTTAAAAATCATTAAAAATTATTTAAAAATTCCAGTCCATTAGCAGCATTTTTTCCCCAACAACTAACGTTTTTCCCTAAAAATTTCCCTCTTCCCTTAAAGAATGTGAATAAATCGCAAAAATACATAAAAGTCAGCAAGCATATTAAATTAAGACTAGCACCATATTGGATGCAGGTGACCTAGACTTTGACCCCATATCCTTTAATGACCTTGAAGACAAAAACTCGAGGAAAAACCATTTAAGTCGGCAAGCATATGACATTACAGACTACTACCACCATATTAGGTGCAGATAATCTTGACATTCACCCCATGACATTGGACGACCTTGAAAACAAAAACTCTATAATATGCAGAGAAGTCAACAAATATATTATGTTACTGACTGCTACCACCATCTGGGAAGCCAGTGACTTAGGCCAATTGACCTTGAATGATATTAAAACCAAAACTCGATAAAAATATCACAAAAGTCACCAATCATTATGTAACATACTATTACCACCACATTTGATGCATGTAACCTTGGCCTTGATCCCATGTCCTTGAATGACCTTAAAAACATAAACTCAAAAAAAATAAAAAATAAACAAGTATATTACATTACAGACTACTACCACCATATTAGATGCAGGTAACCTTGACCTGGACCCTGTGTCCTTTAATGACCTTGAAAACCAAAACTCGAGAAAAAAATTCACAAAAGTCAACAAGCATATTATGTTAAGGACTACTACCATCATACTTCATGCAGGTGACCTTGATATTGACCCATGACCTTGAAGGATGTACTAAACAAAAACTCTAGAAAAAGTCACAAGAGACCTGCTTGCAGTCATCCTGGTAGCGAGGCATTGAACGAGGAATGCACAGGTTTTTCCATGTCTAAGTAAACTGTCGCTACGGCTGTACAGCTTACTGCACCTTTCACATAAAAATGACGTAGAACTGGAATTCTTACCACAATTAAGGCACTCGTATCGCCATACATTATGGTCAAATGTAAATACATTTTCACAAAAGTCACTCTGATGAGGACATAGTGGTACAGGCAAAGACTCGGGCAGGCCTGTTAGAGATGCAGATGCTGGAGCTCAAGAAGCAGGTAATGCCGGTAACAATTTTCTAAGTACCACTCCCGAAGAAGTCGATGACACTTACGTAGTTACCACTAGCCCTTGAGTGCCCAAAGATATCGGAGATGCAGAATAAGACTTCAATGCAAAAAGGCAGAAACTAGCTGAGACGATCCATCTTTCACAACAGCCGCTGTCAAACTAAGCCTCTCAGCTGACCTCCCTGCTGCTTATAATATACGAGTATGCAAGCCATATGAAATCATACTGACATTGAATCAATCGTTAAACACCTTTAATGCATTGTTTGGACACCGATCAGACAATCACCGAGTTACGATGTGATTGTAGCTGACCAATCATGTGAAGGCATTGAGACATCACACACACGCAGGTAGGCAGGTTTTATATGCTAGTTCCTTTATCACATTACCATGCAGTTAAATCTTCAATAATTCCTTCCAGACAAGTTCTTCGCAGAGCTATAAATCATGGTCACGCCTTAAGCAGATAACTGACTCCAGTAGACTGACACCTACAGACTGATTCATAACAACCACTATGATGCCAAAATGACTCCTAAATGACTTCAAAATGAATACACCACCACACTGACTCCTAAATGACCCTTATTAACCCCTAAATGACTCTAAAGTGACCCCAAAATGATCACTACCACCACCTCGACCCCTAAATGACAGCTGATGACACCTAATAACCTATTGACCCATGAGCCACTGACCCATGACTCCTAAAGAACCCTAATTAAAATCGACCCAATGACATTGACCCATAGAACAACTAGGACTTTGTACTGAACATTGCTACACCACGGCAGGCCACCACCATGCATCCCAATTGGTCGTCGCGCGAAAAGGACTCTTCGTACGGACTACCCTTGCATGCGACGTGCATTTTTAACATAGGCAAATAATCAATCGCAGAATCGGCACTGGTGTCAGCCAGTTAGCGATGATGCAGGTCGCGCCTCCATGATCGTCGAGGTCAAAGGCAGTCCTTTGTATTCGCAATTTATCTTCGGGGTATGGGAGCACTCTGAGAGAACCCAAATACTCGTTCGCCCCAGAAGAAAACACATAGGTGCTATTATATGTAAGATAGGAATATGCATAATTATTTATAGCTATATAAATATGTATGATTATTTAAAAATGTATAAATAAAATTATTTTTAATTAATTCTATATATGATTATATATAAATATGGCAATATAAAATTATTTTAATTAACCCTATACTATATTGTGTATATGAAAATATGATAATATAAAGTTATTTTTAATTTATTTTATACCAAATTATGTATAGATATGAAAATATACAATTACTTTAATTTGTTTTGTACATAATTATGTACATATAAATATGTAAATATAAAAATATATTCAATTAATTTTATTCAACACTATGTATAAGACTGTAAATATAAAATTATTTCCATTTAGCTGACCTCCCATGACGCAGTTGGTTGGTGCGCAACCGAACTGGGGTGCAGGAGGCTTTGGGATCGAAATATAATCCCAGGTAAGGCATGGGTGTTAATTTAAGTTAGATCATAAGCTTTCAAGCATAAAACCAGGGGACGTTAAAAAGCGCATTACAATAGAATACAGTATAATTCCCATTTATGTTATAACAATGTATAGGTTTGTAAATAAATCATTATTTTAGTTTTTTTATACACAATTATGTATAAGTATGTAAATATAAAATTATTTCATATTTATTATATACATAATTATGTAAATATAAAGTAATTTTAGAATTATTTTATACATCATTATGTATAAATATGGGGATATAAAATTAATTTAAATGTATGTATATATATATGCCTAAAATCATATCTAAATAACATATTGCTATCTAAGTATCTGTATATTTTCATCTGAGGCGAACGAGTATTTGGGTTTACTCAGAGTGCTCACATTCCGCGAAGATGAATTGCGAATCTGAAGGGCTGCCTCCGACTTCAACGATTATGGAGCCACGACCTGCATCATCGCCAACTGGCTGACGCCAGTGCCGATTCTGCGATCTAGTTTTCCCGTATGTTCAAAATGCACGTCGCATGCAAGGGTAGTCTGTACGAAGAGTCCTTTTAGCGCGACGACCAATTGGGAAGCATGGTGGTGGCCTGCCGTGGTGTAGCATTGTTCAGTACAAAGTCCTAGTTGTTCTATGGGTCAATGTCATTGGGTCGATTTTAATTAGGGTTCTTTAGGGGTCATTAGAGGTCATTATGGGGTCATTATGAGTTCGTCTGTAGGTGTCAGTCTGCTGGAGACAGCTGTCTGCTTTATGTTTGACCATGATTTAAAGTTGAGAGACGAACTAGTCTGGAAGAAACTGTTAAATAAATAACTGCATGGTATTGTGATCCAGGAACTGGCATCTAAAGCCTGTCTGCTTGCGTGTGTGTGATGTCTCAATGCCTTCACGCCATTGGTCAGCTGCATTCACGTGGTAACTCGGTAATTGGCTGGTCGGTTTCCGAACAATGTATTAAAGGTGTAATACGATTGGTTCAAAGTCAGTATGACGTCATATGGCTTGCATACTCGTATATTATAACCAGTAGGGAGGTCAGCTGAGAGGCTTGGTTTGACAGTGGCTGTTGTGAAAGGTGGATCGTCTCGCCTAGTTTCTACCTCTTCGCATCTAAGTCTTATTCTGCATCTGCGATGTCTTCGGTCCAGGTCTAATAGTAGCTACAGCAGTGTCATCGAATTTTTCGGGAGTGTAACCTAGAACATCGTTGAATGCATTACCTGCTTATTTAGCTCCAGCAACTACATCTCCAACAGGCCTGTCCGAGTCTTTGCCTGAACCACTACATCATCATCAGTGTAGCTTATGTGATAAACCATTCACTTTCGACCATAATGTATGGCGATATGAGTGCTTTGATCGTGGTGAGAATCCCTGCTATGTAATATTTGTGTGACAGGTGCGGTAAGCTGTACAGCCGTAGCGAAAGTTCAGTACCTCGTTACGAGGTTTACTGTAAGCAGGTCTCTTGTGACTTTTTCTCGAGTTTTTGTTTTCAATGTCATTCAAGGTGATGGGTTCATGGTAGAGGTCACCTTCAATCAATATGGTGGTAGTAGTCTGTAATGAAATATGCTTGCTGACTTTTATGTATTTTTTTTGCGATTCTTTGAATTTTTTAGGAAAATAAGAGAAATTTTAAGGAAAAAATGGAAATGTTTAAAGGAAAAAGGAATTTTTTTAAGGGAAAAGGGAAATTTTTATCGAAAAAAGGGAAATTGCTAGGGAAAATGGTTTCTGGGACTGGAATTCTGAAATTAGTTATTAGTAATTTTTTGAACAAATAATAATATATTTCTTAGTAATTTAAAAAAAAAATATTTTAATAATACATTTTTTGGAATTATTTGGAACAATTTTCGATTTTTTTTTTTTTTTTGGATATATTTGGAAATTTTAAGAACTTTTTGAATTTGTTAATTTTATTGGATTTTTGGGTTCGCATGTTAAAGGTCACAGGCAAAAGATCAAAGGTAACAGGTCAAGGTCACATGGATTCAAGATGGCGGGCAGGGTACCGGAAAGACAGAGCATGATGTTGAGCGGTCGGTTCCTTGCTCCTGTGCCCCGTGCCCATTGTCCCGATTTCCCTTCATCATTCTACTATACAAGACAGTTATTTGAAACTGGTGGTCATATAAATATGGTATATTAAATCGTTATATCTACCATACCATTTGATAAATTCCAGCCAAACTTAGTATTTAATATATTAACACGTTGTTTCTTTTGTCTGTGACATTTTGAAAGCTATCGCCACCTGAAAAATACAGCTCGTACATCACATTTCGAGAACCCCCGTATGGCTACCGCCTGCAAGGCGCTGTAACTGCGTCGCTGCAGTGTGTTTGAAGTAGACTACCCATTTACCCTCGAAACTATTACAGGTGCGTCCACTGTGCTGATCTACGACACTTCAGACGAGGGCTGTCGAGTGCTTCCAAGATGTCACGCAGATTAAAAACGCCATTTTAAAATACCGCAAAATGGTTGAAAACGGCTTTTCGAATTACCGTACATATTTGCATCAGATCCATTCAAAGCCACTCAAAGGCCCTGGATCGAACCTTCCTACAAACTGTCCATTAATAAAATACTAGTGGTCGCCGCTGAAAGTGCTATATGTAGACTCAGTGCGGCTATAACACCGCCCGCCAGTTGAGAGCCTTGCGCTTAGTGACGATGGCGCACTTGAAGAGCGTGGCAATGTCGCCCTCATCGCTCCCGCACTTCTCGCTCTCAAACGCGGAAGAAAGCTGCAGGCAGGCGGAAGTCTCACCTCTTATACAGAAATGATTTGTGTTTTATACCGTAACAGAAGAGTCAGGCTCATCACTGCAAATGCTTCATTATAGAAGCATTACATTTCATATTTTTGTGCACATTTTTGTACCCGATTGTTAATAGTTGTTCCCTAGTTGTCATTAAAATGTGAGAGTGAATTAATATAAAATGTTGTATTATGTTAATTGTTGCTAAAATATGCATTAGTTGTACATATAAAATATGCATTAGTAGCAAATATATTATGTCAGTAATGAGGGGTAAAGTAAATTAGCTAAGCGTCTATAGTCGCATTTTTCAATAAATTCTCCTTAATTTGAAATGGCGGGTGACATGGGCGCTTAAACGATTCACACCAATCTTTTGCACTCCTTTAATTTTATTGTAGGCAACACTGTACTAGTACAATTTAAGACACGCATTTTCTAAATGGTAAACTCTAAATTTCAATCAGTGTAAAACTACTGATTCGCAGTTAAATACAACTACTATAATCAGTGAAAATGGACTCGTTGTCTCAGTGAAACAGTTTCATTGATTGAATACGTGACAATCAACTGGGTGCGGCGAAACAAATACCATTTTTATCGAATTTAGCCAATTAATTACGACAAATATACATATTTCCAATAGTTATTGACTGAGGCAACGCATTTGCAGTTGTTGCATGATGATGGCCCCTAAATAATGGTTTGTATTACTTTCGTTTCAGTACCTAATTAAAGTAATTACTTAATCAAACTACTACAAATAAAGACCAATGATAGTTCAGTGGGGTCGCTATGGTTAACAGTGATCCTTAACTTGTTACACCGTTCGCCAATCAACAACTTACACTCGCCAGTATGGTACTATTTCATAAATTATTCTCACTCTATAAAAAGTATTTAAGGGAGTAATGGTATGGTTTATAAAATTAATAACATACTGATAAGTGAAGAGTAAATAAAATCTGCTGGAAAAACACGCGTTATTCTATTCTATTAGTGCATAAAACAAGCTTGATATGAGAATTAAATGGAGACCGTAGTAGATCTTAACAGAAAGTAGTAGTTATTTTATTGGCAGGGATGAAAATTATAACGACGACTCTCACAAGGAAATTAGTTAGACACGCTACAGAATGAGAACTTGTAGGCTGCAACCTTAGAAGGAAGCTGAATATAGATCTGGCCCACTTTCTTAGTTGGTAGTGGGAGCACTTTTGAAACTAGAGTTTTCCTTCCTGACTTCATTATACAACAAATCCGCTTCACCAAGCACTTCTGCTCTTGTTACAAGACAAATAAATGATGAAGGTTCTGTATAATGTTGAGAGCTTGTTTCAAATAAAGGTACAAGATTGGTTTTCCTTCTATGAATAACTTTCTTTAGTTTATTCAATCACGAAATTAACAATTGATAGACAAATAATACAATCTTATAGTCGTATAAATTTTTTCTGGTGAATGAAGCCAAAGGTTTTATATTGTGCTCGGTACATTAGACAAGAAATTAATGTGTTGTGAAGAATTACAAAAAAAGATACTCAGCAAAACATAATAAATAATTTTAGTACTCCCCATACATGTAGGATTTTTTAAAAATATTTATGTTGCAATGTTTTTATTTCATTGTTATACTTGAGTTACTTGTACTGCAGGTAGTTAGATGCCCTGCAGTTATTTGTCTTATAAAACATAGTATAATTCTCTCTCGCTCTCTCTCTCTCTATCTATCTATCTCTCTCCGAAGGAAACACTCACGAGTCCACTTTCTCTTTTGCGAGTCCAGTTTTTATCATTTCAAGCTGAGTGACAATAGCACTACGAGCATGAAACAGCAGACCTACATGATGCCGGAGCTTCAGTGTGATATTTTATTGAGTGTTCAGTATGACAGCAATATGTGTCCGGCAAGTGCTGCACTCAGCTGTTGGAAAATCGTAAAATGAAACTCACTCATATAACATCCAATATGAAGGGTGCAAGACTCTCGGAAAAATGTATTATTCTTTGTTGTTAATACACGTTGAATAGTTACGAGAGTAAAGCATTTAAGAACAAACCAAATATACATTTTTGGCACCAAGCCAGTTACTTTATTATTTATTACAGTGAGAAAATAAGCACGAAATGTACGCTGTATCTGCAGTGTTTGTGCACCGCGACGAGCACCACACAACGAAAACAAGAAACAGAATTAACTACTGTCCTGTTGCGGCTGTGATTTTGTCAGAATGACCCTGCTTCTATTGGCTGTTATACATTGTTCGGCTTGTCGGGACTGTCGTGTCGCGCTCGTCGTACTAGTTTGACTCCAATATGTCAAACTTTCAGTCCCGCAATTAATTTTAAACTAACCACTCACTCACTCACACACGCCCTCATTATTTCACACTGTACTGTTGTACGGTTTTTGCGTGAGGTTATACAGCCTAAAGTTTTGAACAAGGTATTAAAAAAAAAAAAAAACGGGGGAAGCGGTTTACAGTAAGTTATAAATACTGAAATAGTAACCGATCACCTTCCACCATAATCTCGTATGGGGTTATCTTGCTGAAGAGTTGCGAAGGGGAGAGGGGGACGTAATAACTGTTCCACTGACTCCCCACCGTACTCGGCGCCTATAGACTCTTCGCCACAAAGTCGTAAAATATATTGTGAAGTCTGTATTTGTAGTGATCTTATCTTTTTTTGGGGGGGGGGGGGAGGTGCAACAACAGTGAGACGGCAGGGGCATTTCACTCTTCTCCCTCACTCTGAGTTGTTGGTGTAGGGATAAGAAGCGGCAAAGTAAACAAATATCTTTAAAAAATTGTTTAATTTTTCTAAAATAACAAAATAACATTTTCAGACGTGTAATTAATATGCCTGATACCTTAGAAGCAGTCAGCTTTACCTGCGATGAACTGTCATTTCTAATGATGTGCCCGACGTCCTGAAAGTCTCACAGAGTTTATTTTGCAGGGTATGGTGGAGGCTGTGACAGGGTAAAAATATCAGCAGACCCTTCTTTAGTGGTCATTCGATGAGTACACTGCCACAAGAATTTCGTTATTTGGCTCTTGTTGCCAGAGATGCATAATGCATGAGCTTCTAGTAGAAACAAATTTTTAAGTGTAACTGTGAGCCAAAAAGTATTTGTTATTTCTAGCAGATGTTGTAAACGTATAACATTTTGGTATTTACAATAAAGGTGATGAAAAAGTCCAAAATCTAGAACATTAAATTTTAAAAACCCAATTTTTAAAGACATAATTTCTGTTGGTTGTGAAAACAAAATAGACAGATTTTTTTTTGTAAATTTTGGACAGTAAAATGAAACAAATAAAATGCACTGAGAAGGTTGTTATTACAAGTGTACTGAATAAGATATTCTTGTTAATAATCCAAACGGCATATATTGTTTTATATGAGTTTCAAATATTACTCCTCATTATCTCATAAAATTTGGAGTTAGAGTTACATGGCGAAGAAAAATAAATTAGGTTTAAAATAATTTGAACCTGCCATAACTGCATTTTTCATGGTTATTGTACATAATTTACAACGTTACAAAGGACGACAGAATGATAAGGGAAGGGAAAACCTACATAAAAACGACGATTATCCTAAAGTTATGTTGCACGTAGCGTTCGTAAAGATTTGCAATAAAATTTAAGCAGATACAATTTTTCAGAAATATACTGAAGCAATAATGGAAAATCAACACATCTATTGGTTTTCTGCTGTTGTTGATGGAACAATGTACACAGAAAGAAAACTAGTTTGGTATATTTAAAAAAATTGTTCGTTTTATTTGAGATATTACTATACAAATGATAATTAACCGAATTGGTATTAATATTCCCATTCCTTAACTTAAAAAATTGTATCAAAAAATATATATTTAAAACATTAGAAAATATATAAAATGATATCAATGTTATTTGTAATTATAGATATGTAAGAATTAAAATGCGATTAATGAACAGAAAACTTGTTCGAAAAGTCGTCAAGATTCCCCCCCCCCCCCCTCCCATTTTAATTGCAGGCACAAGAGCTTCGAATTTATTAACTTGAGGAGCTACAGTAGTATGTGTAGGCCGCAAAAATTAGGACTGTTTTGTACAACCATAGCAGTGAATGTTAACTAGAAAATATTATCTGCAGAACTGGAAGTACTGCGAGCATTAATTGAGCGGCTAGGTAGCCGCATGGTTAGTGTGAGTGCAAGTGTACATAGCTTGAAAGAAGATGTAAATAACCAAGCTAGTAGATTGATGATACTGTAAATACACGATTTAGTAGTGTGAAAGAAAGTGTAAATGAAACTGTAAATATCAAAATAAGTTCTGTAAAAGAAAGTGTGAATGAAATTGTAAATATTCAACAAATTAGGTCTGTAATTGAAACTGTAAATAGTTTCAATGAAAATGTAGACAGAAAAATTGACTCTGTAAATGTAAATGTAGAGAGGAAAATATATATTTTAAATGAAACTGTAGATAGGAGAATAGAAGGCGTTAGCGAGTTAGTAAACATGAGAATTGGCAGTGAGAATGAAAGAATGGACAGCGTAAATGAAATAGTGAACAGTGTAAACAACAGGATGGACAGCGTCGAGCGTGAAGTGAAGCAGGAAATAAGTGTGATGAAGAAGGAATGGCAGGAATTTTTTCAGCAGCGGAATTCTACACTCACCCCATCTTTAGCCAAGAAAAGTGAGGAAGCAGTAAAACCATAACCAACATAGCAACCTCAGAGGATAGTCAGCAGCTTTGCAGAATTAGTGTCGCGCAGAAAGCAGCGTGGAAGGAGGTCTCAATTAAGCCTACACCTTACGATGGCCAGACTTCTTGGAGGGAGTACCAACACCAGTTCGAAATAGTTGCCATCCTGAATGGCTGGTCTGCCGAACAGCGGACTTACTACCTCGCCACTGTACTGTAAGGCCCCGCACTGAGCATATTACAAACTCTGCCAGAGCGACATCGGTTGAAGTACCCCCCTTCTCTTCCCCCACACTGGTGTCGCCCTTGGAGCTACATTTTGGTGACCAATACCTGCGACATGTCCACCATGCCCAACTATGAAGCCGCACCCAGCGACCAGAGGAGCCACTGCACGAGATATGGCAAGACAATGTGCGGTTCTGCCACCTATCTCTGGAAGAGTGACCCGAGGAGACGCGCGATATCATCGCAGCCAGCTTCTTCAACGATGCCATAGCCGACACAGAATTACAGCAAGTGGTACGTCTGGCTGCACCCCACAATATGCAGGACGACCTGGCCCGAGCACTGGAGGTGGAGTCAGCAAGCCAGGGGACATCACTCCGATGTCCTGAACGGGCATTGACACTGAACGAAGACAACGAAGGGTCCATGCTACACAGCCTCGCTACCTCCCACGCAAATGGCAGGAGTGATGGTCATGTGGACAGCCGGGTCACCTAAGGGCCTACTGTCCACAACAGCAGCAACAGCAGAAGCAGAAGCATCAGCGAGAAAAGAGGCAGCGAGAGGCAGGTGAGAATGCAGAAGATTCGGAAAACTTTTAAATGCCGATCTGGGGGGCGAAGGTCGGTGACTGCTGGAAGGTAGGCCCCAATGTCCTTACATGTATGGTCAGTGAGACAGGATTGGGATGCAATACTGGTTGAGGGGAGCCTGAGTTATGTTCCTTGCCAGATGGCCGTTTACACAGGTGCGACCATAACAGTAGTAAGACCAGACATCCATGGACTTTCCCCCAGCGATCACCTGACGACAGCATGGGACGACGATGCTATTTGACTACAGTAACAGGTGATCTTGAAGCTTGGTGACCTTAGGACAGAGCACAATGTTTTAATAGTAGAAATAGAGGATGAGTGTCTTTTGGGGCTCAATGTACTATGAATGCTGAGATGCTGTAACGATACTCGACTTGGTATGCTATGGGTAGGCAGTACAGAGTTGGTGGTGTCAACACAGCATGACTTTTCCTTCCCAATTAGCTTCCCAGAAGTATGTGGTCAACTCACTGTGCTACCCGATTCTAGTGAAATTGTCATTACAGGCAGATGTCAAGGAACGTTTGTGGGACAATTGGGTCTAATTGAGCTAGCAGAGAGGATTGACGTCCTGCCAGGTAAAGTCGTTGTAGTAATGACTTTGGTCTCTTCTAATTCTGACAATTTACCCGTCAGAATGATAAATTTGTCCGATACTGACATTTTACTTGAGGGGCTGTGATAGGTGTTTGCCAGAAGGTTACACAGGTATGTCCAAATGTTCCAGAGGATTCTAGAGTAAAACCAATAGAATATAATTTATGAGAAGTACTTATGATAGAGGCTTCTCTGCCTTCATACTTTTCTTTTTCTCGCATCACCCTTGGCCGTTAGGCCTTTCTGTGCTTCGACTGCACAATCATTGGGGGAGAGGGATCACACCCTCACATCGCAGGTGTCCCAGCTTAGCACCTGAGATGACCAGCTCCAAAGCCCCATCCTTATTCACAAGTATGGCAAAGAGCACCCTATCACAAAGTTCTCAGGCCCTCGTATTCAGATACTAAGTGTGTGGTCTGGCCAGGGTTCTATCCATATCGTTAGTGTCTCTCTAGAACACAACCGGAGCAGGTTGCCGCTCACTGCCCAGTTTTTCTTTAAGAGGGGGAATGTCTCCATAAATACTGGAGGAACACCTAGTAAGAAGAAATGAAAATATTAATGGCTACAGGAGAAGGATGTCTCTGAATTACTGCAGAAAAATAGGGATGCTTTCTCATGTGGACCAAATGACCTTGGAAGGACTATAAAGCAGCTCTCAAGAGGACTGCAACTAGCTTCCCATGAGGTAGCTGAGGGAATTTTGAAGGAAATGAAGGATTTAGATGTGATAGAACCATCAGTTAGTCCACGAACATCCCCCATAGTTGTTGTTAAAATAAAGATTGCTCTCTGAGGTTTTGTGTAGATTATAGCCAGCTTAATAATGTGACAAAGAAAGACTCTTATCCACTTCCAAGGATTGATGACACATTAAATAGCCAAGCAGGTTCATAATGGTTTTCTACTTTGGATGCGAAGAGTGGGTACTGGCAATGCGAGGTGGCCCCAGAGGACCAAGAAGAGACTGCATTTTGTGCCAAGGTAAAGTAACCTGGCAGTTCAAAGTTATACCTTTTGGGCAATGTAATACCCCGGCCACCTTCGAATGCCCGATAGAAAAAAAATTGCATTTAGATATCTCTCAGGTTTTTCTAGATGACATTGTTGTGACAGGAAGAACATTTGAAGGGCACCTATCATGCTTAGAGTCTGTATTCCTGAAAGTGGCCGCAGCCAACTTGAAACTGGTTCCTAAGAAATGCCACCTGTTCCAAAATGAAATAAATTTCTTGAGACATGTAACTATCGACCCATGGAACTGGAACAGGCCATGAGAAGACCAAATCAATAAGAAATTGGCCGATACCAAATGACAAAATTGAAGTGTGGAGTTTTCTGGGATTATGTGTCTATTACCATAAATTTGTACCTGGATTATCCACGATCGCCAAGCCACTACTTGAACTGACTGAGGCGAAAAGGAGATTTCATTGGACCATTAAGTGTAAAAATGCTTTTAGTAAAGTAAAAAAAAAAAAAAAATCTGATTTCTTCTCCAGTCCTGGGTTTCCCATAAAGTTTGGGTGTATTTATTTTGGACAATGATAGTAGTGATGTAAGCATTGGAGCTGTGTTATCTCAGTTTCAAGATGGGAAGGAAAGACCACTAGAACATTTCAGTAATGTATTGCATAAACCTGAGAGAAATTACTGTGTTATACACAGGGAGATTCTGGCCAGGGCGAAGGCAATTTCACAATTCCACCCCTGCTTTTAAGGCAAACATTTTATTCTAAGAACCGACCATGCTTCATTATGCTGGCTACTAAATTTCAAGAACACCGAAGGCCAAATAGCCCTGTGAATACAGCCTCTTAATGAATTTGACTTTGAAATACAGCACAGATTTGGACACCTTCACAGCAATGCAGATAGACTGGCTAGGAGACCACGTGAGCCATTTTGTCGTCATTGAAAATGCCAGGAAGAAAAGAGTGGTGAATCGCCGAAGGTATGGAGGACAAGAATTAAAAGTTTTTTTAATCTTGTGATGGGTCACCTTCTTCAAGTGATAAGGGTATTATGAAAGCTCAGCTGAATGATCCCACTTCGGAACCATTATTAAAATGAAAAGAAGCAGGCTTGCGGCCAAAATGGAAATTTGTTATATCTAACCTGAACACAGCAGTCAAGACATTTTAGGCACAATGGAATTCCGTCATACTGAAGAATGGCGTGGCGTACTTTACAGAAATTGGGAAAGTAATTGTGGAAAGTAATAATGCAGCAGCCAGTGGGCACTTTGGTGTTAATAAGATCCTCGACAGAGTTAGACTGAGATTCTACTGGCTTCATTGTAGGGAGGACGTTGAGAAGTGGTGCCGATTGTGCGACACCTGCACTACGAGGAAGGGCCCAAGGACCAGGGGACAAGTTCATTTCCAGAAATACAATGTTGGAGCCCCATTCGTGAGGTTGACAGTAGATACACACGTGTGTTATTTTAAAATTCCAATATTTATTTTATTAGCCAGTGAATGGATTTTTAAAGAGTAACAAATTATATAAAATTAAGGAAACTGTGTTTCCAGCAATTTGACAGTAACGCTTAATGAACGCATAAACACAAGTCTAGACATCGAAGGCTAGTGTTGATATTTAGGTGTGAAGGAAGAATACACAACAGGCAGAAAGAATAACCAAAGCAGTGCTCCTAACTGTACTTACTCGTGAACCAGTTATGACAACTGTTTGTTAGTGACATTGAAAATTTTGCAATTTTGTTGAGTTTTGGGCAGACTCTTCCATATACTAAACAGGTGGTAGGCCGATTTCCGTCTCGAGCTCAAGTACTCAAGATTGACCTTTCACGCGGCAAATCAACTGTCAAAGAGGTTACGTGGTCTACAGTAACAAACGTGGTTGTTTATATGGTAATTTTTTTCAAAACATAATTACATTTGCATGAAGAAAATTGGCTATAGATAGTATAGAAACATCTCAAAGCACTCGTTTACATGACCAGTGTTCTAATCTCAAATCATATCCCTATCGCGTCGTTCGTAATAGTCGTACTGGCAGAAAAGCAGTTCATTGTTGCGACCCGGAGTGGCTGCTATGCTCTATCCTCTACAGACTCCGCTCTCCTATGCATGTTCGAGCTTCGGCTATTTATTCGTTTGTTGTTTTACTGGTGGGCAATTATTTTTACTTCAGGTCAGGCTCAACGCGATTCGGCCCCTCTTTCCTTGCATGTCTCTTATTGAATCAGTGTTCATCCTGGTCGTGCCTGATTAACTATGAACCAATTAGACATAACATACGCGTATTTGAAAGCTAGTTAGTCTTAAAATGAATTCGAGAAATTTTCCAGTCCTTACCTTTTGAGAGAAATACAGGCCGCAATATATTCTGCTTGAGCAACGTTTTCTTTCTTAAAACTCACGAACACTAATTGTCGTACTTTTAATTAAAGGCTGTTCCCGATAAAATGAGCACTTTTGAAATTAAACTTAGAAAAAAGTCACTGCCCCTGCCTGCATATATTTTAACGGGCGCACTGAGGGTCGTGCGCACAGTAAAGTTGATAACGATGGAGGGAAAGTAGTTCCATATCCTAACGGCAATTAAAAGTAGTCGGGTAACCATTTGTGATAACTTAAATTTTTCTGTTACTTTATATATTTTTTTAATGCATCGAAGTGTAAAAATGAGCAGATTTGCAGAACATTTTCTTTGGTAATATTTTCACAGTTGCACTTGACCGACGCATGAATAAAGTGACGAGACCCATGGCAATGTTAATTGCCATGTTAATAACGGAAGAACACACAACGTGTAAACAAGTAGATCAAATTTGTAAGATACTTCAATCATTTCTATGGGGGAAAATATGGCACCTGCACTGTAACTAGCGACGGATCTCGGATCAATGCGCAACGAACCGGAAAAAAAGCAAAGCACTCGTCATGGAGCGACGTGATCGTGGTTGCGAGCGTCGCCGCTAGAGCGCAGTGGAGAGTAACAGCCACAGCGGTCACATTGTGCATGCTTTCTCTCTCCACCGCAGCGAGCCGTGCAGGGCGCTGCGGCGCACGCTATAAGAAGAAACAAAAACAGAGGTTGATAGGGCTGGATGGTAGTTGTCACCATGGTTGTGGAGGGGGGGGGGGGGGGGGGACAAAATTGAAAAAATTATAATTTTTGGACTCACGACACTTTTTTTAAATGTAATTCAAAACGATTTATTAACTTTGTTACTTGTCCCTCTCTGCTAGTTTTTTTCATCTCTATTAAAAAGAATGTTTCCAACACTCTTTCTCCTGTAACACATATGTTTACTGCATGAATTCTTTCCTGTCGACTGGGTTTTTATGGTTCCTATGCCGGTTTCTCCCAGCCTCTTCTAGTAATAGCTTAGCCATAAGTACGCTTAGGGAGGTAGTCATGGCCTAAATTGTTGGCCATGGCTGCCCAATCCGTCTTTGCCGCGATTCATGTCTCCTTGCATTATTTCCTTTCCCTTGTAGGAGTAAGGGGCTAGCCCTGAGACGCAATAAGATCCCTCCCTACCCACCGTGCTTCCACTTAACACTTAGATAATGGTGGTTGGAAAAAATCTTCATCTGACAATGATTTTGGAGCCCGAGGATTCGTAAAATTAACCCTAAAGCATTGTTTGTTCCTTGTACAAATCATTATCTTAATCTGTGAGGAATTCATTCTTTAGCAACTGCTTCACAATGTGTTACATCTTTTTTTTTGGGACCTTACAAAGTCTGTACTGATTTTTCTCAGTTTCCACATACAGATGGACGATCTTTGTAACTAATGTTGAAGTTACAGTAAAGAGACTTTCAGATACAAGATGGAGTGCTCACTATGAAGCTTGTAAAAGCTGTACATGGTAATTTCAAGGAGATTGTTGATGTCACAGAATAACTATGCGATTCCACAGAAACTGCCGAAATCAGAGGAGTAGTGCAAACACTTTTTCCAGCAAATATGTGTTTCTCATTTTTTATGATTTTTGTATTTCTGTGGTAATGTCTTAGAAGAAGTTAATCACAGTAAAAAACGCCTACAGAATGTTGAAATTAGTTTGGAAAAGAGTGTTATTAAAATGAGAAGTCTGAAGATCTTTTTGAAAGACAAAAGAAACGACATCATGAAGCTAGTACTGCAGTTTGCAACTAACACTTGTGAAGAGATGGACATTCCTTTAATGAAAAGAACCACCAGAAAAAATAAAATTATTTCTGTTGAAAAGGCTTCAGATGTACCACTCACATTGAATGAAAGCATATCAGTATTGAATGGAAAGTATATCAGCTCAATTTACAATTCTCGAGCCCAAGAATCTAATCACAACTTCAGAAGACAAACTTCCACAGTAAATAGGCCTACAAAATTTTGTCGTAAACTATTGTTACGCTCTTGCTGATTAGCATCAGGCGCAAGATAGTGGAAGTGAACAGCAGTTATATGATAGTGGTGACAAAAAGTAAAAGAATTGTTTTGAATGAACAGGAGAGCGATAGGCGAGTGGCCGCATATCTGTTACAGAAAGCGAGCCAACACAATAATCTTTTTTAGGGCATGCGCTGCTGACCCTGGTTGTAGGTGATTTTGCGGTCATATAAAGAATGTTCTGGATTACTGACCTCGTTCTCTCGGCACGACTCGGGGTGCGTTGAGCATTCCAGATTTTCAAGGCAAACAATATAAAAGTGTGACAGGCCTCCGAGCCGAGTAGTTGATGAGTGAATGAGTGGCTGAGTTCCGAGCGATAGAAGACGAGAAATGTGCGACTGCGAGTATAAAGCAGTGAAGGGTGCAGCTGGCAGGCTAGACTATTGGACTAGATGCGTGAGTGAAAGACATTACAAATGGAGACAACAGATAGATTGAACAGGAGTTAATAATGAGTATGAGTTAATTGACTGTAACCAAAGAGAGATAATTAAGAAGGACGTTAATTAGAGTTGAAAAAGATTTTAAATACTGCTCTCACTATTAGATAAACAGAGTAATAGTGAAGACAGATAATTTGATGCTGTAAATAATAGTTGTGTGAATAAATTAGAAATCAAATTTAGTTCATTTATTTTTATTAAGACCTCCATCCCTCACGAACTCAGAAACGCCTCTCAGGTGTCCCATGTAACACTATGATGAACTTTCTGAAGATGGTCTCCTTAGAGAGACTCCACAACTAAGAAGATATATACAAGCTGCCGAAGTTTCAAAATAGATTGACTGGAATGGTCTTCAAGATTATTAGAGTTTATTGTTGAATATGAACGTCCATATTCTGTACTACAATTGACTTCAGCCTTAAGAGCCCCGCCTGCCTGGCGCCCGAACTGTGTTGCAAAAATTTTCAAATACAGGTTTATTTTTATGAAACTACAAACGCGCGTCCATTGTGCTAAGCTACAAACAGAACACACACTTCAGACTATGCCTGTCAATTACTTCTAAGACATCACGCGCATTGGTAACACTATTTCAAAGCACTTCATCGTAATTAAAAACGGGTTTTCCAAAGCTCTGTATCTCAAAATATACGCGTTTTACGCACACACAAAAGTACTCTAGGGGCACACACTGAACCTTGTTACAAACTTTCCACATACCCGCTTAGAGTCCCATAGATACACGTAGCACTATGAGAACACTGCACGCCAGTTCAGAGCCAGCCCTGCGCGTAGAGGCGATGGCGCACTTGTAGCTCGTGCCAGTGTAGTCCTTACAGATCTTGCTCTTCTCGGCCTCAAACGAGGAAATATTTCAAAGCAGGCGGACACGTACCTTAAGATTCTTGTTAACGTTACGTGTTTCAATATCATCATGTGAGAGGAGTTTTTCTAAACTAAAATTATTCAAGAGTTATCTTAGGTCCACTATGAGTCACGCTAGGCTCTCTGACTTAGCTATCTTGTCAATTAAAAACAAAGTAGCCAAAAAAGTTAGTTCTTATGATGTAATTTCAAAATTTTCGGAGAAAAAAGTTAGGAAAATATGTTTTATGTGCTTAATCTCGCAATGTTTCGTAAATAAACCGGGAAATGAAACTTGCAACTGCAGTATCTTATATCCCCTTCTTCTGATAATTTAAATGTTATGGGAAAGTTGTGTTGGGGGGGGGGGGGTGATGAGATTTGGACGGCTCTTAACATCGAGGTCTTGAGAGCCGATGAGGGTGATTGAGGTGAGTATGGAGCAGCGCCGGAATGAAAGGGCGGGGAAACGGGAGATCCCCGAGAAAACCCGCCGACCAACGGCATCGTCCAGCACGATTCCCACACGCGAAAATCCGGAGTGACCCTGCCGGAAATCGAGCCGGGATCGCCTTGATGGGAGGCGAGCAGGCTAACCGCTCAGCCACCGCGCCCGGAGGGGGGGGGGGGTGGGGGGTGGAGGAGACAATAAAAATTTTCCGCACCGGGTACCATCTGACCTTGCTACACTAATGACCACTTCACATCCTGCTTCCATCCTATAGGACGTGAAACTGGACCAGCAGTTGATCTTCGGCGTGGTTAACAGAATCTTTCTGAACGTTGTTTAGTTCCTTCTTCCACCTAACGTAAAAATTAGCTTTAATAGCGTCGTGGACGCCACATATCTCGCGCGCCATAATGGAATATGTGTTGTCGAATAAGTAGGCGTTGCTCACCGTTATTTGAGCACTTTTTCCCTCAGTTTGTATCCTTCCGCCATACGTAAAATTCACATTGCCGAAGGCCTTCTGGCTTTGTTCATGTGAAGTCAAGAGAAACCGTGTAATTGTTACGCACCTAAACGTGTTACTAATATAACAATTCCTGCGTTAATGTGTAGGTATAACAAAGAAAGAACGCATCAACTTCATTTGCCACTAATTTAAACATTGCACTCGAAATATAACGCAATCACATCGAACAATTTTACGGTATTGCTGCCTGCCAACTTTCCTGCTAGGCTACGTGCTATATGTAAGTTAATTTTTTTTTTTTTAAGTTGATTTCAAAACTGTTCATTGTACCGTGAACAGACCATGAAAGCACGCCGCTAGGCTGTCCGCCGAAAGCAGGATTTACAACGACCCGTCGTGTCCGTCCGTCCGTCATCCGTCCGTCAATCACGTGACCAACAGCCAATTAGAGGTGGCCATTAATTCTATCTGTCCATCCGTCAAAACCTTGGCAAGCTTTAACTTTTGACGGTCGAACGGAATAAATTACAGCCTTCTAAACTTGCACGTTTTGTTACTCGCTCATCCCAAATTATTTACAAGGCTTTGTAGTGCGTGCAATGTTTTGTTTCGGCTGTCTTTGATTTCATGTGTTTGTTTATGTAACTGTAAACTGAAATTAAGTTACATTTTTAATGAAGACTAATTGATAAATACGTTTGGAAACACGAGCTCGTTTTGCGCAATAGTAAAAGTAATAAAATCATGTTTTCTATGATATTGAATATTTTTACATCGATTAATTACCGTTACGTACGTGTATGATTGTTCTGGGTACTTAGAAACACAAACAGAAGAAATTTGTCGTGTTACAAGTAGATATTGAGGAATTTAGGTTGTCGGCATCGGGAGTACCAAAGTGCGAGGAGCAAATTGGTTTTGAATGAAGAATGATTTTTTCTGGACTTGGATGGGGGATGCTACAAATATTTAGTTTGGATAAATTCATGAGGAAACTGACTGGTGAATGCTGTGCGGTGTGTGTGGTATGCGAAAAATAGGCGAGAGCAATACCTACACTTTCAAGTGTACTGATGGGGGCAATACATTCAGGCTCTAACTTGTCTGACTGGATTGTTGATGATGATATTTCTGGTGTGGAATATGTTGGTTGGAAAGGGTAATTTCGTAGAAAAATACTGGTAAAATTTGGGGGACTTTCTCTCCTGAGACCAATTAGGTTTCGGCGAACTCCTTGTATGTGTAAATGGTAAAATATTGATTCATGTTAATATTTCTTTTTGCGAAAATGGTTAAAGGAAATGGCTAGTTCAATAATTTATCAGGAGTTTATTGAAAAGCCAGTGTGTATATTGTTTGAAGGTTGTTTTTAGTGATGTTTTAAATAAGTATGGCTACAAGGATGTGTACTGTATTAGCCTTGATCAAATTGATCAGAAATATGTGTTGTAATAAAAATTGTTGATATTTTAAAAATATGGGATGTTTTTAATTAACCCTGGAGGTTTTAAAGAAGAGTGATCTTATGGACGTGCAATGTATTTAGCAACGCAAATTATTGATGGGCAAAATTTAAAGTGCATATCAGTGAACATGTATTGTGTTGTGTGTATATATAGTTGACACCCTTCCATGCTTGAAATAATTCTTAAGGCAATAACAATACTTACTCTTATGATGTTTATATTGGGTATGTTGCGGGTAATGTACTTCCTTTCCTTCGCTTTCCTTGTAGTGCCAGGCTTAGGCGGAGGATTGAGAAGGTCGTTGTGTCGGTGATGAGTCACCGAGCACAATTTTTAGGCTATTTGATAGGTAAAATGAACGTGGTGCATTTCAGTATAGTATATTTTTGTTGGAGCAGATAATATCAGCTCGGTTAGCTAGTATACCAATTATGTCAGTTTTAGTGGTTTTTTTTTTTAATTGGAGGCAAAATGAAGGTATTGGTCAGTATGTGTTGGTTTTCTGTATACTTTTGATGCAAAATAGCTGTTTTCTCTACTGATTAGGACATCCAGGAAAGGAATGCTGCCATTTGTTTCTGTTTCGTAGGTAAATTTTATTGATGGCCTCACTGAGTCAAGGAAGTTGGCAAATTCCTCCAGGGTTTCGGGTTCATGTTGCCAGACAAGAAAAGTGTCATCCACATAACGAAGCCAGACTTTAGGTGGATTACTGTTTTTGCTGAATGCCTCCTGCTCAAAACTGCCCATGCATATGTTGGCCATTAATGGCGAGAGTGATGACCCCAATAAAAAAAAAAACAACTCCAGGCTAATGGCTATCCAACCAACATCATAAAGCAGCAGATAAAACCAGTCAAACCACTCAATCCCAAAGAGACCGATAAACCATTCGGAGCCCTAGTTATTTCTCATGTTCCGGGTCTTTCTGAGAAAATAATATGTCTGGGAAACTATTATGGACTACAAACAGAATTCCGGTCAAAATCCACTATTAAAATTATAGGTCCCACGGTGAAATCAGCAACAGACAAATTACAAATCCAACAAGTGTGTATATCATATTCCCTGCGAATGTGGCCAATTTGTACACAGGTGAAACTGGCGGAGCTTTTTGACTCGAATAAAAGAACACAAAAACAACTGCAAGAAATGTGAAAGTCAGAAATTCAGACGTGCTGACTATGCTTGGGAAAACTCTTTGGGAAAATTAAACTCCACTCCCTCAGGAAGACTACAAAATCCAAAGAAAACCAAATGAATCTGCTTTTATTACTAGCAATAATAATATTTCCAGTCAACAGAGTGTTGAGTGAAAAATATGTGGGTCCCATTAAGAGAGAGAAATATCTCTGCAGCACAAACACAAGCTATACAAGGCCACACTGCGCAGCCAATAAGGAGACAGCTCGACTGTCATTGGCTGCAGCAGAAAGATGGTCAAAAACCTATATAACACATGTTTTTTTTCGGTCTCGTTAGTCGCACTTGTGTTCTCGGACCCTGTGTGTCGCTGCCTGAAGACGGGAACAGATAACAGTTCTCCAAACGTCACGTTCTGTCGGTTTTGGAAAACTACTGTGTTTGTGCGGGTTTCTTCGTTGTTGTGTTTGTTTCATTTGTCTAAGTATACAATTAGCTTGTGTTGTCTTCGGTATGTTGTATCTTGGTCGCATGTAGTTTTTTCGTATATATATATATATATATATATATATATATATATATATATATATATATATATATATACATTATATTAGTTTATACCGCCAGTGCGTTACCTGCGCCCTGAACTCTACTGTTCGTTAACGTACTTCACTAGCGCCCTGAGTTGATTTGTTCTGACTTTTCCGCCCGATGATAGCGCCCCAGCCCGATCTCCATGAATGCCTTCGATTCCCCTCCTTTCTCCTGTCGCTTCCCCTACCCCTTCTCCCCTCCCTCCTTCCATTAATCACTAATTGAATTTGTGAAATTATACATGATTTTGATACGCTCATCTCTTCTTCTGGAGTCATTGCCTTCACTTCATGTGACCTCTAAGAGCGCAGTGTGAATACCTATATGGGTTGTGACGTCATATAGGTTGATTGTACGGCACCTGAAATCTACTGCTGTTGGTGAAAAATTGTAATATTTTTTCTTTAGTAATATTTTTTAAAATCAATATTTAAATGAATTATAACCAGCAAGGAAGAATCGGACATGGAATACGGCGGTGAGTTGAGGACACATAGTCATTTTCTTTAAAAGGGGCATTTAATTCAGAATTTCAATTGGTTCAGTAACACAGTTTTTTACTTTCACCTGTGTTTTTAGCACTCATGCATGTGTTTGCTAATCACATGAAAGAATGGTATCAGAGGGTTAGCATTTTTGCAGAACAAATATTGTTAAATGTGTTAATTTCTAGTCGCGTCCTTAGTGTGGTTTAAAATTCATCTCTTTAAGGGTTGTTTGGTTTTTACAGCGTCTTAGTAACCGTTCATGTAACGTTTTTAAAAGAGCAAAGGCGTTTGTTGCTTGTACAATTATAGTCAAGCCTTAGTGTGACTTGTATTCTAGTTTTTTGAGCTCTTTGTGATGTTTACGGCAATTATATATGCACATTAAAATAACTGAGTTCATTGTTTGTAAATGTCGATGAAATTGCTGCAAGCAATATTTAATCTAGTCAAGTCTTGATGGGGCATAGTGAATTAGTACCTGTATTTACGTGATATACACGCAGTTTTTTTAATAAATCTGTTGGTGTGTTAAACTTTATGGAGATGTTCTGTGAATTGATTTGTTCTTTATATAAAGAATTGTTAATAGCACCTTGTTAAAATCCTCATTGTATATGCGCAACTGCATTGTCTTTCTGTTAAAAGGGGTTTCTTCAATTTCGAAAAAAAAAAAAAAAAAAAAAAAGGAATTAAAAATAATATTATAGAGAGAATTTTTTTGGTATTATGTTGTTGCATAATTAAGGCTACTGTAGAATTGTTCCTGATTATAGCGTTTATGTACATTTACACCGTGAGTGTTGCAAGTTTTCAGTATTTAGCTTGCTGTTCCGTTTTATTTGACTCGATTCCTTCGTGAAATTTTCTGGTTTTGTGCTATATATATATATATATATATATATATATATATATATATATATATATATATATATATATATATATATATGACTACAACATACCTGGCTGGTAAAACTGATGTATTTGAGTGCGTGTAGGTGTTGTCCTAACTTTTCCAGCAGGTTTCTAGCCTGTGTTGTTTTCTATGTGTTATTTGTTGGTCACGTGTGTGTGAGTCTATATATATATATATATATATATATATATATATATATATATATATATATATTCGTAATCAAGTGCTGTTGTTTCTCTGACTGTATTCCCTCTTGGAATTTTACAGTGTCGTATACACATATTTATTTACTCGTCTTTAGATTACTTGACTTATTTAAGCATTTTTCTCGTGATCAGTCTGGATCTATTTGTCGAGTTATTCAGAACTGTCCGTTTAAATAAACATTATCAACCACTATTCAGCACCACGTGCACACAATACTTCAAAATTATGGTCTTTAAAAGTTCTGTGACTCGTTGATGATTGATATTACCGTGTACTATACACAACGAGTATTGTGTGTGTTATTACGAAACAATATAATTTTAAATAAAGTTATTACTTTTCCCAGTTTTAGAGTTAAATAATTACTCGTGATAAAAGTGTGGCATGTTGTAATATATATCATGATTGTACGCATCAAACGTAATATACTCTCCTAATCCATTAATCGACGTACATGAATAGTTTCCATGAATAGTTTGAAGACAAGTCCTAACACATTCTTTTCAAGTACTCCAGGCCAGTTAATGTATTAAGTGAACTCTGTTGGCGAGCATAGAAAATCTACGTAAATGGTAAGTACGAAGGAAACAGTATATTACTCATAATTTACTAATAAAGTACAAAAAATAGGTAACATTTTAATGTTTGGGGATTTAACTGTGAACTGAAACCAAGTTTTTGTGTCCCAATGTGTTCCATTTAAAGGAAATAGGTCACAAATTACAGGTAAAAGCAATTACATAGGAAACGCAAGATTATGAGAACTGAAACTACGTGTAGCGCCAAATTTGGGATTGAATATGGTTCATTTTTCCAGTTAGCCTAATAGCACGCACACGCAATACGTATTCGCATCATCGTGCCCGTATATAGTTTTCCTCCATAGATGTAATATCGCAGAGGATATTATGGGACTGTAAGTAATACTGAAAAAAAAAAAAAAAAAAAAGCATTTTAAAGCTGAATGCTGCTGCTTTCAGAAAATGTCAGATATCAAAAATATCTAATATTAAATCGCGATATTCTTCTCCAGTATTATATTTTGAAAACTGTTTTAACCTATCACTTCAAATCCTTTATTCAGATATGTTATAGATAGAGATTGTAACAAAATACTACGAGATTTATTGTACGATAACTTGGATAACCACAATTTTAAATATTAATTAGTGTTATTGGCGTTGAGGCTAGTCGTGAGATTGTTTTAGGCCAGAAATGTAGTCAGTAAAAAGTCTGCTTACTTCAGTTAAAAGTTCAAGTTGTTTATGGATGCACACCCGGAAGTGACAGTACGCCATCACGTGTGGTAAGTTCGGAAATGGACTATTTCAGAAGAGAAAAAGTGACAACTTTGATAAATAGATCTAGTTACAAATTAGGTACTTAAAATTTCTTCTTCGTATTTAAACGTCACTCTTTGATTTGGGGAATTTTTTTTTGTCGTTAAAAAGATGCATCATCAAAAATTGTGCAACACTAAGCAGAGAGTAATATTTATTTACAATTTGCATAGGCTATCTCATTCACGCCCTTTACGTAGTTCATGGGGCTGGGGTGGCTGAGCGGTTAGCCTGGTCGCCTCCCATCAAGGCCAACAGGGTTCAATCCCCGGCCAGGTCACTCCCGAATTTCCGCAAGTGGGACTCATGCCAGACGAAGCCACTGGTCGACGAGTTTTCTCGGGGATCACCCATTTCTCCTGCCGTTGCATTCCAGTGCTGCTTGCCAATTCTCATCACCCTTCATCTCATCCATCCCGCGGAAGACAATTGTAAATCACCGCTGTATCATTCTGTCTAGTTACCTTGATAGCGACGCGGCCTTCATTCCCACGCTGTGTCCTTGGTGCCGGACAACCTTCGAGCTGCTAACCTCACACAATCTCACTTACTTGCACAAGATACTACAATGCGCCTGGAGGCAGTCAAATGACCAAGCCAAAGCGTAACACTGGCTGCATGACATTACAGGCGCTCGAGATTTCAATTGCCGTCTATAGCACTGACACGGAATAGAAAGTATTACAGCACTGTCACAGAGTAGAAAGTACTATAGAACTGACAAACGGTGGAAAGTACTATAGCACCAACACAGAGTAGAAAGTACTATAACACTGTCACAGATAGAAAGTACTATAGAACTGACACACGGTATAAATTGCTATAGTATCGACACAGAGTATAGAGTACTATAGCACTGTCACTGAGTAGAACGTACTATAGAACTGACACAGAGTAGAAAGTACGTAGACATAGGCGAGATGGCGTGGCGTTTTCTATGACGGGGCGCACCCGGCCACTTTCTGATTGCTACTCGAGGCTGTAGACGTCTTTGTGTCTGGTTTGCTACTGCGAGCTGGGAGGGCTTGCCTCTCGGCCGGGCTGCAAGCTGACAAGCGACGTGCCAGCCTGTAACCGGGCCTGTGACGCCATCTTGCTGGCGTCACCTACTCTAGTTCGGACATAAGCGGCTTTGCTAGCTCTGTATACTCTGGGGCCGCACGGAGCGTAGCAACGAACACGCGGGCTTGTTACAATGCACGTTTCTCTTCACTGCGATCCAGTGTTAAATTAATTACCAAAGTTATTTTCATAAGATATTTCTTATAGACATCCGTACGTATTCAGCTTCTGTTCTCACAAATGGATCAGCCATGTTACAGCCGCGCGAAAGTGTGCTTGGTACATCTTAAGGGCCTCTGGATCTGTTAATTTTTTTTTTTTTTTTTACAAACAAATTTGAAGACGAAATACCGCCATCTAACTTCCTATCAAAGTTTATCAAATAATATTGAGTACGTTTCTATGTCACACTGTAAAAGTTTTCTATTCGGTGGATTTGTTCTGTTTTTTTATCTTAACACAATTTTCACACTTGCATTATCATGTAATTCATTGCAGGAAGGAATATAAAAAAATACAGTTTATTTTAAGTTTTATAATCATAATTTTTATTTTATTTTTGGTGGATATATATCGCGCATTGTAATTCATAGTGTTTTAATTTTATTATTATTGTTTAATGTGCATTTATAGAAGCATCTGTATCTTGACAGATATTATATCAATCAAATTTCGTCGCTGTTTTATAGTTTTGTGGGGTCGGAAGTAACAAGTGTGAAGTTATAACTTGCTGAACTCGTCAAACATCGCAAACATTTTGATATGTAGTCAAGTTTACAAATTCTTCAATGGAAACTGAAGTTATCTAACTTCTTTAGTAGTTCAAATTCTGTTATTGGTTTTACATTTAAGAAATTGGCACGCTGCAAGACCTTTCTATAACTGTTAAGGATCGGTGCCATCCACTATGTAGAATTATTTCTTTTTATACTTTCTTAAGTTTTTGTAAAGTAAATTTAAAAAAAAAACTTCTTTAGAAGTTCATCTATTGGCCTAACTCTGCAGTAGTCAGAAAATCCGAATTATCATCATAAAATGTCACAGATGTCATAATATTAACTTTAATGAAATATCTGTAACTACCTGCCTTTTTACAACTACCAAATAACAAGCAGTATAATTTGTTCAAAATAATCCAAACAACTAGTAAAATATAAATTTTCTGTTGTCAGAAATGTTCAATAATTACTCTAAAATTGAAATTATAATACGTAAACGATGAATTTCTACATGCAAGGTAAAGTCGAGCGTTAATTTCATTGGTGAACGATATATTTTTTGTGTTTAACAAGAATGCATATTTAAACGTGTTTAAGATTTATCATACTGAATTATTATAAAGAGAGTATTCAATATTTTATACACTACAAATCAGAATGTGTAGAAATTAAATTGTTATTTATTCACTATCATTATAGGGATATGTGCTAGTAATAGCTTAAACAATATTGTATCAAAATTTGAAATTCACTTGTTTGATCGATTATAAAATAAATTTCGTACAATTATGTCTCAATATTCTGGCATAATTTTGACGTATGGATGCTGCTAAACAAAAACAAAACACAAAAATAGATCAACCTATTGAGCGATGTTTTGGCTTTCATTGTCGGTTTATTAGGTTATGATGCGACATAAAGCGCGTGTTGTGTAATGGACGTCACGACAGTGTTCAAGATGACGACATGGTTGTGCCCGGAAGTCAACTGCTGACCTTCGTGCACAACATCTGGGCACTGAGAAGCACGTGCACACTTGGCAGTTATTGGAGCGCAGCACGTGATCGTGTTTTCCCGGGTGTTATAAGGCAACTCCCTAGTGAAGAATAGTAAACGCCTCCCTCGAGGTGAAACACGGCCTTGGAGGAAGAGTTACGGCGCCGACGGAATCGAGCTTCGCATGTATTCTCGTTCTTCAGAACTGTAAGTGGTTACTGTAGCGTTTTGAAGCATCAATCTGTTTAAAGCTTGTTCACAATAAAGTGAGCACTTTAGAAATCAACCTTAGAAAAAATTCACTGGCCCTGCCTGCATATATTTTAACGGGCGCACTCAGTGACATGCGTCCAGTAAAGTTGGTAAAGAAGGATGGAAAGTAGTTCCATATCTTGACGGCGAATAAGAAGTGTTAGGTTACCATTTGTTATAACTTAAGTTATTTATTTCCCTTTCTGGTTTTTTGATGCTTAGAGGTGTAAAAATGAGCATATTTTTAAAACATTTACTTTCCTAATAATTTTACAGTTTCACTAGTCCGACGCATGAATAAAGTGCTGAGGCCCGTGGTAATGTTAATTTTACATAAGGCAGAAGAAGAGACAACGTGCATGCAAGCAGATATTAAGCAGGGCTTTCAAAAGTACTCCTTTTACCGTGAACAGCCTATAGAAAAGAGACAAGTTTGACGCTATACTTTCAAACATTCTTTTACAGAAGATGAAGACTGCTGACAGCTATGTTCGCTTACTTTGGACGCTTTTCAACGACCACGTCTACATTTCAATCACAACATTTATGTATGGGTAGGAAAATATCGACTTTCGTTTGTCCTGCAAAAAAAATATACATTTAAATATTCCATAATTTTTTTTAATGTACAAAAGATACAAGTGGTTGCAATGAGAGCCCTAGAGAGCAGTAGGGAGGGAGAGGCGAGGTGCCCCAGATCGTCTCCCAGCTATAGGCTGTCCACTGTAAAGTGAGCACTTTTTAAGGCCCTTTCAAAGTTTTCCTTTCATCCAATTTCCATCTTCCTGATACTTTTAATATAAACATTGCAATGTGGCCAATAAACACTGTGTATACATTTAACTACCTCAGAATTTAATGCCCGAGGCTGCAATAAGATATATTTATTAATGGTTAATACTTGTTAGGAGGGCTTTAAAAAGTGCTCATTTTACCGTGAACAGCCTATAGCCGCCCCCCTCCACCACACCTCCAGCTGGCCTTGGCCTCTTGTTCACCGCCTCCTGACATCCGCCCAGGCACTCGCCAGTACTAGTTGCATTTCAAAACACGTCAGTTTGAAACCAGTTTCGCGGTTGGAGGATGTCGACTATCACGCGTCTGCTAGCCATTCAGAAACTCCCAGAGTCGCGGTAACAGAAGTCTGTTTGGCCCAGTCCAGTAGATAGTTGTATTCTCACACAGACACGCGCCCAATAGCCAAAGTGTGCACTTGCCATGTGCAAGTATAGCCTGCGCACAAATATTTTCACAAAAAACAGGTCGCGCTACGGGCAGGGAAAACGAAACCTCATCGAAGATACCCTAAGTCTGCCCGAAGTCGAGGTTATGATTACAATCTTACAGATTCGACATTAAAATAATTATTATATATTTAAACAAAGTATAACCTATATCCACATACCACAGCAATACAGTAAACAATCATGTAGTTTCTGTCTTTATATGCTGCATTAACTCATGATTGCTTTGCATATTTTAATATTGATAGCGGTAGAACAGGCGGCTTTGTGTAAGTAACATTCAAGATTGTTTATATTCGTGTCACGTGTATTTTCATTAAAATACGCACTAAAATGTTTGTATCGGTAACTTATCACTATATGCTGATGATACCAGTCTTATGACCACAAGATCCAACTTTGATAATCTTAGGCACATTACTGAGAAAACCTAAACATCCTTAGAGAAATGGTTTCAAATAAATAGATTACTAATTAATGCTGAAAAGATACAGTTCATTCAATTTTGTAAACAAGGTGGCGATTTAAGTATAACTTAAAAATACTTACAAAAATTAAAAAAAATTGATGAAGCTGCCGTAGCGAAATCTTTACGTTTGCAAATTGATAAGAAATTGACTTTGTATGACCATATTAAGACGCTAGAAAACCAAATTTCTGCAGTTTGTTATAAAGAGCCCGTAGTTCAGTGTCAGAGAAAAAACTCTACTCATGATATATTATGCATTTTTTTCACTCTGCAATGACGTATGCAATTTAATTTTGGGGAAATTCAAGTCACAGTAAAATATATTTTTTTTGTTCCAAAAGAAGTTGTACGTATCATATCAGGTTTAAAGAAGAGAACCTCTTGTAAATTATTATTCAAAGCCCATGAAATAAATATTATGTGCATTGAAAATGTAATTCATGTAATTAAACTTGTAAAGCAGAGCATATATAGACAATTTATACAAAAATACTAGAAATGCCTGTAAGCTGCGAGTTGTGCAGCACACGAGCTCTTTATTCGGGAAAGGTCTCTACAACTCGGCCATTAGATTATTTAACATGATACGAAGAACGTTACTCCTTTACTTTAACAAATAATTCCTGCGTGCGTTAAGGGGATGTAGCTATCAAAATTAGGTACTTTTAAAAACTGATTCAACCAACCATGTATGAGGGGGCTTACCACACTTTCAATAATTTACTCCAACTACAAAGTATATCTTGATTACTTTTTAGCCTCTTACGAAAACTGGCAAAACTAATACTGATTCTTTACAATATCGCTCTTTAATGATGTCTCATAATAAGGATACGGTCATCAGCGAATTGCTGGCTAAGCTCTTATGATCGCGGAGACAATTGTTCTCGAATCGTCACAGCTATCCAAAATAGACTCACTACTGGAATATTTCAGTGCGATGTCGTCGGGCCCACACCGCGGAGAAGGCCACCCTAGTCCCTTCGCGGAAATGGTCCCTCTAGGAAACTGGCTCGCGGAAACTGCCCTCGCCAAGGCCCACGTCCCTGGTTCTCGAAGTCTGTCAGCGCGGCGACGCCCTGCGCCAGCGGTGACCCAGTGCGGGAGGTGGCAGGAACAGCAGCGACCCCTGTCTTACATCCTGGTTTCCTTTTATAGTTCTGTAGGCCAGCCCCCTCTCTGCCTCTCCTGCCACGGTGCCCTCGTGATGCAGGTATGGAGCCCGTGCCTCATATTGCCCAAGCGGCACCATAACAACAGCAAGCAGTAGCCAATGAAAGGCAGCGCGCATCCCCGAGACTTGTGCAGATAATGAGTACGCCCAAAGCTAAAGAAGCGCCACGCCATTTTGCCTTTGTGCACGTATCTATTCTATGATAGAACTGCAAAAGTTCGAGATCTCACGTTTGTATAAGAGTAAAGGCCTGCTATACATGTACGATGGTTGCACAGGACAACATTTTCAAACTACAGAAACAGGACATGAGTGTAAGTAGCCGTAGTTGCGCAATTGCAGTGGACAGTGGTCTTATTTAATTACCCCTCTTCTACATTTGTATGAGGCATGTGGTTTCTCCGTGTGTTTATTAGCTGGGGGGAGTCATGGCATCTGCATTGTGCTATAATTGAATTGAATCGCAGTAGTGTGTACGTAGAGGTTTTGGAATAAATCGGGACCCTGCTGCGAGGCTACAGGCCCTCTAAAATGGCATAAGGATGGGTGCAGCTGTACAGTGCGCGAGAGTGTTTCGGGAAGCTAGACGGCAAGAAGCGCTCTTCTCCTCAGGCTGTTTATTCTGGGTTGCCTGACTCAACACCACCCTACCCCCCCCCTCCCCACAAAGTAGTAGGGGCGTAGACTTTCTGAACCACTATTAGAATGCTATAGGGATAGGGATGGTCTAAAATAGATTTTCGGATTAATTGGATAATCATAATTGATTAATTGTATAATCTTAGGTAATTTGATTCATTTAGTTGCTAATCCGATGTATCAAATTAAGGTGTAATGGCTCATTCCTTTTTACAAAAATTGTATTATGTGTGCAATTATTTAATTGGTGTCATAGGGGTTCTTTTGGGAGAGCGGCATAGGTCTTCACCCTTGAACGTCTTGCAGGCGATGGGCTCTGACATGTGTGGGAGTAGCATATATTTGTTGACCTTGGTGCAAGAGTGCCATAAGAATAATTTGGGGGCAAGAGTGGGCTAAATGTAGGTCCGTCGTCGGCGGGCGAGGGGAGGGAGGATGGTGTCAGGAGCAGAGGAGGTCCATTCAGGTCGATGTTTGTCGAGACACTGAGATATGGTGACTGTGTGATGGGAGCATCAGAGGTCCTTCGTCGTCGAAAGCATTGTTTGAAATTAATTATATGTGAGCCTAGGGGAGGGGAAAGGTATCGAGGCTACAGGTTCATCGTTGGCAAAGTCTGAGAATGGAATGGATCCCGAGAGCGAGGATATACGTCCGTTCACTTGGGAAGTCGGTGTAAGACTGAGGTGTGATGCTGGGTGAGGGGAGGGAGAGAGTGTCGGAATCACCAAGACGGAATTGTTTGCTGTCATACTGATCTCTAGATATGTGAAATGGCTACCAGCTGAGGTCGGAAATGCACATTTTTAAATCACTGTTTTAAAATAATGAAGTGTAAATGTGTAACAAATGATATGTATATCGTTGACACGAACTTCTAACACAGAAATAAATATAAACGATGCGATATCAAATAATTACCAAACATGAGACATTAAATGTTTACGTTCTATGTGACATTAAACATTATTGTGTTCTATGCAACATTAAAAATGTAAGAGAGAAACTAAGTATCAAATCAATAATTGACAAACACATCACATTTCACATGCAACTAATTAACAAAATACCTACTGAACCATGAGATACTTCACACACCACAAATATGACACAGTTTATTACAAATCAAACACAAAGAGATATGAAAACGACTTACCCTTAATTATACCTATGAGACACTAATATAAAATACGCAAAAATTCAGTGTACCGCCTCACCCAAGCAAGAGATGAAACAACATAGCCTCAATTACACCAAACACACTTCACATGCCAAAAATATTACATAGTTTGTTGTAAATCAATTAAATGCAAAGATACATGAAAACGACTTACCCTCAATTGTATTTACAACACACAGACAACGAGACGTAATGAATAGAGCACGCGCACAAAGGTATTTTACTCTCCCGTCCAAGAATATAAGTGTCGTAACCAAACTTAGTAGTCATTCGCAACAACTCATAACAAAATGTACTAAGCACACACACTAAGTTAGAGTACTGCCCCACTCTGTATAGCTGTTTTCTTATCAATATAAATGTTTTTAAAAATTACTCATATAACAAGGCAATTGATAATCACACACAGCAAATACTGACTGAATTACAAACACCGACACACTTACTGTCCGCACGCAAAGATACATAAAATTACACGATAAAAGTACTAACTACAACCAAAGAAACGACTTACGTTTAAACATATGTGAGAGGCGAAACGACATAACTTCAAGTACACCAAACACATTTCACACGCAACGATTCACGAAACAAATGGAACCAAACGTTGAAAATATAAATTAAATATTAACCATCCACAAAAATCAGTTTACAGCCCGAACCAAGAACCATCCACAAAAATCAGTTTACAGCCCGAACCAAGAAAAATAAGTGTATTTTAAAAACTCAATTAAATTACTCGTCACAAGCAACTTACGTTTAAGCAATGCACGCTCGATTCTCCCTCCTCGGCTCTCAGAAACACGTCGATCTGCAACGATCCTGTCCACAGACCCTACCCGAGCCGCTGAGACTCGCTCCGGCCTGCCATACTTATACACACGCAGCTCACTGTGGCGCTAATACACTTTTCCTTTAGTAAAAGATAAAAAAATGAATAACAAAATTAATGTACGGACATAATTTTCTATGTGTACACGTGCAAGTAAGAATGCTGTCAATGAGAGTAGTTGTGTGTATTATGAACGAGAGCTCTGCGTGTCTGAGATATCTGCTATCTCCAGTGAGCACTGACCAGCTTCCAGCCAGAAGGGCGACGAATGAATAACAGATCCCGCTACACTCGCCTTGCGGTAGAGAATGCTCTCTCTCTCTCGCTCGCTCGCTCTGACACACAACATGAGCACTTAGGGCGTCGCTGGAGAGGTGAAAATTCAAATATCACGTCCCAACTAATTTTAACCGTCACAATTCCAGGAAATCCATCATTACAAATAAATATATATAATCTATCACAAACAATGGGACAAATCAATTAAAACCCAGAAATGTTTACCGAGGAACTAACCACAACTGTAACATTAATTAATTGAAACACGAATTACCACCTAAAACGATCAATTACAAATACTAATTTGAATTACAATTATGTCACAATTACTAATCAAATATGAATTACCGCCTAAACACGATCAATCACAAATACCGATTTAATTATACTGACGACACATTTAGCAAATTAAAAACACAAATTACCACCTAAAAATGCTCAATTACAAATACAGATTGAATTGCAAATACAACACATTTAGCAATTATACGCAATATAATACCAATTAAAGAATTCAATCACTAATAACGATTGAATTACATCATAATTGCATACCAAACGCAACAAATTAGCAATTAAACAAATCGATCACAAATACAGACATGCGGAATGAGTAATTAATTACACAAGTATTAAGAGTAATTACGCAATAAGTCTATGTTCGAACCCTGACACTATCGGTAGGTTTATTATATTAAAACACATCAATTAAATTTAAATGTTTTATTGCAGAATATATTTACAAACAGTGTCTTACAATATTTTAAGATTTTTATTTTTCACCCATGAATCATAAGCTTTTTCATATTGTCGGTACGACTGAACTGCTTACTGCTCCTGTCCCACAAATATGACATATCACAGGGAGACTGGGCACAATTAAAGCACTCATGTTGCCGTACATTATGGCCGAAAGAAAATACTTCATCACAAATGTAACACTGATGACAACATAGTGGTTCAAGCAAGGACGTGGACAGGCGTGTTGGAGATGTAGATGTTGTAGCTAAAGAAGAAGGTAATGCTGGCAATGATGTTCTAAGTACCACTCCCGAAGATGTCGATGAAACTGCCGTAGTTAACTTTAGATCCGGAGTATCCAAAGACATCGCAGATGCAGAATAAGACTTAGATGCGAAGAGGCATAAGCTAGCCGAGACGATCAATCTTTTTGATTAGCAGTTGTCAATCTAAACCTCTCAGCTGACCTCCCTACTTTTTATAATATACGAGTATGCAAGCCGTGTGATGTGACGTCATATTTACTTTGAACCAATCGCATTACACCATTAATACATTGTTTGCACACCGACTAGCCAATCACTGAGTTTCCACGTGATGGCAACTGACCAATCGTGTGAAGACACTGAGACATCCATGCGGGAGTTAGTCTCTGACTCCGCCCAGACAGATTCCTCACAAGACTGACTCATAAATGAATCTTAAATGACCCCTGATTGTAGTTCTCATTGCTATACTGACCCTTAATGACCCTTAAATGACCTGTGATTATGGTACTGATTGTGGTGCTGACTCCTAATGTTCCCTAAATAACCCCTGATTGTGGTGTGTGCAGTGCTGGTTGCGGTGCTGATTATTGCGCATGTTGTGTAACTATGTAACTATGCAACAAGTGTTACCATGTTCAACACGATAAATAAGTAAACCGACCTATGAGCTGATTTTGTAACGCGTGTAAATAAACAGTGAAGGGCACACGACCTGCCGAGTGCAACCACGCGCACAGTTCCCCGGGCACGTTACAGAAATTTTTTTTTTTACCGAAATGCCAAGGATATTGTACCTAACGTACATCAATTGACAGAATATTCCACGGCGGAAATGAACACCTGAGCAGTCTGCGTGGGACTTGGAGGCTGCGCATTGTTACGATTGACTGTAATCTGTTGAAACGTCCTTATTGGCGAAGGACATGACGGGTGTCGGCAGGACCGCGTCACGGCACACAAACTGTCGTCCTTATTTCCCTTCTACTTTGGACATTCGCATGACAAACACAATTAAATTACTGTAAAAAGTTTTCAATTACAATTTATAGTGATTGGACTATTTTACGATACCTTTTTTAAAATCTAGTGTTTCAAATATACTATGTTACGTTTGACTCACGGTTTAAAGCCCCTATCACACTGTGGAATTTTTCCGTCAAACTGCTTCCAATAAGTTTGTTCAAATAATGTTGGACAGTTATGACGTCATCGAACGTCATAAACGCCGCCATTTTTGTCTGAGAAAGTTGGAGTGCTTCAGTTTCCATCAAACATTTGAAAAATGAACTGGTTCTACAATTTATTTCATGTTCGACCGTCTCAGCCAATCAGAATCGTGCACGACAAAAACGGACGCCACGATAGTTAAAATAACGATAAATTGCTGGGAACGAAACGAAGTAAGTTATGCAGATAATTAATTTATGTAGAAGCTGTCTGGACATGAATGCTATTTTAAGTGAATATTGCACATAACGTTACGGACTCAGAGGCATTTATTTCATTGTGCCGGAAACATATCTTATAAATAAAATTTTAATGTAGTAAAGAAATGAAAATATATTACAATATTACTTACATTTCTTCCTGTAATGGACCGCATGGAAAAACAACAGCAAAATAAAAATAACTCATAAATAATATTTCAAATTATATTCTTCCAATAAAATAATTTGACAGTGTGACACATTTTCAACACATTTAAGACCATTCTATAAAGAAAAAAATAATTTTCAGTCGATTGAGAAACGATGTTTTTTGGCGTAATCCACAGGAGAAATACAATTTCTAAAATGGCTTATATGTACATTTATTTGCATTTAGCACCAATGAAAAGTCCCTCAAATGACTTCCAGACGATTATTGTATTTTATTACGATCTCTAATATTATTTTGTTTCATCTGTATATTAAAACTATAATTAACGTAAACAACACAATGCCTTGTTATGGCAACATGTCACTACAAGACATGTAGCGGTGCAGCGGCTACCTAGCTAACTATAACGATATTACCTTGGCAGGTTAATCACGCAAGTGTCCAGACCTCCCATTCTTAGACCGTAGTTTGCCTGTAAGGGCAAAGTCAACTATATATATATACTATATCTAGCATGACTACAGAATCTTGATGTCAACATCTCTGGCGCTGTGAACAGCTGACTGTAGGTTGCTGTGGCATGTTTTGAATGCGATGGTATAGGAATACGTTATTTTTCTCTCTTTATTTAGACGTGCCCTAAAGAGCTGGAAGCTTATACTAATGGCTCTACAAACAAGTTCGACAGCGGGCATGACAAGTTACATAATAATATATCTTCTAGCAGTCTTCTGTGATCACATACAACATACCATATACATACATACATACATACATAAACTAAACAGTTCTCTTTTAGGACAGTCATCTGCAAGTATCTCACATAGTATTCATAGACAAGAACTAATTTAATCAATTATTATCTAACACAGTAATCTGTGAGGACATAATATACAACTAAACCATTATCTTCATCAGTAAACACATAACATAACATTTACATAAAGCAATTAGACAATTCTTTTCTTAAAGTTTGGATAACCTATACATGACATGTCAGCGCAGAAATTCCAGTTAGAAAAGATTTAACTCAATTACTTGGCAATACACCTACCTAAATATTATTATTTTACGTGTAATACTGTAACATAATTAAAGAGCCATTAGTTATTAAAGATCAATGTAGAACATAAAAAAGAAGAGCCTATTATGTATAAACATACATGTTTTATTGTTATACATCATATACATATCTAGTCTTTTTGAGATTAAGTATTTTTTAATATCTGTTTTAACTAAAGGAAATGATTTTTCTTCATACAGCCTCTGTGGGAGTTCACTGTATATATTGGTAAAGTTATTTTCAAGGCTTTTGGTACCAAATTTTGCTATTTTATTATGCATACAATATAATTTCTTAGCTGTTCTGGTTTGATAATTGTGTACATCTGAGTTTTGAGCAAATATAGTGTTTATATGTGTTGACGCTGAGAAGTACTTATAAAGCAGCAGAATTGTTGAATACCTAACTATATCTTTCAGTGGAAGTGTATCTGTATTAATATACAAGTTTTTATTGGTGGTAAAATAACTATATCAATACAATTTTTTTTTATTTGCTCTATTTTGCAGAACTTCTAATTCGTGTAAATGTTTTATTGCGCCAGCCCCATAACGTACACGTGTAACATAGATGAGAGTCTAACATAGAACAATAAATACTATTAAGAACCTTTAGTGCAATTGCGTATCTTAACCTATGCATGAATCCTATAATAGGTCTAATTTTATTTTTTATGTATTTTATGTGGTGTACCCATGATAGATTTGAATCAATCATTAAGCCCAGGTATTTGGTTGTGTCAACTTTCTGAGGCCGGCTTTTATTATATTTTATTGAGAATTTATCCATCTGACTTAGCTTCTTTGATTTATTAAATACCATAAAGATGGTCTTTTCAATATTTATAGTTAATATTTTTTTCAAACCATTCAGATAAGATATTTAGATCCATTTGCATTAACAGGTTTAGCTTCTCTTCATTGCTGCTAATATAGAATATGTAAGTATCATCTGCAAATAATGACAATATCCCATCGAGAGGAAGCTGTCTTATATCATTAATAAATATTATAAATAATATTGGCTCGAGGACTGACCCTTGTGGTACACCTATTGTTATTGATTCTGTGGAGCTAAATGAATTATTGCAGTGAACAATCTGTTCTCAGTCCGTTAGTTAACTGCGGATCCTGTTAAATGCTACTCCTTTAACACCGGACTTCCTTATTTTATATAACAACAACTCATTATCTACTGTATCGAATGCCTTTTTTTAAGTCCAGTAATAGTCCAGCACATATATTATTATTGTGAATTGCACTTTGTAATTTTATAATGATATCTATTGCAGCAGTTGTATTTTTTCTCTTAAGGAAGCCACATTGATGTGAGTAGAAATACTGATGTTTAGAAGTGCTCAAGCAATCTATTTTTAAAATTTTTTTCAATAATTTTACTTTGTGGTGACAGTATAGATATTGGACGGTAGTTTTCAGGAGCAATTTTTGTCCCCGGATTTATGAATGGGCACCACACGAGCATCTAATTTAACACTTTTCCCCTCCGATAGCCTCATAGTTTAATTAGGTTGTTTCTAATTTCGCTCCTCCAGCAGTTCAAGTTTGTTGATCTACCTTAGATGTTGTGTATTCGCTATCGGGAGTGAAAAGTTGATCGTTTTGCAACCTTCTGTAGAAGGGACTAATGAGGCAGCTTACGTGCCAAATACTGTATTAATAAAACGGTCAAAGTCTGACTCGGCGAACGCTACATAAAATTAAGCGTCTATATTGTATTTTGTTTTTAATTTAGCAACTTTTAAGTTTGAGACCTTAATTTTCTGATTAATATATATTACTAATTCATTTTCTTGCACCCCAGGTGCAAAGTGTGACACAAATATCGCCTTCATGCGAGGCCTTCCCGTCTTCGGAACCGTCTTGATGTTTAAGGCCGGGCTACAATTGCTATAAGCACATCACTATCACAACACAGTGATATACATAAGAGTTAAACTGCTTGTTTTCAGTTAGAGTGGCTACAATCACGCATAGCGATAAGCATTTACTTAGGCACTGTTATAGTAACAAGGCGTGTTCAATTTGGTTTAACTTTCCGTGTTACAATTGCTGTGCGTCAATATTCAGTCAATCAAACGCCCCGATACTTGTACTACGTTATCAAATGAAAAACTTATTTACGAATCAAGAAAGTATGTATTTTGACTTCATTCCTCTGGTAGATATTTTCTTTTGTTTTTTCTGGATAATCGCAACCAAGGAAGTTTCGTAACGTTTTTAGGTAACGTTAATAGTTAAAAATTGAAATAAAAATATATTATAATTTTAAAAACGTCTCAGATCACTCGAAGATTATTTTTTGACAAAAAAACTACTACCAACCATACATAACTTAATTTCTTCGGTACAAATGTAGCAATATAAACAAGTTAATTTTATTATCGATATATCAATTGTAGCTAAGCCACTATGCTTGTGTTGCGTTTTGTATGTGTCTATCGCTTTAACTGTGAATGTGATAGGTATATGTCAATTGTAGCCCGGCCTATACATTGTTCCTCGCAACTAGTTGAATTGTTTTTTTTTTTTCTGAGGTTTTCACAGAGGGAGAGCCGCTCGCCGTAGATACCTTTGCCCCCCGCCTGCTGACTAAGCACGAAACCCTCGTCATCAGCAGCTGACGGCAAGTTCCTGTCAGTCTGGGCAACCGCATTCCTGACTGTTCACACGAAAACTTTGCTCGAGTTTTCCCTGCTGGCTACGATTATCAGAGTATGAAGGGGCAGAATTACCCGCTACTTCACTATGATTTTTTTTTGTACAGAACTGTTTTGATGTGAAACTCCTAAAACATCATATGTGGCCCCACAAGTATAGCACAGTTTCTTCTCGTTCGCGGACTGCATGCTTTCAAGAAGCTCACGTAATAAGGAGTTATCCTCTTTAAGGTGCTTGACCTTCTTAGTAAGTTCATCGATTTTGTTGCAGAAAACTGTACACATTAAGTGTACTCTAGAATCCATTGTCCCAATGATATTCGTGGTATCTTCAGGAGTAAATTATGAACTGTTGTCTACTGATATCTTCAAAGAGTAGTCTTTTGAATTCCCAACACTTCTATCTTCAGAGGGACTGCGGTGGCTGAGCGGTAAACCTGCTCGCCTCCCATCAAGGCGATCCGGGCTCAATCCCCGACCGGGTCACCAGATTTTCGCATGTGGGAATCGTGCCGGAATATACCGTTGGTCGGCGGCTCTTTTCGGTGATCTCTCGCTTCCCCCGCCCATTCATTCCGGCGCAACTCCATACTCACCTCATCACCCTCATAGGCTCTCAAGACCGCACTATTAAGAGCCGCCCAAATCTCTTGATTCATTCGTTTTATCTTCAGCACATTGAGGTTTTTTCTTGTCTGAAAAACTAAAATATGTTCAAAACGTCTTTACTGTTGGAACAGCGATGCTTCACATCATTGGCCACGTCTGCACAATGGCAGTGGAGATGCGTCCTGCACGATCCTGAACACTTTACAAACTTATGTTTCCCGAAAAACTGCTTCCCGCATATAGAGCAATCATCCAAACTATGGGGCATATAAATCCCCCTGGAGCCCAGTGGTTCAGGAGTAGCTGACACTTCACTCACTGAAAAACCACGATAATCAATTAAATTAGCAGATCACACTCACAGCACATCCATCTCTCATGAACGCCCGAGATTTAATAATGCAATAATATAATGTGTTAACATTTATCGACCATACATTATAAGTTTTTTACGTTTTTATCCACAATGTAAAAGTTATTTAGTTTCAAACAAGTCTTCCACCTTCCCTCTGAATACCTAAACTTGTGAATGCGGTTGCACAAGTCTTGTATAAAATAAAATTAGTGAGTTTTGAGTTCATTGTTACTATTTTTTAAAAATAGTCCATACTTAATATTGCTGCACGACACTTGTAAATAATTCTGCTATGTTGAAGTTCTAGGCTCACTGATGAAATATTTTTGCGGTAGTTCCACATTTGTTCCGGATAAGACAGTCGTGGACAGCTGAAATTCGCGTATATATAGCAGCAATGTATAACTGTCATTGCAACGGAAATGAATAATTGTCTTAATTCGAAGGGCAAAATTTTTATTGACGTTTCATTTGTACTCAAAGTACTTCATAATTGAACCATACGTTACTGAACAATGCCATAACTACCATTTTTGATACTCTTGTACATGTTTTATTTTGCTGTGATCTATCTGGGGTTTCAGAGTACGCAACTTCACCCATATCATGTGAAGTTAAAAAAATGTTCATCGACGAACATATTCTAAATAAAAATTACCATTGGCTGCATTAAGACCTCCAACACATGCCAATTGGGAATATTTCGAACTGAGGTATGTCGAAATAACACACGGTCAAACAGTTACATTACATTAAATATGAATAAACAATACATACGAATTAAATAGTATTTTATATTTCAGTGATGACGAACTTCTGTGACTTATTTTAGAAAATAATGTCACGAGTCCAGCAACAGATCCTAAGCCCTTTGCAATACATGTTCACTGTTTGGTTGATTTGGATTACTACATGAAACTATATGCCAGGATTAATGAATTGTACAAGACGAAGATATGTACTGCAAAACGAACAGATAGCAGGACTGAAGGGCACTCCGAAATTCAAATGCATCGCTTCCGATAAAATTAAATACATTTCCATAGAAAGCCCTGAATATGGCAACAGTATTAACACAGCATTCGTTTGGGGGTCCATTTCTGTTGGAATCGGATGCAGCCAAGTTTAAGAACTATTTGCTTTTATAGATGTTCCAATCATGTCAAAAAAACAGTTGAATTAAGTACGGAAATAAAGTGGGAGAAGCGAGTAAAATATTAACACATTATACGAAAAAGTTAAGATTCGGTACTTATAAACTTTTCCATGCTTAACTATTTAAATAACCAAAACAATATATGAAGATGATCGTATCTCGCCGAGCCACGTGTTCAGCTGTCAGCCGATGTAGACGAAGATGACGTCACATTTACTGTAACCTCTGTATCCTGTAATAACGCTGCCGAATCTCACCCATATAAACTTGTGTAAATTTCGTTCCACCCATTCTAGGTGTTTATGTGCCGAGTTTGTGGCGTGAGTGAAGAGATTTGGGCGGTTCTTAACAGCGAGGTCTTGAGAGCCGATGAGGGTGATGAAAGTGAATATAGAGCGGTGCAGGAATGAAGGGGCTGGTGAAACGGGAGATCACCGAGAAAACCCGCCGACCAACGGCATCGTCCGGCACGATTCCCATTTGCAAAAATCCGGTGACCCGGCCGGGGATTGAACCCGGTTCACCTTGGTTCGTTCACACAAGCCTGATTGACAAGTTTGGTGGTCTCTGTACTGAAAATGAGCACATTTCGCGATAGGGCTGTTATACTGCTGTATACTACCACCTTTTGTCTGTGAGGTGAAATGGGTCCCATGATGTTTAGAATTTTCGTTACGGTTTTATAGGACGATAAACTCGTATCTTTGGTAGATTTAAGTGACCAGAGTACCAAGTTCAGCGGCCTGTATAATCGGAACCGAGTGTAGAAGAAATTAATCTTATATGCGCGTAGGTAAACACTACCAGTCTTATCAACTTTAAATAAAAAAATTTAAATGTAAAGTGTAAATGCGTTGATCACGAGATAATAATCATCGTGCTATGTTGGTTCACACAGGCTAGTTTAACCAGTTTGGCGTCTGTTTCTCTTCTCACTGTCTGGATGTTGTACTTAATGCAAGGTATTATTACTTAGCGAGCATAATTTTGTTGCTCAAGGCCGCGCCTCAGGAAAGGCATAATTACCCGGCGTGCGGCCTTTTGTTGCTTATGTGGTTGTTCCACCGAGTACCTGGTTTCTCGTGCGCTATCAACAGTCCACTTTTTGCGGGGTGGCTTCTTGTCAATAACCGGTTATTACAATTTTCCTCAAGGGTTGCATGTTACTAAGATCCAGTAGTGAGTCATTACACGGAGCTAGGATACAAAGATAAATTCACTACAGTTATTGTGTTCTCTACCCACTAAGCTACTGCAGCCCCACTATTGGATTCTCTACCCTCTGAGTATCTGCAGCCCCACTATTGAGTTCTCTTCCCACTGAGTTTCTGCAGCCCCAATATTGTGTTCTCTACCCAATGAGTTTCTGCAGCAACACTATTGTGTTCTCTACCCACTGTGTTTCTGCGGCCCTACTCTTGTGTTCTCTACCCACTTAGCTACTGCGGCCCCACTATTGGGTTCTCTTCTCACTGAGTTTCTGCGGATCTGCTATTGAGCTTTCTCCACCCACTAAGTTTCTGCGACCCCGCTATTGTGTTCTCTACCCACTGAGTCTCTGCGGCCCCACTATTGTGTTCTCTACCCACTGAGTTTCTGCGACCCCACTATTGTGTGATCTACCCAATAAGCTACTGTGGCCCCACTATTCTGTTCTCTACCCACTGAATTTCTGTAGCCACACTTTTGGGTTCTCTACCCACAGAGTTTCTGCAGCCCCACTATTCTGTTCTCTACCCACTGAATATATGCGGCCCCACTATTGTATTCTCTACCCACTGAGTTTCTGCAGCCCCACTATTGGGTTCCGTAGCCACTTTGCTACTGCGGCCCCACTAATGGGTTCTCTACCCACTGAGTTTCTGCAGCCCCACTATTGGATTTTTTACCCATTGGGTATCTGCAGCCCCACTATAGGGTTCTGTAGCCACTGAGTTTCTGCGGCCCCACTATTGGGTTCTCTACCCACCGAGTTTCTGCAGCCCCACTATTGGGTTCTCTACACACTGAGTTTCTGTTGTCCTACTATTGGGTTCTCTACCCACTGAGCTACTGTGGCTTCTTGGGAAGGAATGAATGACAGCCCATTGTAACACCCATGAGAATAGGGTTTTTATACATACAATTAAATTATATTATTTTTCCTGTTTTTATTGCTACACATATTGTCATGCAAGTGTCAATGTAATATTTTTCACACATGTCACTTATATGATTTAAACTGCCTATGATAATTTTATTTATTTTATTTATTTCATTTATTTAACATGTAACATTTTTAAAACTTACATGTATGGTGGCAATAATATTTATGTGTTACTTTGATAGCCAAGTTTATTTTTCATTGTGTATTTATTTCTATATAATTAATATTTATATTTGACGTGTTCTCAATTTTGTTAGTCTCTCTACTTTTTATTGTATTATATCCCAGTTCTGAGTTTACGTATTCTTTGCTTATTCTTTTTTTATGTCGTGAGAAGTGATCCATGTGGGTGGTATGATAGTTTTGATCCCCATTGGCCCACAGGTTTAAATCCTGATTGTTGATTGGCTGGTGCTACAGGCCCCCATAAGCTAGTGTCAGCCGGCAGAGACTAACGCTCTTTTCACTAGCAGCCTCCAACGACGTCAGACGTAGGGCAGGACCTCCCGTTTGAAGTGGACGGAGAGGTAGGACTTTAAATTAGTTTTAATGTGTGTAGACGTGTCCCTGAACCAACTTCTAAGTAAATTTGTAACCAGCAATGGAGCTTGTGTCAATGGTCGCCCATTTGTGAGGTTAAGTGGTCAGGAGCTAGATAGTTTAAACACGTCGTCTATGTACGTGTAGAGCGGAGCTCTACGTATCTCCGCCATAATCCTGCTACGCCAAATCCTGCAAACTTCAATTCGCTTGGTGATTAAAATATAAATCTTACAAAAAGATCTGACATTTTCATCTGGACCTAATTTTATTTACAGCTTATGTCAGCTCGATGTACGTTAGCATCAGTACACAAGCGACGCTATCTTGATTTTTATAGCTTTTCTCATATTGCCATCAGGGTTTTTAATTATTTCTGATTTAAACAATTACTTTACAAAATAATATGAAAAGTAAAATAAATGAAATATATTCAAAGGGCGTATCTGTTTTGTCGATTTAACCTATTTCTTACCCAGTGTCTTACATATGTGTACAGTTTTAAATTTGCTGCCTTATTTTGACGTACGTACTTAAATGTTAGCTTCTAGAGGGTGATAATGGTAATAAATTTGTTCACCTGCCGGCCCAAGACTGCACCGGGCAATTATACAGAGAGAGCCTAGGTAAGATCACATCCTTTCCCACTGATTTATTGCAAGTCAGCTGTGCAGCCTGGTCACTCAAGTGCTATATGTGTTGTCCCATAGTTGCGTATGCAAATTCTACGCCATACACAGCACATATTTATTTGAAAATAATTTGACAATATTTCATTTTGGCTATCCCAACGAGGAGGCCTTGTGTGTGTTCTTCACAGCTCCCTACATAAAATATTACATATTTATATGAAATATAAGCTATATTTTACCACGGACAAAAAGGAAAGGAGAAAGGACCGAACTTTTTATTTTAACAATGCTTTTTTTATGCAATAAAATTGCGAGAAGAATTGTCATGAAGGAATGATATAAAATTACAATTTTTTATTTTTATTTTTTAAGGAAATGAAATATTTTTCTGTGACAAAAAGTAGCCTACATCACTCTCCGACCCTTCAACTATATCTGTGCAAAAAATCACGTCTATCCGTTGCTCCGTTTGACCTGAAATAAGGACAAGCAAACACACTTTCCCATTTATATAGTAGTAAGGATTAAGAACATCCTTTGTTATATTCAGTCACCTCACAATTATTCTACGTAGTTGAGTACTACCTAACCGATCTACTACATAGCTATCTGGAGTTTAATTATGTAATTCTGAAACATAGCACCTACAAAAATAGTTAATTTTTTTGTGTCACGCCATTACATATTATGAATTTGTTTGCAGTCATGCTGCTTTAGTTTTAAACACTCGTAGTTTGCTGTGTATCTCGAACACAATTAGGATATTTGGTGCAATACTGTTGTACTTATAACACAGTAAAGAAATAAAAATCACCTCAGTGTGTAACGGAAATAAGGTTAGGTAACAGCCTTAAATTATATAAATAAGTAAATGTATAAAATATATATTAATAAAAAATATTAACTTGTATGACGATAAGTTGTTTGTTCAGTGGCAAAAAAAGTATTCTTGTTCAATTGTAAATTGGCATTTACATAATTATTTGCATTGAGGTTGTAGTATATATTTCATATTATATTATGTTAAGCTAAAATAACTGGTATTATCATGAAACTGCCAAAAATTGGCAAAAATTATAGTATTATTTTGTTTCAATAGACCTAATAGTTATATTAGTATTTTGTTAACGGCTTTTTTACACACGTGATCCAGTTAATATAACTGTTTTATTATTTTTAGGAGACTCCATGTACTTATCAGTTGATTTTTATTGGAGACACTGAGCTGATTATACAGTTATTACACAATATCATACTCAGCACACGGTGTTACATAAATGAAATGTTACTTGACTGGTACTCTGTAAAATATTTATACTATGCAACGTCGTGTTTGAGTTTTATTTTACCTTTAAAATTAATTATATAATAATGTAACAAAAAAAATGGCGAATAGTTACCGCAAAAGATACTCTACCTATAAAAACATTAAATTATGTGCGTTTATCTTTGTTACATTTTCCAAATATCTAATGATGATGCATAAAGTTATGAATGTATTTATCACAGAAATATCCATTTTGATAAAATTGCAGTAATTTTAGTGAAGGAAGTCTCCAAAATAGGTTATTAATCTGATATAAATATTATTTTTTTTAATAAATAAATTCTAGTAAAATGATTTAAAAAGCCTTACAGAAGAGTTTCTTACATCAATAGGTAAGTAGGAAAAATGTTTTGGTTTATTTTTGTGAACATTAATTCAACTAAACATCCGGCGTAAAGAGAGCCTGTTTATTGAGGTAAACTTCGTGTAGATGTTCTCAAGCCAGCTTAGCACGTGAAGGGTCCTAGGTTCAGCTCACTGCGAATATTTCACTGGTCAAGCGGACGTAAACTTGCATATATATATATATATATATATATATATATATATATATATATATATATATATATATATACACATGGTAAACAAATATAAAGTTACTTCACTGTTACTACAGTTATTAAAAGGTCCGAGTGAAAGATTGCGGTAACAACAAAGTAGGAATACTCCACAGCCACTTATATACTCAAGTCGCTATAACTTGTCCATGTGCCACTGCTTCTAGATAACAAGGGCGTCTTGGGGACAAAGAAACCTATCCGTGGAAACGGGCGCCAATGCCAATGACCTGTGTAAAATGTAATTTCAATGTAAAAAATACTGCTCAGAATAACACCATAATATATATATATATATAAACCGTAATATAGTTGCTTATATTTTTACTCTCCAATAGACAAACGTAGGTCTATAAACGAGAAAAGAGTTTTTATTAAATTATATTATTACAAAATAAATTAAAATTTGAACTTAACAATGAATACAGTATTTATTTACAATTTCCTTTGAATGGCTTGATGGTTTGGTGATGACAAGGGTGGCGGGGGCTGCGAAGCAGTTCTCTCAACTCTCAAATTCACGAGTGAAATGGCTTGTAGTTAGGTTGAAGGCTTGAGAACGCCTACAAAAATTACTCACGTTTATAAAATTGAACTGAATTTAAGTTGGCCATTCTGCTGAAGCACCTTTCAGGAGTACATGCCGTTACTGGAATCATGCCGAAAAGCTTGATTCCGGTGCACAAGTAAACAAACATAGCTTCAATTTTTTTCTCATAAATGGAGTTGAGAAGATTAAGATGGTCCTTTTATGAATCAAACACGGTGCCATGGATGCTCTTCATATGCAGTATTTCTTCGTTTAAATCATTTGCACCTGCTAAGTCCTTAGGGTACTTGGAAACAAGCAATTTAGTTTTAATTTTCAGTTGATCACTATCTAAGTCCATAGTCAAAATTGGTGAAAAGAAATCACATATCGATTCAGAACTGGCAAATCTAGTCTTCAAATCTGCCATGATGAAATCCAAAACAGGAAAACTACAGAAGACATAAATTCATTTGTTGCTTCTAGTTGAAGTTTTTCATCAATTGTGTTTTCATCCGCATCTGGTAGCCTACTAGGTCGCCTCCTAGTAACGAAGTGAGAGGAGATGCCAACTGCCTCAGCAACTACTTTTGATTCGTGCAAAATGATTTCCCAAGAATCTCGTAAGCTTTGCATCTCATCAAGTAAATCTTTAATGAGTTGGGTCTCAACATTGAGGGAAATCCCTTTACCCTGAATGATGACATTTTTCTGGTCAATAGCAAACAGAACTTTGTACCAAATGATGACTTCAAAAGACCCTTGAAAAATCCAAAGTACTTCTTAAGTCCGAAAACGGTGTTTCGTGCTAATGGAGTCAAAGTAGTTACAGTATCTTCTAGGAGCAGGTCTAGAGCTTTGAGAATCGAAGGATAGTGCTTTACTATTGGATGCAGAGCGTGTAGTCTTTCACTCCAACGGGCCTCAGAAAGGCTTTGCAGAGATAATAGGACGTGATGTTTCAACAATTCCCAACGACCAGGGCTGTTAGAAAATAATGAGTAAAATCTTTCAATATTTCCAAAATATGTCTATACATCATGATTCAGTTTAGCAGCGTTGACACCAACTCCGTTCAAGGAGTGTGCTTCGTGAGGAGAAAAAATGGCAAATTCGTTTTTTTTTTAAGTATTTTTTATTGAACTCCGCTAATGTGCCCCGACATTGCCGAGCCATTGTAGTAACCCTGTGCACGGCAATCTGCAAGTGGCACTCGAAGAGTTTCCAAGGTGGACAGTATTTCATCAGTTATTGACTCGCCTGTTTTATTACAAAAGTTCTTAAATTCAATAAATCTCTCACAAATTTCGAATAGATTTGTTTCTTTATTTTGAAAACCATAATGGAGAATAACAACATTCTGTTCTTGATGGGAGATGTCAGGGATCGCATCAACAATTAGTCCATAAAAATTGCCTCTTCTCTTTGATTCAAAGTGGTTTTCAAAAGTTTTTCACCGCATAGGGAAATAAATTCATTTTGAGAGTACCAAGATAGATAGTGAGCTTGACCTCTCATGCTTTTGTCTTTCAGTTGATTTTCTTTTACTTTAGCCAGATGTTCACGAGCTACATCATCATATTTGCCAATCAGGTCCATTATTCCCAAAAAAAATTGCCATTGTGATCACCAATCTGAGTAGTTTCCCCCTGGAAAGCCAAACCTCTGCTACTTAAAAATAAAGTTGTGGCCAGTATTCTTTGTAATATAGCTTTCCACTTAGTTGCTTCACATTGGATCATCTGTTGCAGATTGCTGTCAATACCATGTCCTTTTAAGGATGTTACAAGAGTCTTCCAAGCTAAGTAGTGTTTCCGATGTTCAGAATTATTTTGATATTGCGGTAAATATCTGTAGAGTCTTTTGTAGGGTGTTTGTTGAGGAAAAAAAGCACCTTTTGCCAGCTGACTCACATTTGATTTGAAAATGCTGCAAGGTAAACAATGAATATTGTTCTTCGACTCACTCCACAGTAACCATTCATGTGGAAATTGTGATCTTGTTTGCTTGTCGGCTCTTTTCATGTACAACAATGTTTCTTGGAAGTTTTTCCCTGGAAGATCATTTGGAAATGATTTCGAACGGATCTGAAAAGTTGAAAAACCAGCACAAGATGACACAATTTGTTGTCGCAAACTATCCGAGATCTTTGACGGCCATGTACCTGGATCGTCACAAGCATAACTGTTATCATCATAATTCATACCTAACTCCGAATTGTCATTGTACTCATTATCATCGTGACCTAAAGCAGGAGAATCTTCGTCGGTTGTAACTATTTCTTCTGCGTCTGTGTTAACTTGACGTTCCGAACACGCAACATCCTCAGTAATGTCGACTGTCTGTACTTGCATACTTGCTCCTGACACTAGTCCAACAAAAGAGCTAGAGCACGTAGATTGACTTCCTGAGACCTCTGAACCTGATGGTTTGAGTTTTGTAGTAGAGTCACAAGACGTTGTAGCAGGAACGGACATGTCATAATTCTGATCTTTTGGAACTACTTCTGCTTTTTCTTCAAACTTAATAAACTTTGCAATCCTCTGTAGACCTTTAACTACTTTTTCCAATCTTTCTTTTTGAATCTTTCGTTTTAAAGCTCTAGATTTGTGTTTGTAGCTAGACATCTTTACTTGTCTATATTTCCGTACCGTACAATCTAAAAAAATACACCTGTACTAAAAATGCATTCCTTTTTTATATGTTAAATCACACATGATTCATCGATGTCGCATGCTTACTTTCCTTCAAGGCATGTACAATACTTATTTTATTGCTGTTTAAAAACATTAAAATTTGTAAAATTATTATTTTTTAAAACACGTTTATATTCAAGGTCAAGTTAATGTATGTTAATGAATGGTTAATTTGACGTTAAAAAGTATTTTTTACCAGCAAAAATTACACTAAAAAATAAAATAATAATGTTATTTAAATGTTTCCAGTGTTTGGATAAAACATTCTCTACAAACAAAAAATATCTATCCTGGGTGGAATTTGAACCTGGAACCTCTGGTTACCAAACATAACACGCTACTCTATCAGCCATTGCTTATAACATTGCATAAGAACACAATACAAGCACATAACAAAAACAACACAGTGATATACACAAGGATTGCACTACAAGTAATTAAATGTTACTTGCTACAATTGCCTATAGCGATGATAAGCCCAGTGCTAGCCAAGCATAGTGATAGTTGCAAGAGATGTTCAGCCGGGTTCAACTTTTCTTATTACTATCGTTGTGTATGGGCGCTCAGCCAATCTAAAGGTTCGGTTGTCGTGAGGCGAGCAACTAAACGAAGAAGAGCAACACACTATGCCGCCAGATCAACAGATGCTCATTTAAAAGCACTGAGAAATCACGAAAAATACGTGGGTATGTATTATTATCTCCAGGAAGAAATCATTAAAACTCCAATATAATCTGATGAAAAATTAATTTTATGGGCGACACTGCCAATCAAAAAGCAACTAAGGGCCAAACTTTTGAAAATTACTAATTTAATAAACTAGAAAATCTGCTTAATATTCAGTGTTTTAAAGTTGTCACGTAAGTTTAACTAAAAATGTGCTTTCGTTTGTAGAAAACCTCAGCTGAACGAACTCAAATCTTAAGTGCATCACTCGCTCAGGCGCCCAGCCTGAGCGAGTGATGCTGGCGTACAACAATGCTGGGAATTGTATAATTCACTGAGCCAGAATAATTAAGGGGCCTCCCTACATGATACTTGTTTGTTTAAGGCACGGGATCGATAGAGCACTAAGGGTTCCTCTGACAGCCACATATACTGGCAGTTTCATGTTCACCTCTACTCGCAACTTGCAAGGCACTCAAATACTCAACTGGCGTGCAGTGTTTAACTATTAATCTTTTTTTCCTATGAGACTTCAAGCGCAAGCGGTGACGTGACACAGTAAATATATTTAAGGAAAGTGTAGTGTTAAGTCCAATATATATTTATATATTTGAGCCTTACGAATTCCGTTGGTATTTTTTCATATACAGCTGTCTGAGAAAGCAGTTTTCAGCCATTTTGAGGGGTCCAAAAGTCATGTTTCACTAAGTGTGCTGTATTTTTTAAAACTATAGTTACAAAGTTTTAAGTGTGTATTCTTTACATATCATATATATTCACACTGAACGCACGTTAAGTAGTTTCATCAAAAAAAAAAAAAAGAATAAGCCAAACTTGCTGCAACACATTTCGAACGGAGGTGCGGAGGCTCCTTAATCTCTGTACCGTAACAATAGTCTGGTGTTACTATATGGGCACAAACGTTACTAAGGATTTAGTATGTTACATATTCTTACATTCTCTTAGTTGGTGTAACTATCACATAACATAACAGCATAATATAATGTACTGAATGCGAACACGCACAACAATAAACTAATGCAAAACAAAACCATGTCACATCAGTCGTCACTCGAAGTCGCACACAGAATGACTGCAGTACAGGGAGGAGAGCAAGAATAACCAAGGTCATGGAAAGGAGATGGTGAGTAGGCAGGTAGAAAGGTGAAGGTCAAAGAAGTTCATAATGCAGTACGTGCCTCGCAGTTGCATGCCTCGCCCACACGCACATTATCACTGACGATAACTTACGGAATATCTACCCGGCGTGCCTTCCTTCATCGCTACACTATAAAAGTTACAAATTTTCTTCTATAGTGGTGTCGTCTGTAGAAACTTATTTTTGTATGGAAGATAATCTTTTTTGGTACAAAAAATATATCTCCAGCATATAGCATTAAAGAAAAAAAATCCAAGCCGAGCACGGGCCCCTGCATGGTCCAGGCCCGGAACCTGGTGGTACACTTGGAACCCCCCCTTGTGTGGGGCCTAGAGTGATCCAATATCTGGCACACTTAGTCTCCGGAGCGCACCTGGTGCATTCGCAAACTTGTTAAAAAAAAACGACGCCATTTAAACCAACGACGCGACGCAAGTAGGGGCAAGCTCCACTCAAGCTGTTTTTTTTTTTTTTTAAACAATAACGCCATCGTGCTACACTGCCAGCATACAACACCAAACACAGTAACTTATTTGCTACGTTAATACTGGGCTGTGTTGTTCATCTTTGAACTCTCATTTTATCGCGGCTTTGCTATTGGCTCAAAGTCTTGCAGAGAATGTCAAATGATTAGAGAATTGATAATACTGCGAGCGCGCGCGTTTATTTAACATTTTTTTTTTTTTTTTTTTTTTCGGAAACATCACCTTTGTATTTTCTCTTCTCTTCTCTTCTCTCCCCCCTCCCTCTCCCCCAGACGGATGTTTATGTCTCATTAAAGTTTCAGATCCTCGGTATATTATGAGTGCACTGTTCTGATGTGCTGTTTGTTTATATTTTCTCGCATGTCAGAAAAAATAAAACCAAATTGTCTGTTGCGTTATCCATGCAACGAACTGAAGTAAAACTGGACCTAAGCTAGAATGTCGACGTATCTCGGGAGTAGATCACAAACCTAGAGTTCACGGATAAGGTGAGGGGCGATAGTGATTCCTGCAGGGGGTTTATTCTAAGTTTGTCGAAACGAATCTCCCGATTATGAAATACCGATTTACGTCATATTTCCGATTTTTTTTTGTATTCTAAGTTAAAGACGACTTCTCGATTCTAGCGAGACAACAGCCAACCTGTGCATACAACACATTAACCATTGACCGTGTCACCATTTTCCTCAGCCAAGCATCTAACTATACGATGAGATCGTAGCCATGTCGAGAAATTCCACTCTAAGTAGGCTATCCCGTGTTACGCTTTAATAAATTGAATAGTACGTGTTTTATTCACTATCCACCAAAAAGTATTGGGCACCTGTCCACAATATTTGTTCGGTGGTTGTCACCCCATTAGAATCTCGTAGGGCCACCTCTTGCGTCTATAATAGCAGTCACCCTGTCTGGCATGCTCTCTACGAGTGTTTGCAGGACATCCACGAGGATTCGTCGCCATTCTCCTTGCAACCATTCCATGAGTTGAGCAATGGATTTTGGCAGCGCCTGACGAGCCCTCGCCCGGCGATCCAATTCGTCCCAAAGATGTTCTATAGGGTTGAGGCCGGGGCTCTGGGCGGGCCAGTCCAATCGGCGAACATTGTTGTCGGTGTACCACTGCATAGTAGCCCTTGAAACATGGCACCTGGCATTGTCATCCTGGAAGTAACAGGAGTCCATTCCGTAAAAACGCCACAATGTTGGGAGCATTTCATTATTCAGAATGTTACAATAGTGATCTGTGTTCATGCTACCACGGACAAACACCAGCGGTCCTACGCCGAAGGCCGTGAAAAACAAGCCAACTGACGTACTGAATTACCCATCTTTACTGGTGCCCAATTACTTTTTAGTAGGTAGTGTATAAGACAATGTATAAATTATACATATATATGTATGTATGTGCACGTTTTTGCATTAACTAACTCCTTAAAACGCACCGTTTGTAAGAATAGCTTTACTTTAATATTAATCATACATTATTGCCGGCAGAGCATGTGTTTGCAATCGTCATGTTGCCTGCCTGAACATACAGGAGAGAGGGGAAGCGAGTTGTGGTGGGGTGGTTGGTAAAACCCGAGGACTGCCGAAGGTGAGACGTCTCGAAACGATAATGGACTTAGAATAACTATTTGGGCACATTTTGCTCCCGATCGTTTCAAACAGCTTTTCCCGATCGGTAGGAAGCTGTCTGTCGAGATCGACATCGACACCTGCCGATAGACTTCCCCTGAAACTTAGAATAACCCTCCTGAGCGGCGTGAAAAGTGTCGAGGAAGCGGAAGATTGGAAGATTATGACGACCTAGAAATACGCCTGACCGGAGCCACAGTTTCTGGAGTGAGCGCGGCCAGGCGCGTACGGCTTAACGAGTCATTTCCGGACTATCGCACGCCCAAGCCCGCGTCTGTTGAGACAAGCTCATTCGCACTTCGCAGTGGCGCTCGCTGCTCACAGTTCTCTCTATCTTTATCTTTCTTTACCATGTCATCACTTCTTGTGGACCAATCAGACACTTGCAGCCATTGATCCGTTACGACATTTAGGCACCCGCAACTCGAACAGGAAAGCGAGTTAACTCAAAACCGGATAAAAATACGCTGGCCGGCAAAGTTTTCTACCAGCGTCAGATCCCCGATGCTAGGTATAAAATGTTTCTTGTAACGCAATAATAAATGTACATTCTTTTTTCATTTAAGAACGCTGTGTTAACTTTTAACTTATCAGGTTTCCTGATTATGAATAATAAATATTTTAATCACACCTTAAGAGGAGAGGACTCAGGCAGACATTGCTTATGGAAACTTCATAGTTAATTATGCTTTTGTTGTAATATTTCATTTTAATGTGTGCTACGTTTACCATACAGATTTTTCCACCCTCTGCTTAAACATCAGGTTAAAAACAAGTAGCGGTGCAGTCTGTAGCACACAAGAATTACAAATTGTTTTGAATATATTATTAAGTTATGCATCTCGTATTTTCACACATAACATTTTAATTGTGTAAATGATTATAATTTTCAATTTTTTTTATATTTAAACTGCAGGATTTTTTAAAACTAAACGAGTAGTAGAGGCGTGAGGATCCTACCCCACTTTTGATTAATCAGATTATCGATTTGATTGATTGGATTAATTGGATTATCCTATCTTAATCCGATAAATATTTATCTGATTTTAATCCGAAGAATTTTTTTCGTTAATCCTTTGATAAAAGAAATTTGATAAAAAAATTTTGATGAAAAAGTTTGATCAAATTTCTTTGCTGTATTTTTTTCGTGTGTATGTAGTTTGGTGTACTTTATTTTCTTTCTTTCTTTTTGGGGTGGGGAGCAGCTCTGGTGTGTCCTCACCCTTGGAGCTCAGGCATTGTATGAGGTGTGGTGTGTTGGGGTAGGGGTATATATAGGGGAGCGATGTTGTCAGAACGACTGGCACTCGACTGAGGGGAATGTTTTATTGTCTAGGGTATATATCTCTTGAATTTGGAGCAAGAGGGGCATAAGTGTTTTTTTTTTGGGTTGGGAGTGATATTGCTTGTAGATGTCGGTGGGGGATAGGTAATTTTTTGATTATTGTAATTAAACAGTAAGAGAAAATTAATTATGTATAGTTAACGCACAAGTGAAATTATGAAACGTCGCACAGGAAAAACGAATGACGGATCCCAGCTATGGAAAGAAATAAAATTATTTTAATATACGTCCATTCTATTCGGAAGATGGCAGAATGAATGTTTTTGAAGGTGCTATATTTTATTCAAAATGAAATATAATCCCTCTGATTAGATACGTGTTTCGAAATTAATTAAATGGCAAACGAAAACAAGTACTTGACTATCACTGAACGATTTATGGAACCCAGCTATCCTGTTTTTTTTAATTAATGAAACTGTAAATGGAGGAGGAGAAACACATCTGTCTGGCTGCTAGGCTGCTGAGTGAATGATGCTAGTATAGGGTTTGCAGTGACTTATAAATACCATTAGAGATGTGGAGAGCAGCTGGCATCTGGCAGGCTAATGAAGTTATAGCTAGAAGGAAAGAGACACGAATACAATTTATGTGACAAAATAACTGAAATTTCGGTAGGAATATATAAATTACACTACTTAAAATAACAATGAATTAAAAAACATGTAATGAAATTGCACAAGTACTTCTCCCAAAACAGTTCTGTCCAGCTGCGAGATCAGTCAAGGAATAACTTATAGACGTGGAGCTTGTGGCCGAGTTAAACATGCAACTATGTGAATGGATAAAAATTATATTTAAGAATTAATATTTCCCTAGAAAACTTGTTTACCACCCATTATGATAACTTAAAGATGGATTAAAGCACACATTCAAAATATGCAAACTTACTAAGAACTGATTTGAATACACTACAACAGATAACTTAACACAGACAGTTAAAAGATTTCCAAACTCACATTTTTAATTAGACTAATTAAATTTTACCTAGACAGAATAGCATAATAGACATACATTGTACATTTCCTTCTCATTTTAACATGTACATTAAATGATTTTAGAATATGTCCGTTCGTTGTGGAGTCTGATGTAGGAATGAGTTCAGCGTATCACTTACATAGACTTATAAGCTGTGTGTCGAGAGCCTGATTATAGACGTGGAGAACGGTCGATGCCTGGCAGGCAACTGAGTTGAAATCATGGGAAAAACTCGTAAATGAAGGAAATATTTTTAATGTTTGTGAAATAGGAATCCAACGAAAAGAGAGGTGAACATACACAACTATGTGAAAGGATACAAACTATTTTTATGATGCACATACTAATATATTCATTTCAGTACTTAAATTAAAATAAATAAATCACATTATGTAATGTATCCAGAGAACAAGTTTACCACTGTGAATAAATGTTCCAATTGTAAGAAGAAGAATAATTCACTATTAATTTCCATCGATGATTAGCATGACGACCAGCTTTTGTCGAAGATTAACTTAAAAATGGAAATTGCACATACTTAATGAGAAAATGTAATCACGATTTGAGTATACAAACTTCCTTGAAGAAAAGCAATATTAAGTTACTTAACACAAACAGAGTATATAAATCCTGTCTTAACACACAATTTCTTTTCCCCTATAAATTAATGTGTATAAAAAGTACTGAAAAATATTTCGAAAAATATTGATACAAAGATAGTGACTAGATATGTCGAGCGAGATATGAACCCGGAGCATATAATACAGTTTATTGAGAATTGCTGCTAGCAGTCATGCGTATTTTATGCCTAGGCTCTCCGAAGCCTGCTGGCTATGGGTCTGCTACCCTTTCGATTGTCGCATGGGACCCCACCAGAATGCCGAACACATGTGTTGTGTGTATCCAGAGTGAGGATTGTCATTACACTAACATGGTGATTCTGAGCTTCGGGTGGAAGGACCTCTGCCCTGTCCATGGAGAGCACTAAATCCCCCTCCCCCAACCTCCTCCACTAGATCAGAGTGCATCTTCAGCTATATGCTCCCCTCCTCCCACCAACCCTGAAAGCCTATAGTCCAGAATGTATCTTTGTCCGAGATGAAAGGTTCCTTGCACCCACTATGCATCCCCCTCCACAACCACCACAGAATGCATTTTCGGCTAGCTGTAGTACTGCCTGCCTCAGATAGACTCCCCTCTACCCTTCCTCCAGCCCCTTGCCTGGCAGAAGAGCTGTCCACCTGCCAGATACCCCCTTGGGCCAGAGAATTTTGAACTCATCCAAAAGCATTGACCTGCTTGCCAATTTCCCATCCCCCGCTGTTCTTAAAAATTCCAAATTCGCTTGTCTGTTGACTTGTTCAGAAAGGAAGGTTTCTCCATCCCTAAAAACCTGTCTTACTTTTAGCGAAATTAACTTTTGCTACCAATGTCTCGATTATGAAATTTATATTCCTCGACACTAGGAATTAAATCTTACACAACAATTTAATCCCCAGAATAAATACCAAGAAATCTTATATTTTAATCCAAGAAACTTTAAGTTTATTTATTTGAAGTTTAATGTAATCCAGGTATTTATGAGAAAAAATATTCTGTACATGAGTTATTTTCACTTGCTAAAATTTGTAAGTAATGAAAAACTCTCATCATTCGACTTAAGCAATACACAAGTTAAACTTTGTTCACCTATTGAAAACTTATGTTAAACAAAATCATGCTAAAACCAAATGTATTTAGGTTTTAGAGGGAATTGTAAACATACATATTCAATCTGTTTCAAATATTTGTGCACAGCAGAGAAAAATATGTATTTTACATGTAGATTTCTCTATTTCCTAAAAAGTCAAAATTTAAGCCAATTTGAAGAAAATGACAGACTTTTTAACACAAGTTTGGTTTTAAAAAAATCATTAAAAGATGATTTCTGAGTTTTTTTGTAAAATAGGATTGTGTTTTACCACCAGACATCACTGTGTTGAATCCCAGCAGCAGTAGTTGTAATCTGTTTTGTGTTATCAAATATTTCTGTTAAAACTTCTGTGGGATCTGCTACTAACTACTGTAGAAACTCAGTTCAGCAGGAAACATTCTTGTAGGTAGGATGGCAAGAGGTATTGTACCTGCCTCTGAAAAGGGATTTTTGTCAGTCCACTTCCCCCTTGCCTGGACACCATTGTGTTAAGCTTTGGCCGGCAGAGGTTTCTTCGAGATACTGCTCCCTCTCCATTCATTCATTCACATGTTTGATTTTCTCCATGACTTTTGTGAATATATTTCCCCCTAAACCCTTCCCTTCAGAATTGTTTGATTACTATTAGTGACCCACTTGTTTCATATTTACCAACATTTTTGTTTCAAACTTCTCTTTAGTACTATAAAATGTTTTATCAACTTATCATACACAAAATAATGAAACGAGGAATGACATACTTATAAGTAACAAATCACACTACACCTTTTTATCATAATTTTTTTTATTTAAAAAATTTATAAGAACATCTTAGTTACCACTTCCAAGACAAAGATTCTATATATTACACCTGAAGTTCAATAAAATAATGACAACAAATTATGTTATGACTGAAAAACTTTCCAAAATTTTATTACAATTTACGTCTGAAGCACTACAAACTTAAAAATCATTACTTCATGTTAAGTCACAAATCATAAAATTAATTAAATTACATTAAAGTAATCACAACAAATCATGTTACAACTGAAAATCATTCCAATATTTCTTTACCATTTATGCCTGAAAGCACTACAAACTTAAAAATCATTACTTTATGTTATGTCACAAATCATAAAATTAATTAATTTTCATTAAATTTCATTGCAAACTTTTCCAATATAATACCACTGAAAGCCTTACAAGCTTAAAACCAATACTTAATCCTATGTATTTAAACTTAAAAATTATAACAAATCATGTTGTGACTGAAAAAACTTTTAAATATTTCTTTAACATTTAGATGTGAAAGCCTTACAAGCTTAAAACTTCATCCTCCATCTTTAAACTGTAAAATGATCATAACAAATCATGCTATGAATAAAAAAAAATTCATTGAAATATTTTTACATCATATTACATGAGAAATCATTGACACCTTAAAACCTTCAAGTTGTATTACACCTCAAAAACTCGGTAAATATTGTTACATCACAAAATATTTTTAAAAATCTAATATTATTACTTCATCATACAACTGCAAAATCATTAAACAATTTTAATTTGACTGTTCACGATAATTTCTGTTTAGGGTTAAGAGATAAACTCATTTTGTGTCTCTTTGCAGGAACAACAGGTAGTGGTGGTATATAAGGTGATATTGGTGATAATATAGGAGTATATATTATTTCTTGTGGTGAATGCATAAATAATTAATTTACTTTGCAGTGATTTGGGTGATAATAACTCAGGAGACTGCAAACTTTGAGGAGGTGAAGACACAAAATTTAAATGTAAAAATTCTTCTAACTCTTGGAATAAGGTGTATAACCCTTAAGTCTAATGAAGTGCAACAAGAACAAATTTTTAGTATTTTTTTACATGCTGCTCACCTGATTTGATGGTTGTTACATTTAGAGCTCCCAAGCTCAACGGCGGAAGCAATGCTTGAAGCAGGGCTATAGATACTCTCGACACCAGAGGTGGCACTCCAGTTCCTCTCGATGCTGGAGGCGGTGCTCCAATTCCTCTCGATGTTGAAGACAGCGCAGTAGATACTTTCGATGTCGGAGGCGGCACTCTAGTCCCTCTCGATGTTGAAGGCAGCACTGTAGACACTCTCGATGATGGAGGCAGTGCTCTGGTTCCTCTCGATGCCAGAGGTGGTGCTCCAGTTCCTCTCGATGTTGAAGGCGGTGGTGTATCTATACTCGATGCTGTAATCGCCGGAGAGGTGCTCTACTTCCTCTTGACGTTGAAAGGGGTGGTGTAGCTATTCTCGTCGCTGTAGTCGCCAGAGGTGGCACTCTACATCCTCTCAACATTGAAGGCAGCGGTGTAGCTAGTCTCGATTATATAGTCGCCAGAGGTGGCACTTCACTTATTCTCGATGTTGAAGGCAGTGATATAGCTACTCTTGACGATATAGTCGCTGGAGGTGGTGCTGTAGAAAATATTGATGCTGGAGGCGATTGAGATACCCCTAAGGAGGGCATTGACAATAGCAATAGTTGTAGTGTAGGACCACTTTCGTCGTCGTCGCCCAAAGAATGTATCAAACTTATAATTAAAGGATCTGAACTATTGTCATTAAAATAGTCCCAATTAAAATTTTCAAGTCAGATATAAAAGACTTGGTTCGATAAATCAAGCAAGTAATCTTCATAGGAACACGACATCGCAAATGCGAACTACAACAGGTTAACTAATGGAAACAGTGGAAGCAGACTACATGCTAAATCCCTATTTATAAAAATTGACAAATTTCCAGGTAAACAGTAAAAAAAAACACCCCCTTTACTTATTTCCCTCACCACTGACTTTCAAATAACTTCAACACCTCATACCAACCCCTGAGATAAACCCGTCTACTAAGTTTCATTCTCAAAGAAATGAAAACGAATCGATTGCAATAATAATAAAAAAAATATATATATATTTTGCTACAAATAAATACAATTATAAAATTAATTCTGGTTGATTACTAATAATAATATTAAAATGTTACATATCAATAAAGGCATATATAAATTATATGTTGTGGATTTACTGGACTTAGTATAATCTGTATGCAATAATACCATTTTAAGTTTTTCTAAGGTTATTTTTACCTTTTAAAGATAACATTAATATAATTTTTTAATTATGTATTCTTTTATAGCTTCAAATGCAATCTCTGTTTAATAACATGAACTATTACACTACATATTATTAACACCTTACTCAATATATCTGTAAACAGCAAAATTAATTTATCTTTACCCCTGAACTTATTGAATTCAAAATTCACTTTGCAAAGCATTTCAAGGAAAGTATGTTCCCTTTTCACATACAATATATTGTTCTTATTATTATTTGGGATAAATGTGTACAGATAACTTCTGTTAGTTCACATGTTCATTATTCACTATAATTAAAATTTTATTTTACAGGATAGTTTTTGTAAAGCTCTATGTGCAAGAGGAATAAAGCTTGTTTCATTAATAATTATTTTATATAAGTCTTAACTATGTTTCGAAATAGTGTCAAATTTAGTCGTTTTAATTAATGTATATTTTTTAATGTAATGGAAGCTGTAAAGTGATTATAAATTTTTATTAAGTATAAAACAAAATATATTACTCGAGTTTTTCATTCAGGTAAGAAAACTTTTGGCCTTGCTATGCTCGATGGTTAAATTGTTGACCTGAGCTCAAGACTTGTAAGGGACACTGGGCAACCTTCGCTGTCTGCTTCATGAAAAGCTAGGTGCATGGGTCATCTCCAGGGTATTATAAAACCATAATTGTTTCTGAGAGGTTTGTTGGACTCAGGCATGCACCCTCTGTGATCTCGATTTTTGGTTGGTACCTTGGAAAGATGTTTAAACTTTTATATTTTGTGACTCTTGACAAGGGGTGGTAGCACTGCTAGCCTGTATAGCTCTAAACACAATGGTTTATGCACATCTAGAGATGTTTGGAAATGCTATAAGTTTAGCAATTCGAACCCATTCACTAGGTTAAAGCATCTATAAAATTAAACACATATTTCTTTTACAGCAACATTACTTAAGTTAATTTTAATAACCAAGGATAATGTTTTTCTTTCCTTAGGGAAACAAGTTCACTTTTAAAAAGGGGTTTTATTAATTGAAGTAACAAATAATTTTAAAGGCATATTGATTAATATAAATATATTCAAATATAGTCTGCTTCACAAATTGATGTACATTTTGTGACAACACAATGTTACAAGATGTTAAAAAAAATATTTATTTCCACAACAAAGCCGAAATGGTTTACTCTGTGTTAATAATTTGCTGATATTCAATTTCCACTTAGATTTCTGTATGCACGAACAGGTGATTTATTTGTCTTGTTGATTCATCTTTAAGAAATATTGGATTACATACAATCAAATACTTTTTATTCAAAATTTCACTCATTAGTTCACAATGTTCTCTCATCCCAAATACTGCCATATTACTCTTATAATATTCATGGGTGATTCAGGAGGAGAATCATCATAATCTGTTTCACCCCAATCAGACATCATAGCCCAAGTTAGCATTGATTTAGAGTTTTCATCTGCAGAAATAATGTTGAATCAGATATGTATCTTTTGAATATCTGTTACTTTCCCATTCAACACACTTTCGAAAATGTGTTTTTCAACTCCACCTAAATATATTTCAAAATTATTTAAGTTTTGTTTGAAAATATCTTCAATATTCTCATACTCCATACATCCACTCTCCCATTTTAAAACGTGGTGGTGTTTGCTTACACACCTATAATTTTTCTTGCATTGGGAATTAGATATTTCCAGTCGAAAGGTGCTTTGAAGCTGAAAACAGTTGTATGTTCTTCCATATCAGTAATAGCTAATTCTTTAATGATAAATTTATCTAAATATTGAAACCTTCTACATTGCAAACCATCTTGCTGTAGCCATGGTTCATCTCCTACTAAATTAATTCATTATTATCATCAGCTTATCTTGTACATTATAACTTGTTTATCTATAGTGAATTATCAAAGAAAATGCTTGAGTATTTTCTGGTGTATTTGCAATTATCTCAATTAGTGAATCAATTATGATATTGGTAATTGTGTAATCTTGTTTGCTTACATCAAATACAAATAATGCTCCCCTTCTTTTAAAGGTTTTGCAATCATGTGTCAGTGAACTAATTTTGGTATAATATGATTCCTGAAACTTTGTATACATATCATAGCAAACAAGGAAGTCCCCATCATCAAAATTCGTACTAAAATCAACTTAGGAATAAGCTTGGCTGTTTATATATAGTTTAAAATTTTTCATATCACAATTATCGAATAATGACTGATGTGATTTTAAATTGTTTTGTCAGTTTGTTTGAAAATACATGAAAACAAACTGTGGTTTCTCAGATGAAAAACTTAGTTTCATATGCCACACTACTTTTTGTGTGGTTGGTAGAGTTGGAAAGGACTCCAGAGCCCATGATCTGTATGCAATGTCTAAATTATTCTCTTTTTTGATATATTTTAAAAACTTTACACAATTGTGTGTGGTTAATTTCAATATGTGGCATTAGCCATTCAACACTGTTTAATTCAAATGCTACACCTTCCTCATTATTAGCCGTATCATATACCATACTCAATGATATAACAACTTCATATTTACCACCTGGATATATTTTTAGTGAATGATTGCTAGCATGCTCCACCCAGCCATCAGACCTGTATAAAGATTGTTTACAGTTTGCGACAGATAGTTTTTTTATTGTGGAAGAAATTCCAACATCTCTTGTCTGATCGATTTCCACTCCATTTGGAAATATGAAATTTTATTGATTAAATGACGTATTCCATTTCTTACTATTTTTTTAGCATCGACTTTTTTTTAAATTGTTTCTCTAAACCTTAAACTTGATTTCGACAGTAATGTGTAAATATTGTGATTTTGTATAGAAATCCTTATTTCCGATGGAAATGTATATGGATCAACTCAGAACAGTTCAAACACATGTATTTAAACTTTTGGGAATTGCATCTTCATAACTGATTGGTTCCTCAACATTAAGTACATCTTCCATTTCGATTAACTGTATATACCAATTCGTTTAAAAACAATGTGTTGCCGCATGTTAATTTCATGGGTAGCCTATTTGAAGTGGGCATTTTATGGTTGCATTGATGTCTTTTTATACATTCTTTCTTCGAAATACATTCCTTAGTGACATAATTCATAAAAGAACCGCCTACTTTACATCTGTATTGGGTGTTATAAACAATAACCACTTTGAATGCAATGTGCACAGAATGAAAGTGTTTATATATATTTTTTAAAAATGATAATGGATGGCAATTTCTTCATTTCCAAAATTAATAAGTTTACCATATTGATCGAAAATTGTAACACTATTTCACCAACATGATTCACTATTACTGGAAGATATATCAATGTATTCAGTTTTTAAATTATTTTATATACTGGAGCCACTGCACACGTGAATTCATGTGCTGTTGTAAGTAATAATTTCGATTAGACTTATTTGCCATTCTCCATTTAACTCCAATGCAGGGAAATATACATGCATGCAAAGGCGATGAATTACCACTTAATATCATCATTATTGACATATTACTAATATGTTTAATATTGCACTTACTTATATATCCTATTTATTGATAAAAATGTAGACTTAAATGCCCACAATTGATTACATTTGGTGATTGTTCCATTTGGTAATTGTACCTTAATTGGGCATTAAAAAAAAAAAATTATGTAATTCAATTGGAGGATGTAAATCACCAAAACTGTCATAATACAATGATTGATTTACATGTTTAATTAATGCCACTCAATGTGTTCCTTCATTTTGTTTCGAAGCTAAATTAACAATCATACATTGATGGAAATTTGATTTCTTTGGTAAATTGTCTCTCATATACACACCTCAGAAATAGAGAATATCCAGTTTCTTTACAAACACATGGATATCTGTGTTTGTTAATGCACTTTTGGAAGACTATTTAGGACTTTCAGCATGTTGTTTTCCACGTTTGGAGTTTTTTCATCCTTGTCCAACTTTATAGGGTATCAAATAAATTCCTTTACACTTTGATTTAACTGCTCTACTGATAGCCAAAACTCCTCCAAAGGTTCATCCAATAGCTGTTAATGCTGGAAATAGTAACAGAATTATTCCTCCTTTCTTTGTTTTTTGTTTGGTTTTACATTTTAAACCCATGCCGTTTTTAACCCTTGCATGCATGACTTTGTCAACAACCCAGGCACCTAGCTTTTCACCTGTCGATGTAAATTGATTCTTCCTTATATTTGCTGCTTTATCAGCTAGAATTGTATCTGCGATATGTCTTTCTTTCAAATTGTTTGTTCGATCATATACTATATTGTGTTCTTTACAAGCATTATCCAGAGAGTTTATTTCTTGATCATTCTGCACCAGATGTTTTGCAAGTTTATTACCAGACCCACAGTAATCATATTTCCGTAAATGCAACTCAAATGGTAATATATTAATCAATATATTCAATACTCCGCATCCTTTTTGATACATTTAGAATGAACCATTATTTTTGACTGAATGCAAGCCTATAAATAGTCCCGCATTTACAGTTTTATGTTTGAACATTAAGTTATGTAATACTGTAAAAATTAAGGCTATAGAACAAAATGTACATCTTCTGGTAATTGTAAATACAAAAGAAAACATAACTGAATAGAAATATGATATTCTTTTACTATCAAATATACGTTGTGTAATGTTTCTTCATGTGGAAAAACGTGTGTTGTTATGTCGCTGTTGGAACATCTAAGTGGGCTTATATTTGAAAATGTATTTATTTTTTCTAAAACAATACAATATGAGAAATATTAATGATTAGCAACTATTTTATCACTGATGGAAGGTATGCGATATTTCAATTTTACAAATAAAGAAGATATTGTGCCTCCGAATGAAGTATTACCCAATACAGCTATATTTTAGTTTTGGTCGACATTCAAACCATGATTGTTTTTATCTAGCACAAAGTTACACACTATTCCAAAACATAATTTGTGCGACAATGCAAATATGATAGTTGTGTTTAAAATGGATAACATGAACCTTCTATGTATTTACAATTACCATGTTTTAGGTGGTATGACATTTACAAAATTTAAAGCTATGTGTTTTTACTGTTGGAAAAAACAAATACAGTGTTCTAGTGATTATGCCAGTGCTTTTCCTATATAAAGGCAGTTATAGGTTTAGATTTGACAGTTTTTTACTTCCCGAGCAAGAATAATGAGTATTTCAAAGTTTGGACACAGCAGTATAAAACCCAATAATTACAATACTTGTTTAACCAAAAATCACGATGGGAATTGTGAATTGAACGGACATATATTATGTAATGTAGGTAAGGCTGTGAAATATACTGGTGTGGTAAATAAATGTAACATGTAAGACCATCATACTAAATGTGTTTAAATCGCAATCAAGCGATATTGAAGATAAATTAACAAAGTTGGTTATTAGGAATGATAATGTTTATGAAAACATAAGTGTAATTGTAAACATTTTAACCATATTAGTACTGATTTGCAGAGTAATGAATTTAGAATAGAAGAATGTTAAAATGGATTTAGTAAGGACTTTAATGATATGACAAACATAATTTTTACAACACAACTTGCAGAAATGCAAGATAATTTAAGACTTGTAATTAATGAAGTTGTAAGTGTTTGTATTATAAAAAGACTTGAAACATGAATGGAAGAAATAACAAAATATATAAGTGCTGAATTGTTTAATAAAAAATATGGTTTAATTATGCAAACAGATCTGAGAAAACATAATAATGATTTGGAAACACAATTAACTTATTTTATTAATGATTTAATAGTTGAAATTGTAGCTAAATGGGATGCTTTTTTAAGTAATGTCGATAAGATTGAAAAAGCACAAACTAATTGATCTATTGTGGCAGATAGTTGAGCGACTGCAACAGCAAAAAGCAATGACTTAATTCATATACAAGTAGCTGAAATTTAATGTACTATAATCAAACATGTCTGCCTCTGATTTGGAATTACATCACATTATATCTGCTTTGAAGGAGAAATATTTACAAGCCAAACGAGTTTGTATGGAACAGGATGTTTTAAACAAAGATATATTTAAACCTGCAATGAATAATTGGATGTATCACATTTTGTGTTGAATGCCTAATGAAACATATTTGGAAATTAGATTGGAAGCAGAACAATTCAAGAAAAAGAAAAAGTAACCTCTTTCTCATTTAACACGTCATTATTTAGCTTCAAAACATACTTTGCCTATGCGTGATACGACATTTGGTGTATATAGAAATGGAAAACCATGGTTTTTGGGTGATTCTGTAATTACATTTTTGTCTGACAATATAGTTAAAGTAGGTGATTACATAACTGATATGAGTCAAGGTTTGTTTGAATTTTTATTTTAAAATGTTCCAAATGGATATTCCGACACCGATTTGGAGAAATATAAAGAACTTCTTCGTTGTATGAATGCGAATAAGCGTTTAGGAGATGTAAATCATCCAAAACAATGTACATTTAATAGGAGATATTGTCGGAAGTGGAATATATAACCATGAAATTTGCTACTGGTTTTCTCCTGTGAATTCAAACAATCATAATGAATTGGCCGATAGATTAAAACTTCTCATCGCTTCGAGAGAATCTGGTAATAATTCATATTCGAACCAAATTGTTTATATTATTGAAGAGCTAAAAGAAGATATTAATAATGAAGTTTAGTAATATTTCTCAAGAACTCCATGCTCCAGCCAGGATAATATATTGTAGAAGAAGAGTTATTACTAAGGGGTTAAATGATCTTTTTCAAGCCAATTTGTGTGAAATGACATTCCTTTCCAAATACAATAAGGGATACAAATATATTTTAGCCATAATATAATTTTATTCCGAATATGGTTGGCCTATATCTTTGAAAAACAAAACTGGGAAACATGTTAGCGATGCAATGAAGACCATTTTGAAAGAGAGAACACCAAATTCGCTCCAAATCAACAGAGGAAACAATTTTTTTTTTCACTGGTCCGGAAACTAATGAAAGATTATGGTATTTATCGCCATGCAACATTTTCAGACCTTAAATACAGTGTTGTGGAGCGATACAACAAATCGATTAAGCAGTTAATATATAAGCATTTCACGTCGAAAGGGACTTACAAATGGGTGGATGTTTTACCTGAAATACATAAATTTTATAATTCCAGATACTATAGAACTATCAAGATCGTGTCCAAAGAAGTCACGGACAATACTTTTATGAAAACCATTTGTAATAATGTTAAAGTAATTGACAAGAGAAAACAAAAGTTCAAAGTTGGGGAATATATGCGTATCTCGAAACAGAAAGGAATCATTGAGAAAAAATTTAAGGTTATTTGGTCTTATAAAATATTTAAACTTTCTTTAATTAGACAATAGTATCCCAGAATGTATTACCTAGAAACCTATAATGAACAGCCCATAAAAGGCAGTTTTTATGAACATGAACTGAAAAATGTTAGTTCTCCAAATCAATATTTGATTGATAAAACCATTAAAAGGAAAAAAGATATGTCCTTGGTTCTATGAAGGGGTTTTCAAAAGTACATGACTTGGTGGTCAAGAATTAAGATCTTAAAAGATTGTAATACGATGTTTTTAAAATTATGATACAAAATAAAAATATTTTAAATAATATTTGATGTGTTATTCTATTTAATAAACCTATCGATATCAATGGTGTTTGGATATGCAATTTATTGTGCAATCAATCTACTTGGTGATTGGATTATCTTTCATTGCATTAGTGTTTAAGCAGTAATTTGCTATATTTATTTCCTTTTATTATTGTAATTCTTGAAATTTTTTTTAGTTAAAAACATTTATAATTGAACTATTCCTTTTAATGGGGATGAATATATAGTTTTCCAAATTTATTAATTTCTTCACTTCTATTTTCAGCAAAAAAAAAGGTGTGTTTAGGGGAAACTTCAAAGTTGTTACAAACAATGTGTGTGACAAAGGAAAGGGTTTATTGATCCCATGTTAACGATCGGATTCAAAAAATTGAAGAGAGAGGGGAGGACGAGTGACATAAGAGAAAACCTAAATCAGTGTTCATTGCGTGCTCCTAACAAGTCTTTCATTTAGTTTCCCTTTAACATTCGGAATGGGCTAGAACATCCTATACACAGGATTGGCTTTCATAGTTATATTAGCAAATCTAATGCTATGACAGAAATGAAAGTTTAACAGTGGAAGAAATTAAATTAGATTTCCAAAAATTTCATCAAAGATTTATAAAAAGTTTTCACTATGCGATTTAAGAGTTGATAGGTTTCCATGGAAGAGGTGATAAAAATTATTTATCACATTAGTTAAAATTATTCGGAATCGATAAATTTGCAATTATGTAAAGGCATTTGCATATCTAGAGATATTTATAAGTAATATCTGTAGATATGCAAATGCCTTTACATAATTGCAATTTATCGATTCTGAATCATTCTAGATATATATATGTGTATATATATATATATATATATATATATATATATATATATATATATATATATATATATATATATATATATATATATATATATATATATGTGTATATATATATATATATATATATATATAGCTTCTAATGTCGAGGGAATATATTTTAACAACGGGACTTTGGTATCATTTTTTTTGTTGGAAGTAAGAGAGGGTTTTAGGGATGGAGAAACATGGGTCAGTGTCCAGGTGGAAGTGGAAACTTTGAGAAGAGGGGTGAGGGGAGGTAAGCAGAGCAGTCCACTTCACATTCGTGGGGGGAGGTCAGTTTTGCAAACAGGTTAATGCTTTCGGGTGAGTTCAAAATTTGCTGGCCTGAGGGGGGATTTGGCAGGCGGAGAGTCTCCGATGTGGTGCATAAAGACACTTACTGGGATGGAGGGGAGGGGGACCTAGCCGAGGAATGTAGCTCTCCAGCTAACCAAAAACGCGTTCTAAGAGTGGCTATTTGAAGGGGAGGGGGTGTAATGCTCTCCATGGACAGGACAGAGGTCCTTCCCCCCGCAGCTCGCTTATGTATGGAACAACACTGCTTATGTATGGAACACAAGGTAGGGGAAAGTTAGACGAAACGAGAAGGTCGGATAAAACCGGGAGGTGTACCGTCCAGGTCGAACAGATGATGCGATCTAGCAGACGGATGTGTAACTATGTACTGGACGCCTCCAAAAAGAAGCCGAAACTTCTTCAGTTGGAGTTGTTGTTACGCGAAAGGGTGGGTGCGTGAGCAAGTTTTGTTTCGAAAACAGGTTTTTTCATAGTTTCGATTTATTTTTACATTATGTTTGAAGCTCGTCTCTGGTTTTAATAACTCTGTTCTTCGAAATGTGAGTATTTCTCATTAATCTATCATTATTAAGCTGCATTTTGATGGAAATATGATTGATTTTGTGTAACTGGTTTCCGAACGCCATCTTGAATTCTCAAAATAGATGCAGTCGGACAAAACGGGGAAGTGGCATGTTGGACAAAATGGGGAGCCCCATTTTATCAAACCTCCCCATTTTGTCCAATCTCCCCATTCTGCCATAATAATTGTATTGTGTATAGCATTACTATGTACGAATACAGTTTCATACAAGTTTATGCTGCGAGTTTAAATCCAAGGTAATACAATCTAGATGCAGATTATATATATATATATATATATATATATATATATATATATATATATATATATATATATATATAGGTTTGATTCAATGAGCATTCATTTATAAGTTTTATTATTTATATTTTTATCTTACAGGAAAGCAGACCAACAAAATTTATTTACAATAAAAGTTAAAGAAAAATCGAAAAATTCATATAGATTTGAAAAGCATGAAAAGAATCAAGCGACATTATATATATATATATATATATATATATATATATATATATATATATATATATATATATATATATATATATATGCATTATGAAACACTGACACGAAAAATGTGATGAATACTATGTGGTTATTTTCAGGTCATGTTCAAAGTATAAACGGAAGACAGATCGTCAATCATGGGACCATGACTCGATGGAGATGGCGATTCTGGAAGTTGTGTCAGGATCCATGGGGACTTTCAAGGCAGACAAGCAGTTCAATCTTCCCCAGACAACCCTACAAAGGCTTGTGCAGAAAGTCCCGGATGGAAAATCTGTCATGGAAGGCACAGAGAAAGGTACCTCATTGTCTTATACATATGATGCTACTGTTTTGTAGGCATATGACAAACCATAACTGAAAATGTTTATTTTTTTGTACAGGGTTAGGAAGATTCAAGACAGTCTCTTCTATAAAAAAAAAGAAAATGAATTAGTTTCATGCACATTCTTAACATGGAAAGTAGGGTGTTTGCATCTATTATTAATGATAATGCCTTAGCATTTGAGTTAGCTGAACGAAATAAACTGGATCACAATTTTAAGAAAGACAAGAACAAGGCTGGGAACTGTTGGTATTATTAATTTTTGAAAATAATTCCAGAAACTTCATTGAGAACACCCAAAGACATTTCTCTCACCAGAACTATGGGGTTCAACAGAGTCTCAGTTGCAACGTTTTTGAGTTACTGCGACAAGAATATGAAAAATACCATTTTGGAGCAGACCGGATATGGAATATCGATGAAACGGGAGTTTCTATAGATTCCAAAAATAAGTCCAAGGTCATGAGTTCAAAAGGAAAAATAAAACATGTTGGAAAGTTGTCTTCTGCAGAGAGGGTCACCCTTGTTACAGAGTGGTATGCAAGAGCGTGGCAGGAAACTTTATGCCATTAATGTTCATATTCCCCAGAAAGAGGCTAAATAATGAGTTCCTCGACCATTCGCAACCTGGAACTAAAGTTGAGTATCATGCGAGTGGTTGGATGCAAGAAGATATTTTTGTTGCTTGGCGGAAGAAGTTTGTGGCTTTTACTAATCATACAGCAGACAAGCCAGGCCTTCTTCTGCTTAATGAACATGCAACACAAACAAAATGTCTAGATTTGGTTTCGCTAGCTCGTCAACATCATGTGGTGATAATATGCTTCCCGCCTCATTTGTACGCATCACATGCAACCCCTGGACGTTGTCTTGATGGCGCCTCTGAGCCAGTATTACACTCAAGAGGTTGATAAGTGGCTACTGCAGCACCCTGCTCCGAGGAGCAAGTTGCTGAGCTCTATGGAAACGATTTCATGAAATTTAATGCAGACTGGTGTCAATGGATTTAGGAAAACAGGGATTCGTCCATTCGATCCGACCATATTCCCAGACTACATTTTTGAACCATCAGGCACAACAGAATGACTTGCTCAGGCACAAATTGAAATTCAAGAACATAATAAATACTGTTACCAAGATGGACCAAAGCAGGATGGCTAACATAACGAACCATAACAGGTACTACATTGTACATCACAAGAAAAAAAGAAACTCGAGCTTCAACATTGCATCTCCAGATGATGTGGTGAAAATTCCGCATTCTGAAAGGAACCCTACAAAAAGTCGCAGACGTGGTAAAACATCAGTGTTGACCTCAACACTCTATAATGATGAACTAGTTGCAGCTGAGTCAGCGAAAAAAAAACCAAATCCAAGGTATGCCAGAAAAGGCCACCACACCAAGAAAAATCTTGTGTTTCAAAGAAAATGCAGAAAGTGGCATGTAGATTGTTTGGTGAATCATCAAAGTAAAAAACACATGACTCAAGTTAAAGCTCTGATGAAGATAGTGATGATGCTTCATGTGTGTACTGCAACGATCTTTATTCAAGATCTGTAGCCTAAGAAGGCTGGATCGAGTGTGTATAGGGCAAAAACTGGACCCATGAACTTTGTGATACAGCCGAAGAACTGGATGATGTTTTTTTTTATTTGTGCCTATTGTAAGTAGGCCTTCAACTTATTTTTTTACAACATAGTACTTTTACTTTGAATGTTTGTAGCAGATGCTGAATATATTTTCTGAAAAAATTGACAAATTTTATTAAGATTTAGGATTTTTTAATTTACTGTTTTTGTAGACTATTATACGTGTTTAAATGTTACTTTCACTAATTTGCTTGTCAAAATGTTTCTCTTTGTATTATACTACCTGTTATAAATGTGCCATTACCTGCAAAACCTCGGCTCTCTAGACCTCGCCGTTAAGAACCGCCCAAATCTCTTCACTCACTCACTCACCTGTAAAAACGAATAGAATACCTCTTATTAGCATATGTAAGCATTAAATGAAATTCAATATTATTTTTATGATTACCCCCATTTTATCCAACCCGTCCCGTCAAAATGGGGAAAAATCAATTTTTATATAAAATGCATTATTCTGAAAAATAAAATAAGAAAATAGAATTTCAATTGGGTGACATAAAATTAAAAGAACTGAAGTTTACATTGTGAAACTTGCATCAAAATCACTTTTTTTTCCTTCATTTATTCACTAGAGTACATCAAAGTTCAATTTATTTGGGGGGGGGGGGAAGGAATTTCATATTAATATATTTGGAATAAAACAAAAGCTCTATATCAAATATTAATATTTATATTTATATATAATCAATGGGCTAATATACATATATGAAATCAGAAAATGCTATATACATCCTTCATGTTCAAGGGATCACACATTTCTTAGATTAAAATAAAATTAAAGTTGTCATTCTGTTTTCATATTTTAGTTTTGAAAATCTTATTTACTGTTCGGTGTGGGGATATGTCCCGATGTCATACCCCCCCCCCCCCCAGCCGCGCTTCCGCTTCGCCACTGTACATGCATATACAGGATTGCCACCTTTTTTTTCCAATGTAAAATTCCCTGACATTTCCCTCATTTCAAGTCAAAAATAATTTCTAAGGATTGGCGCCTTTGTATTATAACATACTTTTACACCAAGATACTTATCTGATCTTACAAAATTGCTCACCACATAGATTACAAAGGAAAATGCCTAAGAATTTAGTCCGCAGTCATTAAAACAATTTTATATTATTCTGGCAGCAGTGCACGATTGACAGAACTGCCAAATATAGCCTGCATATCACAGAATTACCTCACGTTTAGCTAACTTGTTTGAAATTTTCTGACATTTCCCTGATTTTCCTGGTAGATTTCAAATTCCCTAACATTTCCCTGTTTTCCAGGTTTTGCAGACCTGTGGCAACCCTAATATATAACTTTAACGAGCATAATAATCATTCTTGTGCTTTCTGTAATTGAACAAGTGTAGCTCTGCAGAACGGGGTTTGGGTTTATTGTAATGCACAAATGTGAAACAGACAGAAAGGAGTGGTTAGTGTGCAAAGAATGCAAATTTCCAAAAATACGTGTGGTAGGAATAGCAAGCACACATTCCAGTCTGAATTAAATACAAACACTTACGACTCATTATGCGTAACCTGCTTCAGGAACTCTACAATCAGGATATTACTCCTCCGTTGCTCTCTCTCTTATTTGACTTATCACGAGACAGTAGAGAAAAATACCTGATAGTGAATAGCAAAGCTAATGCGCTGGAACCATATCACTGAACAATAGAAAAATCCAACTATTCTACTAACAGTAAAATTACTCTCCATAAAATATCACTAATCAATATTTATATAAATATTGTCAGATTTCAGACCTCAGTTCAGGTTATCATTCAAGACACAACGATGCTATGAGTTCAACATACACGTAATATCTGAGACAGATAGGAATAAAATACCCGTGAGAAAAATTATTCAAATAGTTAGACATAGAGAGCAAACACACGCATATTTATGATTGAGAGCAAGATTTACTTTTATTTACGTGACTGCAACTGAGGTAGCTCAAACCAGTGATCAAAGCCAAAAAAAAAAAATATTACATCAAATTATTATTCTTCATGACTAATTAATATTAGAAAACTTGGACTAATCTGACTTGGAACTTGGCAGCATGAATCACCTTGCAATCTACAGGATTTGTATGAGCGTAATTAATAAGCAAGCTTGGGTGACTTCCGATATGGCATAACTGGTTGGCTTCAGTTGCAATAAAAATTAATCTTCGACCATCATGATTAACAGTTCCATCGGTTAGAAAACGTAACGTTTGAATCACAGATAATATATGGCAAAAGCGCGTCTTGAAGTTCTGAGATGCATAAGGTCCTGGGTTCGGTTCCAGTGTCTTCCTTAAATTAAGACTTGCGAGACTTTGTACACGTGCATTACAGTTCCTTCTGTACCACTCGTATCACACGTGGGTGGCGAACTAAATTAAATTTTATTAATTAAACTCGTAGGAAGCACGAGTAGACATTCCTCTTGTCTTCCCTAAATACCGGCTTCGCCATCAGGCAGTCTGCTGTCTTAACCCACGGATCTCATACAGGTTCCCTAGCAAAAATATAAATATCTACCAGGCCTGCGAGACATGCCACAGCCCACCTATTGGTAGGAAAGCAAGATGGCTAAACCCTAAACTAACGGCTTAAGGTGGAGCTTCCATGGTCAGCCAATCACTGATTGACTGCCCCAACGAGGATGACCGTGTCATCTCGTTACTATGGCAACTGTCAACAAGTTTACTCAGGTGTATGGCCACGTGACAATAAATCCAATATTACATAACTTGAAACACTTATAATGTTGTATATATGTAGAAACTATAATACACAATGAAATATATTGCAAATAAATTATGTTGACTGAAAATAAGAGAATTAATATTTATGTCACAAAATTATATGCAAATTATTAAATATTATCGGTTGCTTAAACTCTGCATGCTAATCAGTATGTATTGTTGTGCATGCATAACAAAACAAAAAAAAAACTCAAGTGTTACACAAGCTTTTACGATTAGAAGGTCACAAGAAGTCAAAACTATCACAATATTAAACTTAAGGATTTTATTTGTGCCTGTTAACATTACTCACGCTGCACAGCTCAAATTATCTACTTTAGAAACCAATCGATTTGATTTTTGCAAACAACCACATATAGTTGATTTCACTGTACTGTTACTTATGTATTATTGCATCTAGACAAAATATTCTGGAAAGAAATGCTTTCTAACCATAACATAAATTATAACTATCAATAATGTATCACATAAACAACTAAATTACACAATGGAGACCAATGGAGAGTTGAACCCTAAAGCTTAAAATTACGCGGTACAGACCCACACACCAACCCACATTTTTTGTAGTTATTGTATTAAAGTAGCGTCGTCGAACTTAAGATAGACTGACCTGCTGACAAATTCTCAGTGCGGCGGGCGAGCTGTGGGCCTACCGCGGAGGGGCTGGGGCACGAGCCCGCAGCCCCTCCACTACAAGTCAACCACCCTACCTCTGAGCTGTGGGGGCAGGGCATCCCACTGAGCTACACACACAACCTATACAACGACCGTGTAATAATGTATATACCTTACATAAATAAACAGTTCCCGCATATTTTATAAAGTTGTGTTTATTGCGTTATTATGACCATGTGAGTAATTTGCAACGTTTCCCGTTACTTGTGTACAGCAGTGGCACGTAGTGAGTATTTTTTACAGTGTAAGCAATATAATATCCCAATATATTTGAGTGTGTTAAATAACATTTGCTAGTGCCGGGTTGTGGTTCCATTTTCAATTTCTAATAACAAACACAACTTCCAACTTTGCTTACCCTCCACATGTATTTGCCATTTTATAGTACCTAACATTAGTTATAAAAACGTAAACTAAATGAATGAAATAATAACTAAACTGAGAGAGCATATTACAAATTATATAAAAATTCCCGTTTTTCCAAACACTTTCATTCATTTTCCAAAGAAAAATGTAGGACTGGAGGACGAAAACAGAACACTTATGTGCCCTGCCCATGTTGTTGCTTGCGAATTCGATTCATCGCTACTCTCTTCCGTTTGTGGAAATAAATACTAGATAGCAGCACTATGTGTGTACAGTACGGGAGTTACGAAAACTCTGTTTCTCGAGGAAACGAGAAACTCAGATTTAGATGTGTTTAAATTTAAAGTTAAGGCGAAAATTATAAAGGATCAAAAATTTACAATATGTATAGGGCAAGCATTGCTTACCTTGCGTCTATGGAATAAACACCACTGCCGTACAGTAAGTTTCAGTTTGTACATACATATATTTTACAGAATCCGTAATCTTTTCGTAAACGGACATATACGGCTTGAGGTAATTATCGGGTGTCCGTAATCTTGTCTGTCCCAACTTCGTGGGTATAGCGGGCATTCAGAACACGTTCTACCGCTGTGGAGTTTTGGTCTGGGAGCGACAGAGACAAGAGTAAGAGAGAGAGTGAGGGTCGATGTCACAGTGGTAACGCTGCTGACTTCCCCACGCAGTCGCCACAAAAATGGACTAGCGCTACGTTGTGTTCATACCAAAAACTATTACCTGCTGGAGTGGTCAGGCACTTTAACATGGGGAAGTTCACTCTAGGTATATCTTTGCTCAATGCCGGAACTAGAGCTTTGTTCGTGTGGGTGCCTTCTAAAGGTTCAACACCCACCCTGTTAGCTCGGTTCTTGTAACTCGAAGTAGTTTACAAGGTGTTACAACTGGAAGTTTTTAATGGTGGATGTAACTATGATATTGACACGCGTACGATACACCTTCTTTCTGCAACACCTCGGGCAGGTCTAGTAAAAGGTGCAGGCGTAAAATACACGTGGCTAGGTGAGACAAACAAATTTCGAATTTCTGGTAAGTTTAATAAACTTTTTGACGTGGTTATTATTCCAGTAATGATTTACAACATCGCGAATGGTGAAAATGATATAAAAATACTTATTGGAAGAAAGTAGCTTTCGTGACATATTTACGCAAGTTTTGGTCCTAATTGAATACTTGTAATTCTGAAATAATGGATTTAAATTAATTTTGATTGAAACTTTTATGCTTTTACGCAAACAGAACTTTAATAAATTAAGTATATTTGATTATAGGAACTCTAACCAATATAGCTACTCATTTTAATTCTCAGGCTGTCAAGTGGCGACTTTTGCACCTACGACACTCGTTAATACATCAACATGTACCCTTACACCTAATGCATATTTGGGTGTTTAAGTTGCATAAAGTATACCTATATCCTCGCGAACATAGCTTACCTCCGCTCAGCCTCACACCCTCATCTGTTGCACTGCTCGTCCTATTTACACTATAGGAAATTATTCGCAAATTTTCCACGTACGTATATATGTATAGTATGGAAAGCGCGAATGGTAAAGTTTTCTCCCATACATCTATGGTAGAGTTCCTACATTTTCTCAGGAAATAATCCATGGCGTAGGTGAGTTCTCAACACTGTAGAGTATTGATGTTAAACACAACTATATTTGCAGCCTGATATATGACACTATTTTCCATGCAATGCATAGGTTTACCGCTTCCAACACAGTTCAAAACTTTACTATAGGACAGTCACCATTACTTCCAACTTTTCTGAAGCCCTGCTTAAGTTCCATTTTGAGGATATTCCTCTGCCTCACGCAAATAAAGCTGAAATAAGTCTAGAAAATTTTGCCAAAGGTAAAACGCACCACGATTTTGCGCACTCAGTTTAATAATATTTTGGCTAAGTATTACCAACATACTCATTTTCTTCTTTTTTATACATATTACTTATAAATGAAATGCTATATTTCATACATACGTATAAGTTTAATTTAACCAAAAATAAGATGTTACAGAAAGTATTAAAGGCTTGCAATAAACGACATATTTAGGACACAAGCAAGCACGTCATACAAGGAGTCATTCTGCTCAGGATAGAAACAAAACGAAATTTGTTATGGTAGAAGTTGACATAGGTGCAGTCGTGTTCTAAAGAGATCACTTTTAAGCTGGCAGTAAATGGATAAATTATTGTATTAATTTGTGTGTAAAAGGTCGGTGTTTGGCTGTACTTGTGGTATATGTACACGCCCCAGCCAACATTTTAAGTACGGTATTAACTTCTTTTCTCGTGACTATTATTCACGCCCTTCAATTGTGTTTACAAGAGCAAACAGTACACATACGACTGTGCTAGGCATTGATCGTTCAGAAGCAAGTTTAATTTAAATGGAAAGACGTGACGAATTGAAGTGTGAAATAATTCGAGTTGCCATCAGAAGGAACTTGATAATGTTCTCCTTTTTGTTAAAGAAACTGAGCGTGAAAGCCCAGAAAAAGATATTTTTAACAAATCCACAATTTTTTTTTCTCAATTTAAGTCGTCATATTGAAACAAGATTATTGTAGAAGCCAAATGTTTGCAGAATCCAGTTTACTATGGTATATTAAATCAAATGCGAATATAATTCTTTATATGTTACTCTAGGGTGAAGGACAAAGTTTATTCGTTACTTAGTTTCTAATACAATACAACTAGGAAAATTCTATATAAGTAAATATTTTTATTGAAAATTACAATTATCCCATATACTTACATACAAAACAGAAAAAATCCGGTACACCAGTGCTACCTGCCCGGCGGAAATTGTTAGTTGTCAAACTAAAAAGCACCGAGCTTCCGAACTTTAGTAGAATGAGTACTAAACCTGGGGGAGATGACTGGGCACTGAGGCTCGCAATATAATCTTCCTGTGTAGTTGGAATAACAGTGCTTTGGTGGAGACGACGCCATGTGCTCGGAATTCTCTCCTAGCGCAGAGTTCCGGTCCAAACCAGCTTGGTAGGCCAGGGAGATGGACGCGAGACGCAGGGCGCGGTGCCAAACTGTGTGGATTACCCTTGATAAGAGCATGAATAGCAAGTGAAGGCGAGGGAGGACGTGCCCTGCATCACAGAAAAGCTTGTCCGATGTCTAGGTGTTATCATTTCATTAGCGGCGCTTTTAGCCGTTGCCAATCGCCACGCTTCCAGCTGCCTGGCTTGCAGTCGCCTTCTGTCTTTAACTCTGGCGCGGACTTTAACTTCGCTACATTCGCACAGGCGATCTATGAAAGACGTACACTAGAAAATAATTATTTCTTTGCATATCTTCAAGCAGAGCGTACTATGAAGAAATTAGATAAGATGTCACTTCCAGCAAAAAAAAAAACGTAGTATTTGCATAATAACGTACGAGATCACAATTTTACTTTCTTCAAATACGCACATGATGTAAACGAAACCATTCACTGACATAGAAAAATGGAGGTTTTATCTTGTTTTATTTTGCACCCCGTAAAATTTTTTTGATAGAATTGACAGCAGACACAAGTAAAAATTATGCTTCATTTCTGTTACATTCCGAAACTTTCAAAACAAGTCTGAATGCACAGATGCTATGAGGTAGATGATAGAATTTTTAAAAGTATACTATCCCATTTATGCAAATGAATTGAAATTTTTGTGATCTGAAAACAGCAAAATGTGTCTGTGGGCACGGTAACATTAAATCCTGAACTCAATAATGTGCTGTTAGTAATATTTAAAAATTAAATAGTTAAATTAAATGGTAAAAAAGTGAACACATTATAAATGTAATCACTCTATAACTGTAAGTAGAACTAGTGGGGTGGTACTGGATAAAAGTGTATTTTTTGCACATGCGTGGCCTTGAAAAGTGCATTTCAGAACATGCATTTCTAGTGCAAGAGTGGCACAAGTGCATTTTTGCACATGCAATTTTGCACATATATTTTTGCACATGCACTTCTGGTAGCACTTCCAGTCCGGGGTTCGATTCCAGGTTGGGTCATTTCCAGTCCCTGGGTTCGATTTCCGGACAGGTCAAATTGTATTTCTCTTGTTTTGGTGCTGGGTTTGATTCCCAAACCGGGCAAATTTTTTTTAGCTACTGCACAATCACATGTGATATCTCGTCTGTGGCTGGAGAGTGACTGACATGTTGGTCCATCGGCACCTTGATCACAACTGAGGAAATTTGGAGGTGGAAATGCAGTTGCATAGGGGAGGACTGGCGGAGATGTTGACCCTTTGGCAGCTTGTTCACAACTGAGGTGGTGTGGAGAGGGGAATGCAGTTGCAAAGGGGAGGACCGAAGAGAGATGTTGACCACTCGGGCTCCTGCCCCCATGGTGGAAGGTCGTGTTCGTCGAGAGCATGGGTGGCTCAGTTGATGATGACTTCGGGCATCTGCGGGGGAGGGCAACGTTCAAGGCGGTGAATGTTGGGGGTATCCCTATGTGCTGAAACATGCGAAGTGTGGCCAACCACTCCACTGCTGGATTCTGCGGGCTGTCAACAGTAGGTGCGTGCGGAATGGAATGGAACATCATTGGACCTCGGACGACCTCCCCCTGAATCAGTGACCCGTGGGCCAACTCGCCACCCCCCAGAGCTGGTTAGCCACTGTAAGCCCCGCAGAAGGATTCTTTTGAAGAAGTAGGGGATGGCCTCCAGGAGCAGTTCTCCTCGCCTTTAACCTGGACGCACCGCATCTGAGCCAGCGGATTCGCCACCCTGGATAATCCCTGGAAGTTCCACCAGAGGGATGGTTTTGGAGGATGAGGAGAGCTACCCTCAGCCATCAACCATAGTAGATGCCAGGCCGAAGAGAGAAGATGGAGCAGGTGCCATGACTGAGCTGCCCGGGTTTCTTGCGCCCTCGACCATAAGCTTAAGGACACTGCCTGAAGTCACTGCTTTAGGTGTTGCTGTGCGGGTAGTCAGGCTCCCCGCGCAGGAACATGGATGGCAGTTCCACCTCAAGGGCGCATGTGCTTCTAACATGCTGACCCACAAGCCGCACCACCTCGCTATTAGACTCTTCACTCCCATATTAAACAGCATGGACTCCACGCCTGCTATTTCCTTTAGCATTTTCAATAATGCTCCCATGAGTTTAACTCCTTTTCTGTCTGTGTGGGTTTTACCATGTCTATGCGGGTTTTATCATACCCGTTCTTAACATAGCTTTAATACATGTATGCTTAGGGAGGTATGCATGGTCCTAAAATTCAAGCCATGCCTACCAAATCCCTCTCGGCCACGATGCCCGTCTCCTTAGCATGAATTTCCCTCTCATTTAGGCGTAAGGGGCGCAGCCCTGAGATGCAATTAGAACACGACCCTACCTTCGGACTTACACGTAACACTTAGAATAAGGTAGTTTAGAAAGAAAATGAGATGTTGACCCATCGACTGCCGAACCGCAATTGATGGGCACGTTGGTCCGTCGGGTGCTGGTCAACTGATGAGGTGTACAGGAGGAAATACAATTGCATAGGAAATGCATAAGGGGTGTGTAATTTTATTATTTAAGTATATTATGTAACCATACAATTACCAAGTATGCACATGCATATTTGCACAATAAGTACATACACACTTGCATAATTGCACAATAAGTACATACACACTTGCATAATTAGTAATTACCCATTATGCAATCACCAATCTCATTCACAAATGCGTAACCAAGTCCTCTCCCTATGACAGCCAGCACTCGAGTGAAGTCCATTTTGCAGATACCAAAGGGTTATACCGCCGCCATATTGGATTGAAAAAGAATTACAAATTAAAACATATATATTTAATTAGAGTACTTGAATGTACAATTATCAAGTATGCATTTCCATATTCGCATACTCTACATGCGTTTGTATAATGCAGCGAGACAGTAAGTGCACAAATACATCCTATCACTAGGAGTGCCCGCTCGCAAATGAAGTCTAAGTGATATTATGAATAACTTTTTTTCTCAGAGTCATATTGAGTCGTGTTAGCATATATAAAGAAGGGAGTTACTTAAAAAATTATATACTTCATCTGTGGAAGCGGTCAGCATCGATTCGGGGTCAGTCGGTGATGCAACCCGCAACATTGGAGGGAGAGCGAATAAAACCCAGCTAACCAGCATGCACTACTACTCAGCGGACAACAGAGATGCATCCGTGACCAGCCAATGCGGAGAGGCGTGGGGCAATCTGTAGAAAGCGAGAATTGTGAAGTTCTGTTTTCTCCTGCACTGCTGCCCCATGACCTTCGCATATCTCTACCATTAAAGGAAGCAGTGAGAGACAATAACAAGGTAGGATGGACCAAGTGCTGTGACGTGTGAAATACTAAATGCAGCCGCATATACAGGGCAATACTTGCATATGGGCAATGAAAATAGTTATTATTACTGGACATCGAAAATGAACTCTTCTAATTCCCTAAATAAATCATTATATAAATTGCAACTCATGAAATAAAGTTTGCTTACAACTTTCTACTGAAAAACCGGAGAGTACAACTGGATATAATTGCATATTTCAAAAGCGAAGACTGCCCTCTTGGTATCCCAGCATTAACCAACGATATATTCACCCACCAATCTAATGTAAAGCACAATCGTGTGTGGTGAAAAATGCGCCAGATTATAGAACTCACATGAGAGTATGATGAGGTTGACAATGAAAGTGGCTCTGGTTACGACGAACAGGCTGGTTCACAAAGGAAATTAAAATAAATCTTTGCATAAAACTCACTTAAAGTTAATGATTAATACATACAAATATGTGTGAAAATTATTTATCCATTCACTAGATCATAGAGGAAATTATGTATTAAACCCACTTCAATACAAAACAGTTGTTAGTGCAATTAATAAGTTAGCATAAACCAACATGTATTGTTGTGTGGAAGTGTTTAAAAATCATCACTTAAAATTGTTTATTGCAAAGCAAGTGGCAACGTGTTTTTCTAATGATGATAACGAGTCAAGAGTTCTAACATTGAAATCACCATTCACATGGATGAATCTTACGCCAGAGTTAAATGCCTGAATAGACTGCAAACATACGACGATCGTGGTCTCGAGTGGAACATAGGTAACAGCCTACGAAGATAATATATTTAATTATGTAAATGACCTTATTGTTGAAGACTACCAATACTCGTACTAGGAAAACCCCAGAATAATATACTGAGATCTCCAACAAAAGCAGACATCTTAAATGTAAGAGAATTTTATGAGTGCCCAAACTAAAATGTGTTAGTCGTAAAGTACAATGTACATGGCTGTTTACAACCAATGTTTTGCAGTTAATGTAAATCAGAATCGATAAGAGAATGCATTTATTATAACTCAGCATATGTCTAAAGGTTTTCAACCACTGTCCTGTTAAATATATGGGAAAATATTATGTACTTATTATAAGAGAAAATGTAACATAGTATAGGTAATTACTGAAAGAGAAAATATATTATACAATTCACTCATGTATATATTTATTAATTCACATATGTATATATTATGTAATTCACTCATGTATATATATTATGTATAAGAAAAATACTGGTTTGTCAAAATAATGTGCATAAGACCGAAAATCGTATATATTTATTATGTGTATGAAACATAATTTGAGTGTCTATGAGTGAAGAAGATCTAGCTAAAAATATATTTACCTAAAGGCAAGTGTAATTCACTCATGTATACATTGTTTAAGAAAACTTATCGATATGTAAGTGTGAAAAATAAGATGTCTTGTTAAACTATAATGTACAAAGAGGAAAATGTATTGTATTTAATAAGCATTTAAATAAAAAGGGAATTTTAAAAATAAACAAGGTGTTTTAATAAATAAAAACCCACCAATTAAACGTGAAGACATCCTGTTATTTAATATGAAAACTGTGACATTTGAAAAAATATCTTCTTCACTGGAGTACTTCGATAACATGGATGTGCTGAGAAATTTTAAATTACCATGAAAAAAAAAACACGAAGGTTCGAAAAGTAAATTTTGAATTTGAAAGTTAAGTTTGGTCACACACAAGTAAAACGAATGAAAAGAGTGAACATATTTAAAACTAAACAAACTGTTAAAGAAAAGTTGAGTTAAAAATACACACAATTAAAACAGATGAAATACGAGATCACATTTAAAACCAAACAAATTATTCAAAGAAAACACTTTCTTAACAACACTATGCATTAAAAAAAAATTATGATATTTGAAGAAAACAGTTTGTCAAACAAAATGCACATTTAAAACAAGTAATAAAACATTAAACTGCATGAAAAATAATGTTCAGCTAACATATTGTCAAAATTATGCAAACATTGAGGGCCACACCCACAGTTAAATTAATGTATTCATACATTTAGTATTTCTCACTCCAACACCGACTGGGCGTACAATCGGCCTGCCATAGAGGTGCCATCACCTCTAATAGTGACCACATTAATGCTGGAGACAGAGGAGGCGACTGTAGCTCATTTTTCATACCTATGACATCAAAATTGAGGAATGGGTGAAGATACTTATGTACTGAGTAATAACAGGGATCTGCAGCAGCTGTAAGCATCAAGGCCCTGGGCAGCTGTAGGCGACTCACAACACCACACTGCTGTGAAAGTTGCCACATGGGCCAAGCTAGACAGTCGTGGCTTGTCCCTCTTTGCGGCGCAATATGCCAAGGGCCGCTGCAGCGAGACTCGCTGCTCTGCACCAGCACACTGTTGAAAGTCGGCAAGCTAGCCAAGCTAGACGGACAGGGTTCAACTCCATCCCGCAGCTCGCAATCACCTCTGCTCAGTATCCCTCTGCTCTCCATCTTACTGCTAGTGTCAAACTCGAAGGTCCAGCACTTCCTCCTCCATTTCCATTAACTGGCCATTGAAGGAATGCATGAAAATGCAAAAAAATTCTACGATTCTGGCCCACTGAAACATGATGTAGATGATCACTGCGGTTTAGAGTGTCACCACTGCTGTACACGTAAAGTAGGAAGGGTAAATGGGCAAGACTTCTATAAATTTGAAGCATTAATTCATAATATGTTGTCTGTTAGACACATTCCCTGGGAATTTAGTACAAATGCAGCCCCATCCTGGTTTATCCCCACAGTGCTGTGGAACCCTTGCCTTTGTAACAATGTGTTGTTACCAGCAAAAGGGAAAACACTTGTTTACCAACAACCACATTACATCCTGCGATCAATAGAATTTCCTGCCGACAATTTCGAAATATACTTATTAGAAATCCAACTATCATGAGTTTTTGTAAAACCAACCCAACAGGCTAAAGATTTACGCCTTCCTGATCAAATATTCATATGGAGAAGCTACCTTCTTTAATTCGAATTCATAGAAGGTACCTGTTATCGGCTCACTAGTATAGCATTCGAGGTAATAAAATCATGGAAAAGAATGATTATAGAAATAATTTTAAATACTTCGAAACTCCAGTTTATTGTGTACATCTTCTCAAGGCATTTCTTAACTTTAGAAATATGGAAAAGGTCGCCAACTTTGAATTTAGGTTTCTTTTATCATATACTTGCATGTTTTTTTATACATCATCATCAATAAATCATTATTCATCACATTTACTGTCACCATTCTGAAAGTTCAATGGAAACAAGAATTATAAAATTTTATAACTTTAGTCAAATGTTTACCCACCTTTAAGTATACGAGAGGTAAAATACCAATATATAAGCTGTTTTATCTATGTATTGAATCTTTCTGCAACTGCACATTTAATTTCAGAATATGTTACAAAATCGTTGATGCCAAACTCGCTCATAAACTTTTGAAATGAGAATTCAATAATTCTGTACCTTGATTTGCGTGAAGACTTCTAGGCATTCTTTCTTCCGAGACAGTTTTCATTGCACGACTATCATTTTTCCATACTTATTTCTTAATGCCATGCCCCATTCATATTTTGAATATACATCAGTTACAGTAAAAATTTGCTTGTACCCTCCTCTGTATTTTGAAAGATAGGACATGTTGCAAAGGTTGGTCTCGAATAAATAGTTTAAACCTAGAGTAATAGCCTTCCTTCTCTGATAATTTATCTGTGCGGGCACATGCAGTTCAATGGAAAACTTGCTGAACTTCATTATGAATAAATATATCTGTCTTCCATTAATTTCTCAATGATTAACAATATTTAATTTATGTGAGAATTGTTCTCTGCCTGTCTGGATGCGAGAAGCAATTTCAATCAATCAAATAGCTTGTTAGAATTATTCCAAATTACAGGGATAATTTTACTGCCAACCTCATCTTTTAACAATTCCACTCACTGCCTATGATATCGCTGAATAACGCTCTTTTGGGAAGATTGTAAATTCTCCCTAAACGATTATATGCATTTGTTTGTAATGTAAGGTCCTTATATTTCCCCAACATAGTATTGGAATACATGCTAGGAAATTCCTTAAATAATAATTCAAACAATCCTTCACCTACATTAATTTTATCTTCTGGAAAAAAGTAATTTCGAAATCCCCAAGAAACCACATGTTTCCACACCTATATGTGCCAAAGGTCGTGTCGTGAGAATGCAAAGTAACATTTAAAGCTTAATATTTATGCGTTTATTGTGAAAGTCTGCCAACTACTGGTTTTTTCATCTTCAGAGGAACTTATAATTTAATTCCAGGTGTTTTGTCATTAGAAGTACCTATTTCTGCATCCATTCTTCTCATGACAGGCTTATATATTTGTTCATGTAGAACATCACAATCCATTCTCACCAATTTGGTCTGCAAATATTTCTCTTTCACCACACATATAACTTTATTTAACTCTGAAGTAGTGTCAGGCACGATGTACGAAATCACATACACGATGTGTGTATATATATATATATATATACACACACACACACACACACTTATTGATTTGGTTTTATAGCTGGAACTGTAGGTCGAGTAGCTGGAACAATATCGCGAGAAGTCCAACTTCTTTCTATTCTATCAACTTTATTTAAAAGAACATCTTATTTACTTCCAAGCCGAATTCGCAATTCATTAACTATAACAGTCAGTCGTGATTTCAATTCCTCACTTGGTTTTTGTAATTCTGTGCATTTAATCAAAGACAACGATTTACTAGTCATTTCACCACTTGTATATTTCGACAAATCTTTCAATTTTTATTTAAGTTGCGATGTAACAATGATGTTGAGTATCGCATCTCAATCAGTTATTAAACAATCTAAACATTTCTGTAATATACTTTAAGTGTTCTGCAATGCAGCCAGAGTATTCATTAGAATCTTAGAAATTAACGTTGTATTTGTATACATATTTTTTGAGTATTGTCACTTAACTGTAGTAACTTCTCTCGTATGTCAGCTGTTTGAGACTTACAAACATCCAATGTACCACTGTGTACGTTTTTCTCAATTAGCTTATTCGTCGCATCTATATCGTTCATTGGCACGCCGACATTACGTAATATATGTTCGTTCAAGCTACAGTTCCCACCGCGTGTTCTGTTTAAACATGTAGCATAATGACTCCTTAATCCGATAAGTCCAAATTTTTTAGTATTCATTATTCTTCATCTGGTAGTATGAAAATGTCATTCCCATAGATCTATCTTCATTTATATAGGGGAAGTTCAGGAAGAACCGCAAGGAAACCATACTTTTTTTTCAGCAATAGAAACATATTTCTTTAAACTTTGTAAATGATATATCACCTAAAATATGGTCATTGTAAATATATTGTGGATTTAAATTGTCAAGAAAAGAGTTAACATATCTGAATTATTTCACAAATTATGTTTTGGAAGGCAGGCATAAATTTGAGATAGGTAAAAAGAGTCAACATTTGTGTATCTAACAAAACTAAAATACTTTTGAATTTCGCTCTGCTGTTCACTCCAGATGTCATCAAATATAAATACCGAATTAGGCAATGTTTCATTTGGACATGCAGTCTTGTCTTTATTACTGAAAGGGAAAAATTGCAATTCTTCCAATTGATGACAAAATAGTAGCTAAACGATTATACTTGTCTTGCTATAATGTTTTCGAAAATAAATTAATGTTTTCAGACATTAGTCTCTTTGCATGTTCCAACAGGATAGTCCACTTACAACACACTGAAAGTGGGAAGGTAACAGTAGTCAATGTTTCTGTTAAATTGTGTTTTTATACTTTGGTGCAATCACCAGAATTTTGTTTGGTTTTACAACTTTCATAGTCTGTAATGTACTAACATAAAACTATATAAATATCTATATATAGTTTACATTAATTTGTAACTAATGCCCTATAAGAAATGCATCAAAAAAGGTAGTTGATTTTTTTAACACATTCATTAATAAAATACCATTAAAATTACATCTCCCAAGGTATAGTAACTGTGAACAAGGTACGAAAGTTGCAAAACATTTGCCACACAACGATTAAGGAATACATTCTCTGGAAAAGTCATGCAAGCAATGCGAGATCACATATTCCCAAGCAGACGACTAAAAACAAAGACATATAGCAGAGACAGGTGCAAATAATAGAAATAATCCATCCACACACACACACACACACAGGGGAAAAGCTAGGCTCATGGGTTGTAGATAAATTTATGGAAGCAAAAGTTAAAATAGGTATAGGTATTCACAAAGAAAAACAAAAAGGCATGAAAAAAGGATAGTTGCCATTCATATTTCCAGCATTAACAGCTCTCGTATCTCTCTGGGGCAGAGCTTCGGCCCTTAGTAGATCAGTTAAATCGAACAGCAAATGCATGTATCTTAAACCATATAAAGTTGGAAAAGGAGGTGTGAAAAAACTCCAAATGTGGGAAGAAGCAGAGAAAGTCTTAAATGATCTCCCCCATTGTGCACTCACAGACAGATATATTATTCTATTTAGATGGAAACTCAAGATTCCATATTTTCACAGTGTGTTCATGAGAGATTATTTACCACAAAAAGCAAACATTGAGGAATATATAATTTTTAATTTAGATTCGAAAAGAAATGAAGGAATGCATAGGGTGGCATTAGTTGAAAATAGAAATCAGTCATTTAACTACGACAGTTATGGCGATTTAAGACTGCCAATAGAAATATGCAATTATTTACAAGGAACACACATCAAATACAATTATGAATTGGAACAATTATCAAACATGTATAATTTGTAACTCTAAATATGGTAAACACCCCGTAAAACCCATTAGTAACATGTCAATAACACTGGTTGTAAGTGGTAACTCATTGCGACTGTGTTTGGTTTACTTCCCAGCTTTGGAATTAGATAGTCAATGGCAAATAAGTTTAACTGGATTTGTAATATATAACAGTAATCAGAACATGGACAAACATAATAAATTATTCTCAATAATTATTGGTAATGAGATATATTAAATATTTACAACTGTTGGCTCAAACAAACTCAAAGATGTGGAAAGTTTTATAAAGATTAATGTGCCTGAAAACATGAAATTCCTATTACATTGTAACCCGAATACATTCTCATATCTAATGGATAGCAATGTCGATATTGATTTCATGCAAAATGATACTGCAAGTGTGTTAGGTTACAATAAAATAGTTTATCCTGCGAATTAAATACACTAATCGACAAAACAAGTTAATATTCTAGCCATTAATGTATGTTGCATAAATGTGAATATTGTAGGTGGGTCGTATTTGAATGAGAAACTGGAAAACACATTACATAAATTCACATATTCTGTTGCTCCAGGATATAAGATAATTTAAAAGCAAAGTACATTACTTTATCTTCTGGTAATAGTAAAGCGCACACACAAACCTGTTATTATGGTAATTGTCCAAAAGAGTAAACTAATGAACTTTAGGAATGAGGATGTACTGTGGGATTACATTTGAAAAAAAAGTGAATGGTATAAAAACACATTCTGTGCACTACAGTCAAAATGGGTATTGTCTACAGAAAGCAATATGCTCTAAAGGAACTAGTTATAAAAGTGTGTTCAAGTCAGTTAAAAACCAGACCAAGAAAACCACTATAAAATATGTACAACATAAAGGAAAGTGCTCAGTTCAGTTAAAAACCCCGTGCGATTAACACAAGGCAACAAATTGTTTTTAAAAGAATTAAGATATAAAGTCAATCATGATGGAAGGTACTCTTTATGTAGAGGAACCTGAATTGCACGAAGATGCTATGACCAACACAGAGATCCATATATAAAAACCATTGTTAGCAGGATGATATAAGTTCCATCAGAAATATGAATTCCTATCTAGAACCATGACATCTATATGCTGCCTACGAAATCGAGTTTGCACTTCCGAGGAAAATTCACAAATACAGCTGATGGGACTAATCCGCTAAATACGGGAATAGTTCGAATTTGTATACTGCTTTTCATAGACAGAATAGTATATATATTGAATGGTGCTGAAATTGTTCAAACACAATATCTAGTCATTACATCCACAATAAAAACTACACCGACAATTATAGAATACAAATCAATCCCAGTGGGAAATATAACATAGTTATACCTCTAAGTATGGTACTTGTTTTTGTTAAAGATTAGAGACATTTAATAGTTATCACCAAACAAAAGATAGTTATACTATTCAGTAATATGTAGGTGAATGCTATACACAACATGGTCAATGAAGAAAAGGGTGTAACTTTTGAACTAAGTAGTGTAGAATTGTTAATGCTGCATATCGAAATTAACACTCGTGAATGCATAAAGTTTCTTCAATATATTGAAAAAGGGAATAATCTATATCACGTATTCAGATAGTGTAGTATGGAGATGTTTCCTTTATTACCGCCCTCTGATAAAATCATATGGAATGTTAAATCTAACTTCCCAAATGAAAAACAGAAATATGTAATTATCTGTTTCCAAACAAGCCATCAAAATAATCTAAGGAAAAACAGATCATTATTCGATAATTGCAATATCAAAACCATTAAACTAATTATAAACAATCAAGCCTATCCTTACACAGATTTTAAAATGAATTTTGCAATTAGCAAGTATCTTATCTGTTGCAATATGTATTAACAGTTTTAAGAAACATTATTCAAAAGACAGCTCACCGATCTTAGATACTGAATCATTTAAGAATAGAGCACCTTTATTTGTATTTGATATTAGTAAGCAAAATGATACTGTAACCAATATTATTATCGACTTGTGAATTGAAATAAGTGCAAACACACCCATTTCTTCAAATACTGAAGCTTATGCATTAATCATACACAACAGGTTAGTATTGTATAATGTCCGTGATAAGATAATATAAGTTTCATGTAAAACAGTCGTTCGTCAACTGTCATTGTGTAAACATGTTTTGTAATATACAAGGGTTCCAAGCTCCATAAATATTAATTATCAAATAATTGGCCATTATCATCTTAAATAACATTACCATCATGTTAACTTTCAAACAACCCTTTGACTGAAAATATCTAAGTTGGAATATAAATGAACAAACACATGGGTTACATGAAATCATCACAGGCTAGTATGGGACAGGGGAAGTGTGAAGTATGACGATATACAGGTGTGTACATAAACCGAAACATAGTCTATCAAGTGAGTGGAATGGAAAAATAATCGATATGCAGAAATATTGCAACTGCCCATCTTTCAAAAAGTTATGTGAAATGTATGGATATAAAACCCCATTCATCACCACAGGTGAAAATTCGCAATTAATGTTCAAATGGTCACCACTGACAGACTAAGGCTACGAGGACTGCAGTTGAATATTATTATAGGCTGGTGGTGTGGAGGAGGGGGAAAATTTAAGGAGGGGGACATTTTTGGCTGAGTATGCGAGTGTTCTCCCAGGCTACAGAAAAGTTTCATGTTTGTAATGAGGTTAACTGTGCAGTGTATTTATATGACCTGATACCGAATTGCCATGCAGTATAATTGAACAATTGTGGGATGCTCAAGGTGAAGAAATAACGAAATACTTGCCATACAAACAAATTAAATACAATATACAAAGTGAGTGTTTTGCCGAATATTTTGTTTAGACAGAAATATGCGATAATATATCATGTTACAGAAGTACCTATTGAAAATCGCCAACAGTCTCCCCTTGTTGTATGTGGGATTGTAGAATATACCTAAGCAAACCAGGTGAATCTAGTTCCGACTAATCCAAGATGGCCACTATCGTATATATATACAAGCTGCTCGGAAATTCCCCTCACAGAAGTCTAAGACTTTTAGAGGGGTCTGAGTAGACAATCTTTTGAATAGGAACCCATGTCCGAAAGCATACTGTTACTATGCTACAACCATTTCTACTGAGAGAAAGAGCAATACCTCAAATTTTCCTGTTGCTGGGACCAGCTCCTGCGAGGGTAGCCCAGCGTTGCGCTGCAGAGAGGCGTGGGGTGACATCGGCCAGCTGAAACTCTGTTTTTAATAACAGACCTAGGGGGATCGAACATGAGGTTAGAGGGGTTGTATATAAGCTCAGGGCGCTGGAGGCTCTGGGCAGACCCTGTCTGACAGACCCTGTCTGGAGGAGACGAGAGCACTGTGGGGTCTGTGGACATCACCAGCGGTTCAACCGATGGCAGGGAAAGTAGGCGAAGCAGTTTCTCGTACCAACACTCACAAAAAGGGGCCTCAACAAGGATGGGTCCATTACTCCTTCAAGGAAAAAGACTTCAGAAAATAAAGTATCCATGAGCACAGAGGGGAAAGAAATCTTGCTAAAGAACAGGTTCGAATTCCTGCCAAATGAGTAAGTGAAGGAAGAGAAGAACCAGCACGCCTCATCACAAACAGCCCACCCTATTACTGAAAACCATAGGCCAGTGCCTATTATTGCCTGAGACAACAGTTCACTTAAGAGGTTGGCTAAGTTGCTCTGTGAAAGCAACATAAGCTTTCAAAATGCATATCACCCAGAGGCGAGAATTAAAATTAATTTTTCACACCCGGACAAAGTACGAGAAGGCCCAGAGTATTCTGAAAGAAAACAATATCACACACTACACACACACACACACACACATGCCGATGAGAATCTGCAGAGGTTTATCATTAAAAACCTGCCAGAAACGGGGGTGGATATTGATACTCTCCGAGCGGACATCATCAGCTGCGGTTTCAACATAATTTACCTCCGCAATTTTTCACGCAAGGCCTGAGACCACTCACCTGAAGACCCGCAATATGTATCCACTGGCACTTGGTCAGTTACAATTTCGCACACAAAACAAGACTTCCTCAGGATCAAACGCCTCTACTGGACTTCTGTCCGGACAGAGCATTACAAATCGCGACCAGAAGATGTGCCACACTGCCGCAACTGCTGTCAGTGGGGCCACACAAAAACGATGCAGCATGCAGACAGTGTGCGTGAACTATGCAGGCTCGCACTCGTATATTGGATGCAGAACAAACCAGGACGACACCAAACCCCTGTGGTGTGCTAACTGCAAGGAGGATGGTCATCACGCTGTGGACAAGTCTTGCAGAGTATACAAGGCCATAGTAAACGCTAGGCGAGCAAACACAATCAGAAACACATGTCCGCAGTACGCTCAACAACAGGCGCCGCATTCCACAAACACCGCACAGTTCCGAGAACTGCTAACACACCAGAGCACACAAGCACAGCCTGAGATAGCGGTTCAGGCTCAGCCAGTGCCAGTTGTAGCCGGGGAGGGCGTAGCTGGGAGCAGCCAGGCTGGAAACAGCAGGACTGTGCCCACGATGCCTTCTCGGGGTGCTCCGGGTGCTGGATTGGCTGAGACTGGCCCTTGGGCAGCGAGGGTGGAAGCCAACAGGCTAGCACAGCAGCCAGACAGACGACCACCTCTCTTGGCAACTCCAGACCAGCCACCCACACTGGATGGAGGCCTAGGTGCCACTGTAAACGACATTCGGGAACTTAACATACTGCGCGGCACATACTTCACAGAATTAATAACACACTTTCGACCATATTTCAGCCCCATCAGGGCAGCGAAAAACATTGCGGACAATCAATAACTATTGCTAACAGCACTGGTATATCTCCCGCAGTAAAGGGTAACACTAGAGTAGTGCACACACTAAACCTATTTAACTGGAATGCCTGCGGGATCAGATCGAAAATATATGAATTAGAATAACAGCTAATAATATATGGAATTGATATTGCATTCGTAACAGAAACTAGACTGGAAAACCAAGTTAAACTAAAATTTGTGGGATATAATGTATATAGATCAGACAAGAATTCCAATGGAGGCGGAACAACTATAATAATTAAAAGTAATAACCATCACCATCCAGTAAACATTACAGATTTACAGCGGATAGAAGCCACAGGTATAAAAATTGAAAGCAACCATGGCGGCTGTATATCGTCCCCCGAAATAAAAAATAAATGATCAAGACTTATATAAAATTATGGGCGAAACGGAACATTTTCTAATTGCAGGAGACTTAAACAGCAAAAATAAAGAATGGGATTGTTTAAATGATTATACAAATAGCAGAAAATTAAGCAGACATTCAGATAAAAATAATTATGTAATCTTTCCACCACCTAAACCGATACACTTACCGAATAATGGCCAGATACCGGATAAATTAGTCATAGTGTTAACCAATATCCCCAACTCAAACAAAGAATCGGATGTTCTAGACGAATTAGATTCAGATCACCCCTCAGTCTTTGTAAAATTAAACCTAAACACAAACAGATCTACTAACAAATATACTATAAAACGTCCAGTAACAAACTGGGCAGGATTTCAGAAAGACTTGATAGATAAATTTGAAACCCCACCAGAAATGAATGATGAATTAGAACTAAATGTGAAGTAAAACTGTTTACAGATTCGGTAAAAGAAACACTAAATCAAAATACTAAATATTTGGAAAACCGTTAGTACACAAGAGTATATTATCCAGAATTAGACTTCTTAATAGCCCTAAAACGACAGGCGTGAAATAACTGGTAGAGAACTAGGAATCCCGCAAGTAAAACTGACTATAATAGGCTCAAAACACAAGTTAAAAGTAAGCTAGAAGAATTAAAAATTAAAAAATGGAGCGAGGCCCCAAAAGGTGGCTAAATATCTGAGATAAATATGACGACTATCTAAAATACTAACAGGGAAACGTAAAAAATTAAATTCCAGCATTAGAAACGCCCCAAGGATTAGTTTACAATGAGAGGGATAAAAATAATATAATTGCAGAAAGTCTACAGAAAAAATTTTCCCCTAATAAAGACATACAGGATAAACAACTCACACAAGCAGTAAATAATGACATCAATGAATGCTTAAAACTAAAAGAAACTTCAGAATACGAGCCAATCATATTAAAGGAATTACTAAAAATAATTAAAACGTGCCCCAATAATAAATCCGGAGGTCCAGACGAAATAAAATACGAAGCATTAACGTAATTACCAGTAAACGCCCTAGAATTCCTCTTAAAAATATACAACTCAATGTTTGAATTATGTAGATTCCCACAGGCCTGGAAGAAAGCTAAAGTAATCATACTACCGAAACCAGGAAAGGATCCCAGTAAACCAGTAAACAGACGGCCTATAAGCTTACTAAACAGCTTTAGTAAAGTTTCTGAAAAAGCCCTTTTATACAGAATGCAATTTCATGCAAATATAAACAAAATAATCCCAGATAACCAGTATAGTTTTAGAGCTCATCACAGCACTATCCACCCACTAATTAAAATAGTTGAAGATATAACATATGTTTTGAACAATAAAGAACAAAGTTACACGATAGTAACTTCACTGGATGCAGAAAAAGCTTTCGATAAAGTCTGGCTACCAGGATTAACATATAAATTGATAAATTATAATTTCCCAGCCACATGCATACATTTATTAGCGCATTACTTAAATAACAGACACTTTTACATAATGTTAGATGGAGCAGACTCTAACATTAAATTCGCAACAGCAGGAGTTCCACAGGGATCAGCATTGCCCCCCTTTCTTTATATAGTATTTACACGGTTGGCATCCCTGTAACAGACGCCAGAACTAACACTAATATTCAAATGTACGTGGACGACACTGCAAAAATAAAACAATTTTATAATGAAAAATTTGTCTTAGCAGCCCTACAGAGACAATTAACAACTCTAGAAAAATGGTACACCAAATGGAGAATCAAAATAAACCCCGGAAAATCTGAAACAATAATAATTACTAAAATGTTATCAAATCACCCAAATAACTAATACTGTTTAACCTAAACATCCCATTTGTTAAAAAAGCAAAATACTTAGGCATAACATTAGACCATAGGTTAATTTGGCAGCCACATATAAATAATGCAAGAAATGCAGTGCTAGGAAAACTTAAACTGCTATACTTCATTTTAAAGGCAGATAACTTCCCACTAAACAAAAAACTTTTAATATATAAACAAATAATACTACCAGCTATGTTATATGGATGTTAGGCATGAGGACATGCCACAGAAGTCAAATTAAAGGATTTGCAAACTGTACAAAATAAATATCTAAGAGTAATAGCTAACCAAGACAGATTCACAACTAATCAAACTATCTATGAGCTGCTCTCCGCAAAATACATTAAAGAAATAGTTGTAGACAAAAATAAATTTTTTTATAATAATCTGGAAGATCATGACAATAAAAATATTAAAATCCTGAGTAACTATGATCCCTTAGGCATAAGAAAATTCAGAAAACAATCTGGCAGTCGGAGAGCAGTGAGCCGAGGTCAACAGATGCAGAGCGCACATACAAGATCCAAACTTAGTACACACGGCCGAGTGGTTCTTCTGAGAGCTGCTCGTGCAAATGAAAGGCATACAAGTGTGGTTAGTTCCTGTTAGAGCTACCACGTAGTCCGGGACAGATGGCCCGGCCCGCCGCATGCGTTCGGGTCGCCGAATTCTCCCCCCCCCCCCACCCGAACATGGGAAGAATGCGACAGTAGAGCGAGCATGCTGACCGCACCACCCAAGCAGTGAACGATTTTCACGACACTCACCGAGGCACACCGCACCTTAACTTCATACACACACAAACACAACGAAAGAGAGGCAGAGCTGCACTGTTTCAGGGGTCAACTGCGTGGATTCTCGGGAAAGGAGACCAGCCCCACCTCCACCCGGGAGTCAGGCCTACTGGCACACACACTGGTCCAGGAAATAGTTTTAATACGGGGTCACTTCGCAATAATCACTATCATCATTGTATACACCACTTAGTATTGAACACTGGACATACCGGGATAGATAATCAATTATTAAAATTATGGGAAAATTATTTTTAAAATATTTGTAAATAAATGATAAGAAATAAAAAATAAACAAAATTAAATTTAAAAAATAAATGAAATTAAATTTAAAAAATAAATAAAGAAATTATCATATAAAAAAAATACGAAACTACAAAAACACTTCAAAACTCTTTAAAAAACGTGTACCCACAACGACGCACCAACTTGATAGTCTGTTTCAGGTCGGGGAGAAGCTGTATACCAAGAAGGCACAGGGAAGCCCTGCTTTTACCAGAAATCCGGCTGGACTATGGTACCAAACGCCCTCCCCCCTCCCTCCATCATATGCACTGATAACATTCACTTTCTGTCAGGGTTGCTCCTAAGTACTCAACAAAATTAAACAAAAAAAAAATTGTTTCAACTCTCCACCCCCCTAAGGGGAAAAATAATTTTTCTTTCAAATTTGCAGAATGAGAAAAATATGGCACACACATAATATAACAATCAATTTATTATAAGATAACCAATTTGAATCATATTTACTCCAACTTCCTCTCGATAAATAATTTAAAATATAATAATAAAAATATAACTAATTTAAGTGTCCTCAGCACCAAAACAGAAGTGTGCCATAAGTAAAAGTAAATGTAAATACTGAAAATATATCATATATTTGACTAAGCACTATCAGTGCAAATATATATATATATATATATATATATATATATATATATATATATATATATATATATGTATATATATATAATTGTGAATATCAATTTAAGTAAGTATTTAATTAATTAATTAAAAAAAGCAAATTTCCAATTCTCTCCTACACTACACATTGAAACGATGAACGTTCACTGTGGGCTGCCCCCAGGGGACAAATAGCCCACCTACACAAAAAATGCGAGTTTAATTAGCACACTTGCAAACAACAGACCAACATACCAGACAGACATCACGACACTAACATTCACTCCAGCCATGAGGCTGCAGGGGAGCCTCACTCCCCCGCTGAATACAGCCACGTGTAAATTAATTTTCAAATAGGCAACAAATTAAACAGCCTCACCACGGATCCGGTACCCAAGAAGCCACAGCAACACGGTGCCCTACCCATTACCCAATTATTTAAGTACATGTCGGGGTGCATTTTGTCTTTACAAACATCCTCTGAGTTATGGGAGTATAGGCTCCCGGTCTCACGACACACAGGCCATTCGGTGGCGTATGAGGGTTCGGCGGCGGTGGCTCTGGGCGCTATCTTGCCTGCTGCCGCCGGAGGCGCTGCCCGTGTGACCCCATGAGGGGGCCGCAGCCCGAGGTCCGCCATCGACGTCCGACAAGACCCCGTCGTCCAGAGAGCTGTGCTTCTGCGACGAGACTCTGGGTAAATATTATTTCCCTGGTAGGACGATATAGGGCACTTTAGGGTGCGGGACTCGCGACGGCCTAAGCTCGTTAAAGCATTGCTTAGCCGATTCAAATTAAAGCTAATCCAAGCTTGAATTGGGGCATCAGCGACCTGTTGATCTATTACTGAATTCAACGACATGCGTATTGGATATTTGTAGAAATTGCTACCTGTTTGACAGGCCTACTTGAGGCTTAATTGTAATTGTTTAGTAATTTAATGAAAGTAGTATTTTGTAGACGAGTGCTTTATCCTAGAGCTACCTTGATGCCCTAGTTAATGCGTGGTCCGCTCCCTTAGGATAGGTCACAGCAAATGGTGGAGGTGCTCGGCTCTACCAACCTCCCCTCTTAATGTTAAATTTAATTAAATAGTAAAGCGAAGTTAATTGTTAAAACATGTAGCGCTGTCCACCTGCCTTCAGGGTTTGAATCCCCTTGTGTAAACCGGGTCAACGCATCCATAATAGTAAATGTTGAAAGCAATAGTAAGCACTCATTCACACTAGCATTGTTGTATCAGTCAACACTTTATTCATGGCCGCACCAGATCATGCGGACCAGAATTACAATGCGAAAAGCTGCCGGGCCGAACAGTCGCCCAGTTTATGCCTTAGAATAAGTGTGTGCTTGCCTAAAGTAATTAATGAATGTGCAAAACACGGATCTGCTCTCCGAACCTTATTGTACCTATTGCTTTTGCTAAATTTCCACAACTGTGTGGCCAAGGTGAAAAAGCAGAGAGTAGAAAAGCTTGCTTCACTAAGTAGTGCTATATCACACATGTTACATACGCTACACACAAACAACTTACATGTAAGAAAAACCTACTACATCTCTTGTTAAAACTGCCAGAAACACACTACTATTGATTTAATGGAATCACAGAAAAAATTTCAATAGCAAACTACATCCAGCACAGAAAAATTCCAGAATCCCATAGCGTCGGCAGAAAACTATTAACAGAGAACCCTGACATACTAGACAAATTTGACACTACATCAACATGGTTAACTGACAGCCTCATCAGTAAAATCACACACAGCGTCCTTCTGCCATCGACACCCCCACCCTCACATGAAAGCATTGAACAACAAGAAACGTATTAACTACCACCTGTAAAAATTGACACCACAACTGAACACGAATACGCAAACATACATGTAGTTACAGCTGAACACACTTACCAGAATTCACCTTTGACATCACCAATACCAGCACAAGAACACAATATGGCGAACCTACCATAGATAAACGTAATTGTGAAACATCTCATACCAGTTAACAAATTTTCGGGCGAAGGTAGTGACAAATGGCCGAAGTTCTTCGAAAAGTACAACCATGCGGCCGAAAATAATAATTTGGATGACAGAGAGAAATTACGCAGATTGAAATTCTATCTCACAGGTTCAGCCAAACACGCATTAGACAACTACCTACAAAGGCATGCAGGACAAGCCACATGGGCCGACACAATCGCCAAAATGAAAAAAACCTTCCTGACACCGTCCAAAGAAGAACACTTACACAATCTTCTATACACAACTAAGCAAAAACTGCATCGAAGCATCCTGACACATATAGAAAACTAGCTTTTTTATAGAAAGAAATACAACCCCAAGGTAACTGACACAGAATTCATAAGCATCATGTGGCGTTCTCTGCTCCCGTCCATTTCGGACAAGATAGTATGGCTTAAGATCGATACAATTGTAGACCTCGTCACTGATATCCAAGGATTCGAAGTAGGATTGTTTCAATACAACCAGTCAATCTCAGGACAACAAAGTCATACCGAAACGGACTCTCTCCGAGCGGAAATTATAAAGCTAAAATAGGAGATAGCAAATCTTATGCTGCAAAATCAAAAGCCCTTCCACAACAGAAACAACACAGAAAATACGTCACACAGAATTCGAAATACAGAAATTAAAATAGGTTCGGGCGGCAAAAACAACCAGTTATAATTGTGCAAGAATATTTACAGACACCGCCAAGATTTCTTAACACACAACAGATCAACAGAAAACCGCCTCAGAACAAAAAAATTCAGAATATCAACAACTTCCGCAAATATCAGCCACAAAATAATAATGGCAACAATCACACTCAAACACGAACGTTGTACTACTCCACACAGAAAAATAACGAACAGAAGAACTCCTACAAGAGGGGGCAGTAAGCACCACTCATGCAGACAAAAGAGTAAGTAAGGTGCAGCAAAACAAAAAGAACAAAAACAAACTGGCAGAGGCCTTAAGCTGGAAAAATGGTAAGTACAGAAAATCACAAAACAGAGAAACAAACTAAGTTCAAATTAATGACAGAGGCCATACTAGCATAAAGAGAAGTACAAATGATGTAAATTCTACACAAAGTCAATCACAAGTAAATGTGAGTCCAGAAAATAAAGTAGGAGGTGTAATTAACACCTGCAAGGTGCTTTTTAGTAAAAGAATTCCGACACAATCGTACGCAGAAATTGCTAAATTTAATTCACATCCGGTTAAATTTCAACAACCCCAGAGACAGAAAAGTCAAGTTACACAACAAAGAGACAAACACGATACCATCGAAACTAGGCCATCAGGTATCACCGTCAAATCTTAAATTACAGGTGACGGGACAAACGGGGGAAACCCAACACTACACATAAGGCCACTGCATCACGTCGCCAAAACATGGCGCCTGTGAAAGCCGAGACAGTAGACACCGTAGAAGTGGCGCGGCTAGCCTAAGGTTGGGCCCGTGGAATGCATGCATCAGCACGATCGTGACATTAGCACATGTGCAGCCTTCAGTGAACTGCTGTCACTGGCAGCCATGACATGTGCGCTCTGTTTTTACCAAGGGTATCGAGCCAGGGACTACCTGTTCTTTCCGTATAAAACAGATTACTTCCACACAAACATACAGGACAGGTATAAAAAATTTAAAAGACGTTTCGGATTAATGGAAGTCAAACTCCGCATCCCATTAACTGATACTAACAACATGCAACATCCTACAAATATCACAAACAAGGAAAACTGTGGTAATGATGACAAGGAGAAACTGAGCCACAATAACATCCAAACCCCGCTAACTGGCTAGGACGAATTTCGTGTGCGATACATGCAAACATCGATGCCGCGTATCCTTGTCTGACTCATGGGCAGGTCTTATAATGCGTTGCTCGACACGGGATGCTCGCATTCTTGCATAGCTACTACACTTATTAGCAAACATTACCAGCAACCAGTCACCAAAAATTTTCATTAGTGGGTGCCACAAGAGACATCGAAATTCCTAAATACAAAACTAATTTAAATATCAATATAGCAGGATACAATTTTAACCAAGATTTCCTACTCATTGACAATTTAAAACTGGACATTGTATTTGGAGTGGACTTTATCAAAAACTATGACAGCGTGCCAGTACTCACCAAAGACATTCACCAAAGACATACGTACATTCATACCACAACAAAGTTGTGACTGAGATTCCAATAAATACAAATCAACTGCGAAACAAATCAAATAATTGTATAGAATATTACATTAACAAAATTGAAGCTCTAGACAATATGAGCGAAACAAAAGCTAGACCAAGCATAAATGAAAAATTGCCTGCACATATGAGAAATCAATTACGGGAAGTCCTTGGCTCATATAAAGATTGGTTCGAAAGCAAAATTACATAATTAACTGAAACAAAAGGCTATGAGAAAAAATTAGAATTAACAACAACCAAACGGATTCATATCAGGCCGTACCAAGTCAATCCCCAATTACACAAACAAGTACTGGAACAAATCCAGCAGATGCTCGATGCGCAGATAATCATCCCTTCGGAGTCGCACTACGCAGCACCAAACCTTGTAATAAAGAAACGCCTGAGCGGCATCAGATTCTTAACAGACTTCAGGCTACTCAATCAACCACCTAAAAAGTTTCAATACCCCACCCCCAGAACTGAGGACATAATTAATACCTTCCAAAATTCCAAGTACATTTCTTCCATAGATATGTTTAGCGGGTTTTATGCCGTCCCAGTAAGGGCGCAGGATGGGGAAAATTGGCCTTTAGCATGGACAGCATCGGGTTATATGAGTATGCCCGAATGTCAATGGGGTTGGCAACAAGCCCAAACTACTTTCAAAATGCTGTGGACATCATGCTCGGGCCCCTCCACTGGAACACAACAGTAGCATTCATAGACGACATTTTCATTATAGGAAATTCTTTTCAAGAACACACAGACAATATCTAAAAAGTTATGGAAAGACTATGTAAATTTGAAATCAAAATCAGTGCAAAAATGTCACTTTGTCGAACAAGAGATAAAAATATTAGTTCACTATATAACACCAGAAGGGATACAAATGGACCCCGATAAAATCGAGGTAATAAAACAAATGGTCCCACCCAAAAACCTTAACCAATTACGCATGTTTTTAGGGTTCACATCATACCTATGAAGGTACATACTCAATTATGCCAAATTAGCGGAACCACTTACAGATCTCATAAAAGATTCAACGCCATTCACATGGAAAGAACACCAGACAGCATTTAATAATCTAAATACTGCCCTATTAAATCTGCCGATACTAGCAAAGTTTCAGGACGATCGTCATACTATACTAGCATGCGACATGTCACATACAGCGATAGGCACAGTACGATGCAAGAGGTTTCAGGGCCCAAAGACCATAATATATTTTGTGATATATTTTTAACAGTATTTATATGGTAGAAAATTCACTATCGAAATGGACCATGCCAGCCTTCGAAACCTGAAAACAATGGCCGAACATAATGTTAGGATTAAAAAACTGGCGAATCCATTAACAGAGTATGAATTCGAACCCAAAATTGTCAAAGGTAAGATAAATACACTGGTGGATGCCATGAGTAGAATCCCTATGACAGGTAAAGCAGATATCACTCACATCAAGGTAGATAATAAGCACAATCCAACAAAACCAGAATACATTAACTGCACATCATTTTACAAAGCACTCGCTGGAACTCTACTACAAAATCCGCAGAAAGCTGAGGAAGTAAAGAATAATATAGCTAAATACATTACCAATAATTGGAAGGAAATATAGCATCTGATTAAACCAGAAATCGCGACAACTGACAAAAGCTGCGTAGCAAAGCTAATTTTAAACGAGGAATGCCTACCTCTTGAAGCAATGGCAAAAATAACAATGGCAATATACCAAGTCAATTTTGAAATTTCAAGGGAAGGCGACACAAAAGTAATTAAGTCAACCTGTATCGACCCAAGACTACATTGTAAGATCGTCATCTCTACAAAGAACGCTCAACCCCATATACCACCCCATTTACATACTCGACCAAGAATATATTAAGGTCGAAGATGACACTCACCTATTGCTGGCCCGTATCACACAAACACAATCGTCACCATTCTTAACAGAATATGCCAACAACCCTCACATCCTCAACTCAAATTGGCAATCACTGAACCGCAGAACACAGGGCCAAATATTTAAGATTAGCACAACGGTATGGCGTAACTGGCAATGGCAAAATATTTTACAATGTCCATACCCCAATGGGGAAAAGAGACTAACGTTAGTACCCCAGTACTACATACCTGAAATCATTACGGCATGCCACGACGCACTACTAGGTAAGGGACACTTTGGCAAATTTAAAACTCTACAAAAATAAAAAACTAATACCATTGGGACACCATGGCCAAAGAAGTCAAGAATTATATTAAAAATTGCCCCACCTGCCAAAAGGTCAAACATAACAATCAAAAACCAATAAGCCTCATGACCCCAATTACAACATCCCCTATTTTTCATTCTCGGGGTCTCGATACAAAAGGCCCTCTTCAAACGGCGGCATTGGGAAACAAATAAATAGTAGTAATGACCAAATTCTTCACACAATATGTGGTGGCCCAACCAGTTAAATCAACAGATGCCAACACGTGCGCAAAGTTTATCAAAGACATCATTTTGACATACGGATCTCATAAATCCATCCTCACAGATCACAGAATGTCTTTTAAAAACAAGTTTATTGCAGAGATACTACAGAAATTACAGATAAAAAAGTTGCAAACGACTGCGTACAACCAATCCTGCAACAGGATGAGGAAATAGGAAATAAAGTCCTGTCGCGACAACTCACAGCGTGTGCCAATGAGGATCAAGCACACTGGGACGAATATGTACAATATATAGTTTTTAATTAGATTTCAACCATAAAGAGAAGCACAAAGTACTCCCCATTTTTTTATTAAACACTGTAGAAGCCGTTCAGCCAAGCCATGTCATTGCCCACACCTCACAATGTGCAGAGGACTGGTGTGAACAGCTACGCCAAGCCCGTGAATAGGCACGAGTGAATTGAATTGAACTAAAAAAATCACAAAAATACATTTTTGATAAGAGATTTCGTTCAAAGGACCTAAAAATAGGACAATACGTATGAGTCAAGAATCATGCCCGACAGAAGGTGCTGACCTTCAAATATCACGGACCGGACAGGATACATGGCATACTGGGACCGTCGACAATATCGATCGGAAATTAAAAGCGAGGGTTAACTTAAATAGATACAGTTAACACGAGAAATATTAAAGTTGCGAATATAAGGAATCAGCATTAATATGTATGTTACAGGTAACAAGACTGCAATGGGAGATACGAGTGTGGGGCTTCTGCTGTTACTCACATATTACGCAGTGACAGCATCACCTGGAACTCCCATTTTCAAGACCCACAGTGGGATCTACTTCCATGAACTGTCTCCCGACATTGCTTATGAAGAGACGATACCACTGGCCTACAACATACCGCTTCACCAACCTGAAGCTTCTAGCAACATCGATGTGTGGTACCATCACGCGTGTACCACAAGAAATTTGACAGTCTGTAAAAATGCCGAACACTTGCATCAATATTCTAATGATACTACCCAAAACATTGTACAAGAATTTATATCTGAAGTATCTCTGTCAAATAAAAGAAAACGTGGCATTACCTTCCTCGAGGATGTCGCAACATGTGTTGCGACATTCTCACTTCCCGACACTTAAAAGCACTCCTCACTAACGAAGAATCATTAGCTCTACAACTAAATGAATTAGAAAACCATGTTATTATGTCCCACAATAATCTTAATATCATTATTCATAGTGTATCAGAAATAAAAGGTCAGGTCGAGAACAAGATAAATGATCTCAGTCACAATATAGGGGCGATGTCAAACCAATTGTACACTCACACTATAGAATTAGAGTCGGCTCAAATTCAAGCTCAATTACTCACCAGTATGGTGTTAGAAATAATAAATGATGTCAATGAACTAAGAGTAAGTACATACATACAGCAATGCCAACAAAAATTCTTGCCCCTCGAAGCAGTGCCTAAAGAAATATTAAAAGCCGACCTCCTTAAGTTACAAGAACAAATTTATGACCTTGTTTTAGAATTAAGTATTCCAACGAACCAGATATTAAAGTACTACACATCGCCACTAACAGAATGCATGCTGTCCCCTACTCAAATGTTAGTTAAAATACAGGTTCTTTGAAAAATATCAAAAGTACGTGGAAATTTTCAGGTCTACCAACATCTTATAGAAATTTCGTAATCAAACATGCACAGTGGGAACACCCTGAATCATTATAACAATTGGCATCTACACACATGAAACGAGGGAACTTTACAATACCACAGAGCAAAACCAGGGCATTTACTTCCTCTCTAAACAAGTCGTGAACAATCCGCAAACAGATTGCCTGAAAGCCGCAATATATCTCAAAGATTTGCACAGTCTATTCGACAATTGTAAATTCAAATGCGAGCCAGGAAATACACTCTATGTCAACGCGACCGAACCCACATCATTATGTCATAACAAACGCGCCTGGCGAGCTTATACTTAGAGGCACAAATAAAACACTCAGTAAAGTTATTCCCAATCCTAAGGTCGGAACCATAGAACTTACCGTACCATGTGGCTGTGAAATCACATCTAATAAAATAACAATCATTAAAGCCACCCACGTTTGTGACATTAAAAGCCCTAAGATAGGAAAGATGCACTCAATATTGCAGGTACAATGGTTGAAAAGTAACAACTTTGAGGCTCAGCAGTTAAAAGTAAATGAGGGTATTTCCTTTTACTCAGTAAACGACACAATTAACGATAAGTGGCAGATAACGCACGCAGACCTCCCTACTATAACAAACATGGAATACCAGTCTGCAATTCACCAGATGCATGTGTTCTCTGTCCTCTCACAGGAACATTACAATTACATCAGCTGTTCCACCATCATAATTCTAACAATAGCACTTGCAGGAATATATTATAAGTTGATCAAAATCGCTATTCTTATGAATAATATGGCCAAAACGGCACAACCATGAAATGATACAGTTGTCACATGGGCAGGCAACCCAGTAATTTAACTAGCTTCCTCCAAGTTGCTATTCGAAAAGCGAGGTCACACTTATAAGGGAATAAGCACAAGTATTAAGAATCAATATAAAATGCAATGCATGTGCACACAGGCACTTTGCAAATTTTGTTAAGGCATTTCAAGGTGCGAAGCAGGCTAAAATGTCATGAGAAAACATGCACATAAATGTGGAATTAATTGCCTTTCTTGCATGCTACATAAAGAGATATGAATATAAAGTCAGTGTGTTAATAGCACAATGTACAATTTACGGCAAGGCGCGCACACTTCTGTAGCATGGCAGACATTGCGAAACTCAGCGCTACCTAGTGGGCAAAGTAAGAAGCACTGAATATCATGTCGTAACCATAGGCACGATTGCCGCGACAAAGAATGTGTAGAGTACAGCACATATGCACTCCCATAGCCAATGTACCTTTTCCACGCACTAGAATACGTTTAGGCAGCAATCACAGCCACGCAGCGATTCTCGCCATAGCAATAAGGACGGGACCCCAAAATCATAGTAATAATTTTGTTTTATGCCTTAGATACTGTTAGGCCTGTAAAAATAGATCAATACCTGAAAATAGGGAATCCATTAAGATATTACTTATGTACAAATTCACCATAGTGCAAATGTAAAGGACATTGCAAATAATTTTACGTAATCGCGTAATTTTAAACAACAACAGCAAAACTGAAAGGAATTGATATACTGAATTAAGTAACACGTATTACTACATTCAATGTTCAACTTAAGTCTACTATAAACTTACTGCGCTATTGCCGAATGTTGCTTTTTAAGAGAGCTCTCACCCCAATCCTCACCATCTGTATTCGATGCGGGGTTAAAAAGTACATTTCATTTTTAAGGGGGTAAAAATAATTCCAAAGCAGAGTCGAGCACTACATTACTCTTCCTATCAAACCAACATGCAAGCAATAGCGACCCATTACTACATTAGGGTGCCGGCACAAAAACCACTGTTAGAAACAGTTAAATATTAATTTTTATTCCAATTTAATAACACAATTTTCATGTAACATATTAGTATTGAAATCATGCCAGCCTTGTACAAATCCATGTTAAGAAACAACACAATTGTAAATAACATACTGAGTAAAATAAGCTAAACTAACTTGTAGTCTGGCAACCCAGGACAAAAGGGTAATAAAGTTAACTGGTAAATGTATATATTGAACTATGTTCACGTAAAGTAGAATAAATATTGTACCTTACAAATGACAAAACAAATCATTCAAAGTAATAAGATAAATGTATATCAAGTGTAACATACGATTATACTTATTTCAACCACTTGTAAATAACAATTTCACCTGTGCCATACTGGCACTGAAAAAAAAGTAACAAAAATAGTTTCACATTGCCATCGGCTGCCACTAATGTAACGCAAGCCCGACCCTACGTGCCTGACACCACCTTAGGGAGTCATCATAAAGAGGGGGGGGGGGGTTACGACATCCTTCAGTTAAACACAGTTATAAAGTAGCACCACGCTTCACAGCAGCTCTTTCCGACTAGCTCCACCATTCCACTGAAGCATGGCTACACCGCTCCAAAGCTCAACTCTCTGACCTGACCTGGCCGATCCCCTGCACTATACCACCCATACTCCAGACGAGGGCGTCTGGACGCTCGGAAGATGGAGGTCATGCTGGGACCAGCTCCTGCGAGGGTAGCACAGTGTCGCACTACGGCGAGGCGCGGGGTGACATCGGCCAGCTGAAATTCTGTTTTTAATAACAGACCTCGGGGAATCGAGCACGAGGTCAGAGGGGTTGTATATGAGCTCAGGGCGCTGGAAGCTCTGGCCTTCAACTTTACTGCTGTCGTCGGAGGCACTGCCCTTGAGATGCCCAGACGAGGGGACCACAGCCCGAGGTCCGCCATCGACACCCAACGAGAGCCCGTCGTTGAGGGAGCTGTGTTACTGCGACGAGACTTTGGATAAATATTATTTCCCTGGTAGGGTGACGTAGGGCACTTTAGGGTGCGGGACTCACGACGGCCTAAGCTCGTTAAAGCATTGCTTAGCCGATTCAAATTAAAGCTAATCCAAGCTTGAATTGGGGCATCAGCGACCTGTTGATCTATTACTGAATTCAACGACTTGCGTATTGTATATTTGTAGAAATTGCTACCTGTTTGACAGGCCTACTTGAGGCTTAATTGTAATTGTTTAGTAATTTAATAAAAGCAATATTTTGTAGACAAGTGCTTTATCCTAGAGCTACTTTGATCCCCCTTGTTAATGTGTGGCCTGCTTCCTCAGGAGAGGTCACGGCAATGTGTTGGTATGCAACTGGGTAGGCAGTACATTACGTCAGACGATCACATGATGGCACATTACATCTACCCTGCCCTGGTATCCCACCTCGAGCCCCATTCACGTGCCTTTTCATTTCCAATTAGCATGGTTGAGTAAATGTTTGCAGAATACACAGATATAATTCTCATGTATGATGCAGCTGAAGGTAATGGAAGAGCAGATCGTCGGCTGTATCAAGAGTGTTATCCACAACATGCAATGCCATCGCATAACCTTTTCGCCACAATTATACAACGGATCCGAGAACGAGGTTCCGTTACTGCCGACAGGAACGACTGTGGTGCTGCAAAGAGATACCATACTACCGAATCGGAAGAGGCTGTATTGCAGCACATTGAACAGAGCCCATCAACAAGTATGCGATCAGTTGCATGTGCAATGGGCGTTGCTCTCAGCATCGTCTGGGAGGTTCTGCATGAGCAACACCTACATTCTTACCAGCTGAAAACGGTACAGTCTCTGCATACAGCCGATTTTTCACCACATGTTAACTTCTGCACGTGGTTCCTGCAATGCTGCACCGACGAGATCCTTTGACTTTAACTGGTTGTAGCACTGAAATGGTACGTTTCTAGACATGGGTTCCTATTCAAAAGATAGTCTACTTAGTCCCCTCTACAAGCCCTAGAAGTTTGTAAGGGGAATTTCGGAGTGTCGTGTACATAAAATGGGTAAGGGGACTAATGGAGTTTCTGTCAGTTGCATATAAGTATGGTGTGCTTATTCGATACAACTATCAAGTATGAGGAGCTGCTTGTGGGCTACAGGCAAGTATATTTTAAAACATATGGGGGAGCACTGCAAGTACAATTATGCAATAACACCGAACACTGGTGTTGTACATTCGAAATGTATCAAGAGCTCAGATTCGGCGAAGGCATAGCTTGCGAGGATTGTGCTGTGTGGTCCATGCCCCTCGACAGTGACTTACCCTGCATGCTACAAGACTTAATTATAGCTAGTTATAATGAAGATATTAGGAAAAATGGGGATATGTAATGATTATCTACCAACTCGTTCTGCCAGACTGTGGGATCACCATCTGTTGTAAAAATAAATTTGCGATAGAGGTGTTTACAGCTTTATTTTTCAACAGGGAAATCTTTCATGCCCATCTATGTGTAATAGCTACTTATGTGACATAGCTAATTCTCATCCAGCATGAAGTATAAGACAAGTACTATCATTTGTTATTTAAGGTAATGTGTACAGACTCTGTTTTATGTTTACAGGTAGTATATCTCACAAGTTAAAAACTTGTTTTCCTTTGTGGTGGTTGTATATAACTATATAATTGGTTTGCGCAACGTTCTTGTATGCAGTTTAAAATGTTGTACGTTAATGATTAATACAATTTTCCATGTATCTGTATTGAAAAATCTAATTTTATTTGTATTAAAAAATCTAATTTTAAAATTACCAAGTTGTGTAGATGGTTGTTGCAATGTAAAATATTCCATTGTTGTTTGAGAACAAAGCATTACTTTCAGTTGCGAGTTGACTTTCATACAGTGAGGATGACATACTTCCATCCTGCCAACCCATACATGTCTGTTACACTTAGAAAATCTAGCGTGAACTATTCTTACTGGTCTAGCGGACTTTTGAGAGAGTTTAGCGGACATGAGATTCAATGTTTCATTTAAGAATCATGTATTTCCCATTAGGAAATGAAAATATGCATGAATTAATACAGTACTAAGAGTTAGATAAATGCCCTGTGTTTCATATGACACCAAGTACATTTTTACCTGCGAGTTTGGGTGAAGTGTACTCTTACTTTCAAGAAACTTTCTCAGATTTAGTGGAAACTTTAATTTTACAAGCTCCCGACTGTTCTAAAGATGTGGGTATTCAAACTTGAGTTGATGACAAGCCTAAACCTGGACATAAGAAATGTATGTACCCTAAAATCTTTCAAGCAGAGGATGTAGAAGTAATTGTAAAGAAATGTGTTAAAACATTGTTTACTGAATCTGCAAATAATACGTAAGCTTTTGGAAATTTTAACTGTCAAAGTGTAATGTCATTGTGTAAACAAAATGTTTGCTGTTAAAGTGTAACCACAATGTTTAAGAGAAACAATGTCTGACAAATTGTATGACAAAAGTGTTGTAATTTTAGTATATAATAAATAGCTTGAAAACTTACTTCCATTTATTAATGATTTCTAATTCTCTTCCCACATGCATGATAATACTACCATTAAAAATGAGGTTTAACACACGATTCATATTTTAAAAATTTTAATGTATCACGTAATCTACAATTAATAATAATTACTAACTTGAAAGTGATTCGTGACATTAACTTTCACAAATGGTAGCACACAGCTTATAGTTTGTAGCAAATTCAGATGGAAAATGGTGATTTAATTACATTTGCTCTCCTGCAAATTGAAATGTTGCAACTGAATTTAAATTTAATCTTTCTAACATAATATGTTCATGTCGTCTACATTTGAAACATTACTAACTTAAAGATACAATTCAATTTTAATATATGACCTATATTTAAAATGCCATAACATTCAATTTTTTTTTTAACAGTCAGAGTTATTGGTTGCTGTTCCACATTAAAACTTGTATTATTCCTGGCCGGGCCCTATCTACTATCCACTCTCCAATATCGTGCAAACAACACATGCTTGCCAAGTATAAAAGGAGGTGCAATTTCCCAGTTCTTTGTCAGTCACTCTCCAACCGCTGAGCTGAACAGATGGGGGGTTCACAATTTATTAGAGATATTTAGAGCTCAGTCTGTTGCTGATTTCTGATCAGACAACATCTCTGCACAGTGGATTTGCAGAGTAGCTCTACCAGTTGCCAATGTGTGTGTTTTACTGGCAGTTCATTGAACAGCGCCCTGCCAGAACTACCCACACTCTCGCCTGTGTGTTGTTGTCTATGGAACTAACTTTTTGACACTTATCCTTTTTTGAAATTTAACTTTTTTGAAAATTATCCTTTTTGAACTTTTTTGAGAATTATTCTGTTTTGAACTTTTTTTGAGAATTATAATTTTTTGAAATTTTTTTTTATTATTAACTTGTTTTGATTATTACATTTATTCGACCTGTCATAACTTGTAACTTGTTTTAACTTATTGGGCATGTTTTGGTAGAGTATTTGGTATGATAAATGTATGCTACAAGGAATATACACACACACATTTTCTCATTTTTTCAGGTTTTTGCTGTTGTTTCATATGTCTATAATTTTGGTTTTTTTTTCTTTTGTTCCAGATTGGGTCTTTGGCAAGTGGTCTAGGTGAGTAGATGATATTTATTATGGCCAACTCCCCAGTAGGTAAGCGTTGTTGCATTAGTTCGTGATTAGATAGTTAATCCGATTCGTCCCCTGATTCAGAAATTTATTCTGGTTCGTCATCTGATCCAGATTCGTATTCAGAGTCTGGTTCGTTGATGTCCGACGTATCTTCGTCGTCAAACTTGGACTGTGACATTTTGGATATGGAATTTGGATGAAGAATCCTTGATGCACAGATATGTAATGATAGGGTAGAATATGACGTGGACTTTGCAAACCTTTTTCGCGAGATACAAGGTATCTGTTTTGGCGATTAGCGATGAGGCATCCAGGCCTTTCAAAATGTATGCCCCCATAGTGGTAAAGTTTTTTAAGCAGATGGTTGCTGAGTAGAATGCTACGGATATATATAATTTTTGCAGTAAAGCCAAATCCATCGTCCATTCGTCCGATATTGGCGAAATTTACTATGAAGACATTTCTTCTCAGCTCACGATAAATGTAGTGAGCTTTATGCCAGATGTGGCAGTTGGGGAATGAAATTGATTTTGCAAATTGATATTTCACATTTTGCAATACAGGCCATTCGCCATTGCCGATAGGAAGGCTTGTATTAATGTACAGTACGGAAGACAAGTGCTCCTTCTATTCTAGCAGCTTTATTCCCTGCCACAGTCGATGTAAGTCATTCCTCTTCATATCCAAAACCTCACCAGGTTCTGAATACACAAGGATTATCGACTTCTGTAGTGTTGCATGAAATCAAACACTTCGATGAGCTCAACAATATTTCCATTAATGTATACTCAGTGGTCGACAAAGATAGGAATATTGTTGACGAATTGTTTGATAACGCTAAGGAGGGGCTTGTTGTACCCATCTGCATTTCTCCTGTGCGATGTGATCGCCTTGTAAACATGTTGGCAATTCGTGCCAGTGGTAGTACTGCCCACCTGCATTTCATAATGATAAATAATGTGTCACGACTGCTTCACAGTCAGTTAAGTAAGAAGCAACACAAGAAGTTTGTGTTTAGCCACTATCTCCAATACTTTGTAAGTGAGGAGAAACTTGTAAACATAACAATTTATGCCAACAACACGATACTTTGTGTTGTACTTTCCTGTCTGAGAAAGATAAGTACCTTGCATTTAAGAATTTTGCTAATCAGCAAACAAACCCATGTCCACTTGTTTACCGTATATTGACAGTAGCACCACATCAACCATATGCTTGTAGCCTTTTGCTCATGTGTGCTTATGATTCCAGTTTATCAAAGTACCACAAGTTTGTGGGTGAAGACAGTTTGTACAGGGTGGTTGACAAATTAGTTGAATTGACAAAGTGGGTTGCAGAGATATACAGCGTAACAGTTACAATGAAGCCATTGACAATAGCTGATAGAGCTAGGCTTATGGTTCAAAAAAGTTGTCATTTTTGCAAAAAGCTGCTCAGTAAAGTTTTTGCGATCGACCATGATCATTTTGCGGGCACTGTGAGAGGCCACACATATAATAAATGTAATTTATTCATCAAACTTAAGAAAAACCAACTTGTAGATGTATTCCATAATCTGCAGAATTATGATGCCCACTTTCTTATGAAACCACTGGCTCTGACACATACCACGCAACCTGATGGAAGAATGGGAATCGAAAAATCGGGTAAAATCAAGGTGACTGGAAACACCTTAGAAATCTATAAATGCATTACCAAACCTATTCCCTACGGGGGAAATTTCCAGTGCATGCAATTGCACAACATTGATACTTTTAATTTCATGATCGCATCTCTGAAGACATTGCCACACAATTTGTTTTCTGCCCAGTTGAGTATCACCTGCTCACAATTTCCAGACAACACACAATTTGAATTGTTAAATTGATGGAATGTCTGGACAATACCTCACTTCCACCCAAGGATGCATTTCATAATATAATGAAAGGCGAGAGCATTAGCAATGCAGATTATGCTCATGCTCAATCTGCATGGAATGTGCCCATTTGTCAGACTTTGCTAGAGTATGCAATCCAGTATTTATGTAAGGATATGTGTTTGTTTGCAGATGTATTTGAATATTTCAGAACCATATGTTTGGTAGGATATGGCCTTGACCCCGTTGTGTACGTGACAGTTCCCTCTCTCTCATGGGATGGTCTTTTGCTCATAACAGGAGTGCGGCTGGAGCTGATCACTGACATAGATAAGTACATTTTCATATAATGTGGGGTCAGGGGTGCTAATGCCCAAGTTTCAAAAAAGCATACGGAAGCTAACAATATTTACATTGGAGATAAGTACGACCCAAGTGTGGCAGACAAGTATATTTGCTATTTTGATGTTAATTGTCTGCACAGCCATACTACGAAATGTAAGCTGCCTATTGGTAATTTCGAGTTGGTTGAATCGGATGTGTTTTTGATGTGGAATTTTGCCAACACGGACAATGATAGGGACACATATTTTTTTTCGAGGAAGCAGATTTGTCTTTTCCGAATGAATGTCATGATTCCCTAATTCATATGCTTCTTGCCCCAGTGTCTGGCATACCTCCGAATGACAAAACTGAGGAATTGCTTTTAACTCTTGTGCCATGGAAGATTTACATTATTCAATGGGAAACACTGGAGCACTATTTTAAGTACGGTGCCAAACTCAACACTGTTCATCACGTTCTGTACTTTAAGCACTTAACATGCTTACGCTGCGAACACATTCGGGAAATCATGTTTGTAATTAATTCATAATTCCGTCTATGGAAAGACTGTGAAGAATGTCTGTCAGGAAAGGGACATCAGAGTCGTAACGTGGTAAGACATGATTTACGGGGTGGCAGATCTGTTTGGACGACCTACTTCAAGGCACGACAAATCCTCGATGAAAATCTTGTCTTGAACGAAATGGAAATCGTCTCTGTTACATTTAATAAACTTTTAAACACTAGTTTTGCCATTTTAGATTTTGTCTAAAATATAACTTTATGACTTCCACTATAATTACATGTAAAATAAATTTCCTCAGCATTTCCTACACTGTGATACCAATAGTTTAATATATGGGATTCACTGTCAAGTTGTTTACAAGTGTATTCCCCCTGATTTGGCAACACATTTTGACACTTCTAACTATGTGCCAGATAATCCACAAAAGTTCCCATTGGTGAACAAAGGCAGTATAAGAGTTATGAAGTATGAATGTGTTAGTCGCGTCAGCACACGCTTTGTAGGCATATACCCTAATTTTTACTCACACATCGTTTTTAATGAGCAGTGTCTGAATAAAGTGAAGGTGATAAAGCCTAATGTGTTGCAATATCTCCTGTATGGGGATTGTGTGGATTGCCTCATGCATAATTCAAGGGTTATGGGGAACCCATTTTCACTTCCGTTCATATGGTCATTGAATCTTCAATGGACGAGTAACAAAAGTAGAATGGTCGAGTAATGATGATAAATGGTATGCCAAACCGGCTAACATGACGATATTACCTTGACAGCATTATAAGATTCCCAAATAAATTTATCCCCTATATGCCAAAGAACAGCCAATCACCACCATCTATGCCAGTTACTTTAAACACCTCTACCAGTTACTTCAACGTCTGTCAACCCTTACCAACAACACCTGCTTCAACCACTTCAACATCTGCTGTGTGTGCCTATCCAGCATGTAACTTCAATGTAAGCTTCGAGTGGTTCCACTGTGAGACCAGTTTTTCCTGGTTCAGCACCAGCAAGGACAGTGATTCGCCTTTCAACTGCAGGGGTTGGCTCTCCAGCTTCTGGAAGGGTCAAAGAATAATTGTATATAGAAGATAACTTATATGTATATAAAATGACTGAAGCAGTACTGAATTGGTTGATGGTTACTAAAAAGTGTTTAAATCTTAATGTGGGTTTCATTAATGTTTACCTCACATCATGGGGTACACAAACTGTTGGGGATAAATACGTATTATATAAAGTTTTATATAGCACACAAACAATTTTAATCATTACACATAAATGCTTTTAATATATAGGATATGTAAATGCAATATATTTTTTAATTTATAATACTATTTCAAACCAACATGGCGGTGGTATAACCCTTTGGTATATGCAAATGGATTTCAGTTGAGAGCCGACTTTCATAGGGAGAGGGCATGGTTATGCAATTGTGTATTACCTTGGTGATTGCATAATGGTTAATTACTAATTGTACAAGCGCATATGTACTCACTATGCGATTATGCAAGAGCATACTTGGTAATTGCATGGATATGTAATATACTTCAATAATCCAATTACACATTTCTTATGCATTTCCTATGTAATTGTATTCCCCCCTCCACACCTCATCAATTGACCAGCACCCGATGGACCAACTAGGGTTGCCAACTTCTCCCATATTATATGGGAACTCTTGTATTTGACCAAGATTTTTAACCTTCTCCCGTCTCCCTTAATTATTTAATCTGGAAGGCCACATCTCTCATATTTCAGAAAATGTCAACAAAATACAGTAATCCCTCTCCAAATGTGGGTTCAGTAATGTACGGATTTGTTTTTGTAGACCTTTCCTCCAACCGTGGTACAAGTTTCTATTATCCAAAGTTTTCAGTCTTTGGAAAACTACCCTTTACTGTTGTTAGTGGTCGCGCATTTCTGAAGCTGCCATCATAGAATTTGACATTTGTTGTCCCAAGCAGCATTAAGCAATAAATTACTTCAAGCCAGAAGGGGACTGAGGTGTTTGGGTATGTTCGGGAAGGGGGGGGGGGGAGAAGTTGCAAGCCGGGTCAGTGATAATTCTTTTTTATCCTAGTCACATACCGCCGCCTCTGCCTTACCCTCCCTGTTTGTCGCTTCTGTTATCCCTCCTCTTTTGCTGTAAAAAACAGCAGCACATTACAGACTATTGTTGACTCATGATAACTTCGGTCTTTTCTGAAGCCCTGCTAAATTTCTCTTTTTGGTTACTGATTACGTATCCTTCCGCTATACGTAAAGATAAACACTGCCATGTGACTTCTACTTTTATAACTGTCAAAAGCGTTGGTTGCTGTTTTCAGCTGTTCAAAGAATTATGTCATATTGCAGAAACCATTTCCTATGAATGTTCACAATTTAGGCCTATAACAATATTTAGGTCAGCTTTATAACTATTTGTTACACACGATATAGCATGCTACACATAGTACACGTTAATATTTTCCACGATGGTGTTTGTTACAATTAAGGCGGGAACAACTGTAGTATTTAACACGTTATTAATATAAGTTTGGAATAAAAATTAAAACGAAGATACAATCAGTTCAACGAAACGATGCAGTAAATTCAAGCACGCAACTCGTGTCGCTTATTGTACATCGAAAAACGTAAAAGATAGTGGTAGACATGCAGACACATAGGCCTACCACAACATTTATTCTGCTAATATTTACATGCATTGGTACTTTCTGGTTTATAGGTTTATTTTTTTATTCATTTAATTTTATCTGGTTGGGCTTAGTATTTCGTTGGGATTGTTCCAGACATTCTAATCACAGGAATGTAAGCTCGTTACACAACTGTTTTTCAAACACCTAGCACAAAGTACAACATTGTGATAAACAAACGTGAATGTAAATAACTTCGTCATAACATCCGTTCATGGTTAAAACATATACATTTTGCACATATTTGAATTCAACACACACACCTGGCCTGCATAATGATTACAATGCAGCCACAACGCCCTTTCATATGCAACGATCAAAAACACATTTCACTCTGCCATGGAAACACATATCTATCACAACATCGTAACTTGCCTAGGATGTTAAAAAAAACACGAGTACAAACTTGAAGCTTTGTTAAGAAACATGCAGTATCATTGACATGTCACCACATCACTGTCAGTCGTAAGGTCATATAAAACTGGATATAATTGCCCGACATATTGGGACAAGCACGTGGAAGGTGCTTCCACGCCACTTCCACACCACTTCTGCCAAACTGCTGGAATTGTAAGTGTCGTGCATCACGCCATCGCATCTAAATAACATAGGCATTAAAACAGTAAAATATATTTTAAGTTGTAAATTCCAAATTCAAAAATTATTATTTTGCTGTAATAAGTACGAAATATGCTATAATATTAAACATGTATAATTTTGTTTATTAGCAATGGGAAATTTTCCGAGAAAGAGTAATAAAGTTTCTTCGGTCGAAAAAACAAACACCACGTCACCACGGCCTATGTACAATATTAAATTTACAAAGAGTATACCAAAAATACTATGTTGAAATAATAACTGAAGTGAGAACTATTTTTTACTAGCCATTGCCAATACACCACTGCTCTCGCTGTTTTTAATTCGTATATAATACGAAATGAACATTACAAGTTATAGAAGCTATTGAGAAAAGTTTAATTTATTCAAAAATTCAGTACTTTAGAGTTAATCTCAGTTTTATGTATTTGTGAAATACAAGTGATTGAACAGACCAGGTTGAGATGTTACGCCTAGGGTGATTTTTCAAAGGTTCGATTCGAAAAGGCGGAAGAAAGTGTGAATGGACTATAGTTTCTTAATCAGTGTATTTATGATAACTTCAAATTTAATGCAATGTCCTTTTTTGATTTTTTTTTTTATATTCATGTGCGTCCATGCCTACATAAGGTGTTAATTTCTTTGCGAAGTCAATTTTATGTGTAAAATTAATAAAAGTGAGTATGTGCAAATAAAATGTGTCCTATATTACCATATTTTGGCGAGTAAGGCCATGTGCGTGTATAGGCTATGTCAGAAGTTTTTGATGAAAAATTTGGGATAGTTAATATTTCAAGTAGATCGCACTAAATTTTTGTTTTCCTGTAAACATTGTCAGGCCTCATCATTCCAGTGCAGAGGCCAACACACCGCCTAAATTTAGTAGAAATTCAACACATTGACGTGAATCGTATCTATCAGCATGTTCTCCCAACACCGGGCCACTGTTACGAAGTGAACCGGCACTGTAACAACGGCAGTGGCAGTGGCCGGCTGGCCGCCCGCCAGAGTAATCTTGTAGCGACCCACCGACAGCTGCCCAGCCCCAAGGATCTAGGTCCGAGCGACAGATGCGAGCCGCCGCTGCGCTGCAGAGGAATTAGACGCTCGCCCAGCTGTGTGTGCACAGTAGCGTATTCGCTGCCAGCCCCAGCACACAAGTGATTTTATTTTGAATATGTAACTTGATATCTTTAAATAAGGACCTTTGCTTTCTGTACTAATTTTTGTACCTGTTTAAAGTTTAATGTAATGAAATATATAAGACCTAAGTGATTAATATTCATTCCACCATACCTATTACTCTCTTATTTTTTCTTAGAGTCTCCCTTATTTTTACAAAAAATGTTGGCAACTCTAGGACCAATGCGTGCATCAGTTGCGGTCCAGCAGTCAACGGGCCAACATCTTTCTCTCATCCTCCCCTATGCATCTGCATTTCCGCTCCACACATCCTCATTACGGTCTGACAGTCGATGGGTCAACATCTCCACCAGTCCTCCCCTTTGCAAATGCATTAACCCCTCCACACCTCCTCAGTTGTGATCCAGCTGCTGACGGACCAACACATCATCCAATCTCCAGCCACCGGCGAGACAACACATGTGATTGCGCAATAACTAAAAAAAATTGCCCTGTCCAGGAATCGAATCCGGTACCATACAAAAAAAAATGCAATTTGCCTTGTCTGGGAATCAAATCAAGTACCAAAAAGTGTCTAACCAGGAATCGAACCCGATATTCCGAAGAAAAAAATGGCCTTTCCAGGAATCGAATCGGAGGACCGGAAATGACCCAACTGGCAATCGAACCCCAGACCGGAAATGCCCCAAGTACTTGAAGTGCAACCAAAAGTGAATTTGCAAAAATGCATACGCAAAAATCCATTTGTACCATTCTTTCACTGAAAGTGCATGTGCAAAAAATGCACTTATATATGTTATATATGTTACGCGTGTGCAAAAATGCACTTTCACCACAAGTGCATGTGCAAAAATGCATTGGTATCCAGTAATGCCCTGCTAGTTTTACTATTATATATGAAAACAATAGAAATACTAACATAAAAAATAAACTACTATAGCTCTTTATAATAGCTTCCGACACTTATTAATGGTGAATTCTAATTTTTAATTTCAATACAATTAACCCGGCTTTTACATCATGAGTTAAAAATGTATTGCTAATTGAACTGCTTGGTAACACTGTTTATTTCCTTCATAGCTGTAGTACTGATGTAATTACATATCGAGTTTACTTTGAACAAGGAGAGACTGCGATCGGAACATGTGCACAGTCTGTGTGCCTGTGTACACAGCTGAACATGTTTGCAGTAAAGTAGTGGTTCTGTATCCCGTGTGGTCGCGGCCTTCGGCATGTTATTAAACATTAAGTTCTGGTCGATTTATTTATTTGCTATAAATGACATCACACGTAATGCATTCAAAATAGAACATGCTTGGGGAAATTCTAAAATATTTGAATTTATTGTATCTAACGCCTTTAAAGGCAATTTCGCACAATCAGATATTCATTGAATTCAATTACTTGAATTTAATTTATTGAACCTAAAATCACTTAATTTGCCCTTTAAATGAATTTCATTCATTAACCTTTCAAGTCTCCACATGAAAATTTATCACACATTTTTTTATTGAAACCAGCAAGACATTACCAAAAGTAAAATTTTAGAAGTATCTAAGAATAATATACGATAAAAATATAATTGTTTAAACCCCAAACATTTTCTTCATTTTATCGTATTTTTTTTAATACGTGTAAAATTTTTTAATGTGTGCACACAACTCCATTATTATGATATAACTTCCATTAATACTGCCAGAACAGCTGTGATAAAGCGAATTAAATTTTGGATTCAAGAAAATATAAAACGTGTTTTACACGAAAATCTTGAAGGAAAACGATACATTCAAGTTAGAGAAAGAGAAAATGGCTGCTATTATGACGTTTCTATAACGTCATATAAAATTCAATGGATTGAATTCCATCAATATTAAAGGTAATTTGAAGAAAAATTCGATAGCGTGTAAATGCCCTAAGAGTGAGCGCTTGTTATTTTTATTGTATTTTCCAAAACAAACTTTCACAAATTCATTAGTAAACCAAACAAGAACTTTTCGTGATTTTTGTAAATTACTGACTTTTGAAAAACTACATGTTTAAGAACACACATATTTTGTTTTTGTGCCAAGAGGAAGTCTAGTTGCTAAATCGCATTTTTTGCGATAGCAAAAAAATGACAAGCACTCGCTACTACACGTGCATTAATGGCAAAATTACTATGGGCAATGGCTCGTGACGGTCCACTCATGATAGTTGCCGAGATAACAAGTCGCCCTTTATACAGAACAATGAGCGAAACATTGGAGATATTGTCCATTTCAGCTACTACGAAGGTCGCTTCCTGACCGTTCAAAGAAAGTAGCATCAGTGTTGTTGTTTTGCTGATGTATCACCCTAGCTCAGGTTCTTGACAAGTACAAGTCAGTTTGCTTGTTATTTCAGCTGTTAACATTACCATTGCTCATTTCATATAAGTGGGGTAAAATTTGACAGACAAAGTTACCAACTTACGCAGTATGTAATCAGGGAATGCTCTTGTCTGCAAAGTATTTATCAGCTGATGAGTTGATGATGACTATGGAAGAAAATAGTACTCAGAGCTAAAAGTCGTCATTGAAACTTTAATTATACTTAAACCATTTATGGATGAAACTATGTTTTCAAAGCAACATGGATTTTTTTTTTTGTTTAGTTTATTGGCTTTCAAAACATGTTAAGCAATTATGACGGAGTATACGAACATTTACCATCAGTGAAAAGTTTCCAACTGGATGAATGCCGTTGTGTAGGCCTAGACTATATGCTCTTTTTCATCACTTTTATGCGAGTACCTTAGTCGGTGTTGTCGGAAAACTTTACCGGTAGTTAGTTATTTTTTTATTTGCTTTAAATCAGCATAGTTGGTTGTAGGCACTGTTTAAGTGCGTTTCCTAGAGTGATATGTAATATGATATGCAGGTGTTTACCGCTTCGTAAAGCGGCTCGTTTAACCATTTTCCAAGCTACGTCTGCCATCAACCTGCACAAATTTAATTTACGTTTCGATGTTTAAGTCTGTTAGTTTCAGGAAACAAGCGGAGTGTTGATTTTTAAAAAATGATTATGCAAATAAATTATGTCATATCAGTGACGGACTAACACATTTTTAGTGATGTAATTGTGTAAGGATGTTCATATAAAAACACGTGTTTAAAGGGTTGCGATTTACAAACAGCAAGTTAGCGTGTTTTGTAAATAATGTATTTCTAAACCGTTACTGTAAACTTTAAACTGTCGCACTTTCCCCTTTCCTCCTTTTTTTACCCTCGAAATGAAATATAGCTCCAGCAAACTTGGCCATTACAAAGGGTAACAGGTAGGAATGCCAACCTAATTATAATATTGTACATTGATTACTTGACGTAAGTTAGCTAACGTCAGTCTTACTGTGCTGCCATGGCAGTAAACACGAGGGAAATGCATACACTTGCGTATTGGCCTCATAACTGTTTACGAACGTTGTTTTATTGATTGTTAGAACGGCTGTGGCGGAAGGATACATTGTGAACGCTCTACTTTTCTTAAACTGTCAAAATGTCCACCATTTACACAAAATACACAATAGTTAGAGGTACGTGAAAATATAATTTTGAAAATCATCTTGTAGAATTTTGAGAAAAACATGTAGCCTTTTATAGCATTTAGAGAAGGGATTTTTTTTTAAGCATTTTGTAGCATATTTAATCACAGGCAATTTTCAGTTGGCAGATATATTTCCACTAAGAATTTTGTTGTCAATATAGTTGCTTTGTTAAATCATTCATGTTGACGTATTACATAGGATGTGTATTTCATTTAGTGTACATAAAATATGTACATATAAAATTATTTTATATATAATTATGCATATCAAATATGTAAATGCAAAATTATTTTTTCATAATTATGTTTATAAAATATATACATATAAAATGCTTTTGCACATAATTATGTATGTAAAATATGTACACATAAAATTATTCTACGCATAATTATGTATATAAAATATGTACATATAAAATTCGGTTTGTACATTATTATTTATATAAAATATGTACATATGAAATTCCTTTATACATAATTACGTATATCAAATATGTAAATATAAAATTATTTTATACATAAATATGTAATTATGCATATAACTATACAAGATAGGAATATAATTATTATGTATAGAATAAAAATTTCTACTTGCATGTTTTTCTTCTGTGGCGAACGAGTCTTTGGGTTTTCTCAGGATGTGCGCAATCGCGAAGGTATTTTGATTTTTTCTGCGAAATTAAATTTTTGCTAAAAATTATGTTACAAAGTGTAGTTTTTGTCAATAACGTTAAGATAATAGGATAATGTTAACACTTCGCATTGTAAAAACTCTTTCTGAACTTGTTAGTTTGGTAAGGGTATCGTTGGTTCAAATGAAAGTAATACAATGTATTTTTTGATAAATGTGTGAAATAAAAATAAATTGTATGAAAGACTATTTTTCTTAATGCATTTTATCCCTTCTAACTTTTAAGTGTTGCTATGAGAATTCACATATAAAAGTTAAGGGAATGATAACAAAGACTTAAATATAAAAATACATGGATAGTTTAATGCATACACAAACATTCATCCTACTGATATGTATAAATTTTTGGAGACAGTGAGTGAACCGTTTTTCTTATATGTATGGATAGAGAGAGCCGACAAACCCTTGCATTGATAAATATTGCTAAAGATTGGTGGAAATATTTGTACAGATTAGTAAGAATTGATGGAAAGATTGGCAAAGATTGGTAAAGATTGATGGAAAGTTTGGTAAAGATTGGTTCGTGTCGATTGGTGATATGTTGAGATCTCTGTTTCTGTCAATTAGTCTTTGACAAAACGGTATGTGTACAATAAAAGAAATTATTATAAATATAAATCTAAAGAATAAATGAATGCATCAAATAATTACAATATAATGTGAATTTTGAAGTTAAATTTATAAGTGACTATTGTGCAGGAAATGAGATGAGTCTAACATAAGTATTTATTATAGAAAATGTTCTTTACTAAATGGAATATCATGTGTGTGTGTAGGTATCTCATGGTATAGTGTTCGACCCTACGATCTTTCGAATATGGGGTATTTGTCTTCGCAGTATATCTCACTAAGATATAAACATAGTTTATTTCTTGTATCTGAGCTGTATATGGGAATAGTTATATTAAAGATTTTTGCGTACAGATTTTTAAAAAAGTAATGAATTATAACTCTGATTGATCTGTTTAATTATACTGATGGAATGGTTTTTTAGTATATTTTCTTCTTTATAAGTTACTATGTTTACAAAAAGTATAAATGGATGTTGTGTTTTGGTAAACCGGAGTGTTATTAAACGATGAAGATTTAGGTATTTACTTCATTTTGCTTGTGTTTTGGAGTTATTAGGACCCATTTTAAAGTAGATTTGGGTCCTTTAGGGTTAATTTGGTTAAATTTGGATCATTTTAGATTCATTTTGGGTTAATAGGAGCCAGTCTTGAGTGAAGCAAGTTTGTAAACTGGATATATTTCGTGGTCTGTATGTGTATGTGTTGGGTGAGATCTAACTATGTTTTGTTGTAGTGCAATAGCTTGTTATGTTCTGTAGCGCAAATGGTAAAGTTGGTATTTGCATAGGTTGTATACTCTCCCTCGTAGGATGTTGTTTTAGGTATATGTGATCTGCTCGGGTGGTAGGTAACAAATGTCTTGTCGTTGATATGCATGTCCTAGCGGCAATGCTGAAAGTAGATTCGTTCTCTTGGTTTTGGTTATTTTTTAAACATTACATTTTTCGTAACGATATTTTTATATTTGTGTACTTGAAATATATCTGTTATATAGATTGCGATTGTGTAGCCTTCCTAGATAAGGCACTCACCGAAATCTTTTCCGCGAGACCGTTGTTCTCCCTTCTAGAGATGAAGATAGACTAAGTGGGTATGGATAGCTAGTCTTTTGTTGTACGACGAGCTGTGATATTTTGATAGAGAGACGATGAACACTGCACGGGAGTTGTATAGAGAATGCTTTGGGTTTGGAAAGGTATCTTGTTTAAGTGTTTGTTGTGTAGTGCATTACAAGATGGCGTGTATATAAGTTATGCATAATATCAAACATATGTTGTGGTAAGATGCGTATTTAGAGAGAAATTAGTTATGTTAGATAATCATTACATATTAACTACTTATAAGTGTTCTTGACTGGATATGAAGCAACGAGTGCATTCTCGGTCTTCGCTCGTTGTGATTCATCGATCGGCGGATAGTTGGTTTCAGATTAATACGTACATAGTAGTTGCATTTGGATATGTGTTACGGCAATATTTTGATTAATTTACTTGCTACGTGATTAAAATAATATCTTCCTACCTGTATGGTTCTTGAATCGCTATGCATGTACTACTTATAAGTAAATAGATTTGCTAACTATTCATTTTTGTTATGCGAATTATTTTACTATAGATGACTGATGAAGCGAGTGCTCAATTCTCCCGATGTGAGCCTAACCTGTCATGATCGATGCAATTTCTTAGAATTTCTCAAAAGATTGTTTAGGTGTTTTATCAATCAAAAGGTTAAACTGTATAGGTAACAATTAAACATGGCGTTCTTCAGAAATTTCCGAGAACTTGTCAGCCATTCACAAAACAGTTTTCCTAGAGCAATTATAAAGATTAAAATGTCTTTGGCTATGATATGGTATGTGAGGTAATGCATCGACTTGCATTATGCAAAGTTGATGTGTATCTGACTTCGCCAGCTGGTTGTCTTGGTGAGAGGACATGTATTCAGTTGTGGAATGCATAATTCGTAATTATGTAAATGTGCATTATGTTTGTTGCGTAATGAGTAGGCTACTTAGCATGTGTGTTAATACACTATATTAAATTAGCATGTCTTAACTTAATGATAGATAAAAAGAACATTAATTTTAATAATAATTTAATATTTAATGTACAAGATGGGAGGATTTAGACAAATATCGCGAATAGTAATTCATATATGCGTATTTATCTCATTGGGAATTCAAACAAATAATACGTTATTATAACTATAAATGTGTATGTTTAGGTTGAAGTAGTGACTAAATTAGTACGCATGCTTCAATTTTGACGATTTCCGAAGTAAATAAATATAGTTAGGCCTACATTTAAACAACACTTAAGCTTCTTGTGAGATGAAACAAGGTATAAATGTGCAAATACTTGCTATACAGATAAGAACTAAGTAATATAGAAGGATCGAACCAACAGTTAAAAAGAGCAGAACTTAGCAAACAATATTTTACTAAGGGGTTTTTAATGAAATAAACAAGTTTAATTGTTATATGTAGTATGGGATAACACGATTTGAGTGAGACGAGTGTTTTATTTGGATCTGAATTTTCTTTCAAATGATGTTATATAGTAAATTAGAAAAGGGAATCTTGGAAAGGTTTTTTACTCTTTTGTGTATCATAATATTTTTAATTAAATATGTGTGATAATGTGTATTGGATGCTAGATGATGGAGATTTGTTCATCTTACAGCACTTTAATACTCTCTCTTTAAAAAAAAATATTTAAAATGTTTCAAACCTATTAAAACGTATAATATTCAAAAAATAAGTTAACACTGAATTCAATCTAAATGGCAGAAGAAAAGCTTAATTCCAAAAAAGGATAAACTTCAAGAAAGCATTAAACTCTAAGAAGATGTTAAGGTTCACGAGAATAAAGAAAATATTAAAGTGTATGTCTGTTTAAACAGTAGAAAACAATAAGGCAAAGAATATGTTAATAGATAGAAAATGTTTTAGAGTTCGAAGGTTAGGAAAAATAAACAAAATTTCAAATACTCTGTCTGGGATCGCATAGCGCCTCGTCTTCGCTGTCCGACGAAATGAGGATCGCAACCTCTTAACGTATAACGCCTTCTCACGCCAAAATGGCGTCTCCGCACGTACGACCTGTACACGGGATTCTAACCAGCCTTGGTAAGGTGGAATATCATCTGCACAAAAATTACTGGTTTACGTCAACAAAGTACACAACCTACTTCACCCTTTACCCACACTCTTATACTCAGACCTTCACACAACCGCCTAATGTCTGATGAATTGAAATCCAACAAATCAAATTCTTCAAACCCTATAACATCTGAAAATTGCTCGTACAAATCACCGAAAGCAAACCTACCCTTGTCCGGATAGAATACCCTGCAACCCCTAACCATGTCTTCAATACAATTAGTTTTACCCATGTTCGAAAAACCGTAAAAAACAACTGCTTTTTTTTTAAATGAACCCACCCCTCATTGATCCACGAATTCCACCACAAAGCGCACTCTTCATGCCAACCAACATTATAATCTGTCATAAGTAACATGAAACTCCGCTTTTTGCTAGCTTGATGCTCATTGAAACAACATGCTAAATATTTGTCGTACTGAGGATGTTGGCGAACGAACGGATCATTATATGAAAAAGTACGTGTATGCCTAAGCCACTCATGCACATGGACATTAAAATGTAAAGACCCACTACTTACATTGTACAAGAGCTCGACGTCTTCCTTGGTTATATGTTTCAGAACCTGCCGCTTATTCCGTACTCCTTACACGTCGGGACGCCGAGTTCCATCTTAGACTATTCTGTTTTCGGTTTTTTTTTTTTTTTGTGTTCTTACCTTGTTTTGAGATATGTAGGCTCTCCGAGACCTGGTGCATGCCAACTGAGTTCTTTGGCAAGCCTGCAGGGTGTATGCGTGTGTGTGTATGTGTGTGTGTGTGTGTGCTTGTGCGTGCGTGGGTGCGTGTTTTGCTATTACATGATGAAATGGTTTATCAGAGTAATTCATTGGAAATATTCTGTCTGTGGGTGCTGGTACATGTTGAAGCCGCATAAAAGATTGTTTTTCCCTGTTAGGGTTTGTTGACCTGACGGGAATAAAGCAGGAACTGTTCTCACTTGAAAATATCGTATGGACAACATGGTTACGGTAACGCTTTAGTCGTGAGCTCTCGTTTCTCGGGATCAAACACATGTCTCTCTACATATAATGTACATACTTGAAAAGTGTGTTTAGTGAATGCTAGCATAGTGAAACAAATGAAAAGGTATATGACAGTTGATGTTTGGCTGTTTTGCTTAGAGGACATATTATTTCGGTGAAAGTTTAGTTTTTAATTATTCATGTGTAGACGTGCATACCTAGTAAATATTCATTGCATGTTTATGCAAGAATTAATTTGCATGATTACGTTAGTTACATGACTACGTCATTACCGATTACGTCATATAACTGCATTCCACTCCATCATTCTCAACCGTCAACAGTTTACATCGAACATATAACACGCCGGTTGAGCAGTACACACTAATTAGGTAATACGATATACAGCGAGTGTAAGTGAATGCATAAGAATGCAGTTCTCAGAATTTTTTAAAAAATATTAAGTGAGTTGCATGGGAATTGTTCTTGGTGAACCAAAAATAACATTGCATTCATGAATATATGCATGAATACAAATCAAAAATAATTTTTTCTTAACTTAAAAATTAAAATAATGGAAATAATAAGTGTTCTGCTCAATAATTGTACTCGGTAATCCAAAACTAACATTACATTAATTCTTCTCTGCAGGTATTCACATCACAATAAAATTTGGTTAAACTCGGAAATAAAATAATAATAATACTTGTACTAAGCAAGAATAGAATCCAAATTCGAAATCAACATTATATTATTCAAGTCTACCACCTATCCAACGCACAAATAAAATTTGGTTAAAATTGGAAATAAAATAATATTACGTGTCCTGAGTATGAATTGAACCTAAATCCGAAATTAACATTACATTAAGTAAGCCTAGCTCCTATCCAACTCACAAATAAAATCTGGTTAAATTCGGAAATATAATAATATTATGTGAGTAAGTATATACTTAGTATGTATTTGGTAAGTATGCATTTGGTAAGTATACACCTGGTAAGAGTGCACTTGGTTAGTGTGCACTTGGAAAGTATGCACTTGGTAAGCATGCAATTAGTAAGTATACACTTGGTAAGTATGCATTTAGTAAGTATGTACTTGGTAAGTATGTACTTGGTAGGTATGAACTTTGTGAGTTTATACCTAACTATTTTTATAAAAGGACATAATGCATATTTCACTCTATTACTCTTATATGCATTGAGGATTATGTGTATGTTATGAATTTGATGAGTATAGATTCAACAGTTCCTAAATTATGGCCATATTTACAAAAGGGCTTAAACGCATAATTACCTTGCCAGAAAGGGTTTAGGGCCTAATTGAACTGTTGTAAGTGAAGTGATAAGTTGTATTTGATGCTCGGAGTGCTTACATAATTAATTTATAAATAAAGAAAAGATTGCTCCAATGCTTACTAAATTCAATATGGCGATGGTTATACTCACATAATCATATTTTCTGACGACATTTGTTATCTGTCTAAAAAATACTAATCTTTAGATATGTCACCCGATATTCTTTATTGTTAAAGTTAAATTAATATACTTTTAAATTAAACATATAGCTTCAATTAAAAAAATTATGCTTTGAATACGTGGCGCTTGTGAACCCATAAAAGAGTTATTCTTGAAAATACGAGTTCATAAAAGTTATGCTTCTTTTATATTTGACAATTTTAAAGTGATATATAAAAAAATTAATTAAATACATATTTTTTTTTTATAGAACTACAGTTTAACTAATCTATGTTTGTAACATATTAAACAAATTCAATTTGAATATATAAGGTCATATATATATATATAGTGGTGTGTGCGTTATTTATACATCATTAAAAGCTCAATTGTAAAACAATCCTTCGTGGCTCAGATGGCAGATGCTCAGTTCGATTGTAGCACTGGGAATTCGTCAACAGGTCGGTCTCACTAGAGCTTCGTCAACGTCAAAAATGTCACAACAACGTCAAATAAAGGTTAAAAAAAAAGATGGAAGGAGCATTGTTCTGCTGACCTACAGGTCCATGGTTCGGACCCACTGGGATATAAAGTTTTTGTATTGAACTAACCATAAGACTTCTTCATATAGCATATATAAATAACAATTCCTTAGCTTCCAGCAGACCCTAGTACTCCTACCAACAGATGACAATATTAAAAAACAGTGGCTCTGACGGTCGAGCGATTGGCACGCTATCTAGTAGGCAATGTGAGTACTCGAACAGGTTGATTAAAATCGATTAATCAAACTGGCTGGCCACCTTATCGACCAAGTCCACAACTAGGTTGGCAGCTGATGACGAGAGCAGTGATGCCTAGCTAGCAAGTCTGGAACTGAACACAGCATACATCTCTGGGAAGGAGTGGGGGTGGTTGGGGGAAGGGGGTGATCAATCACAGCAGAGCGGTGGTGTGGGGAGTGTGGAAGCCATAGCTGAGGAGAGGAGGTCGAGAGCCTACAGTCTCGCCGCAGGGACCCAATTAATTCCAGACCTAATCACAGCATAGCTCGTTGAGAAGGAAGAAGATGAGGGGAGCGGTTGGTGGTGGAGATAGTGAAGGCTGAAGAGGGGTGGTAGTTGATCAGGCATCAGTTGTAGATAACTATAGGAGTAGGGAACAGAGGGTATGTACTCTCGCAGCAGTGCCACGATTTAGTCTGCACAGATGGTATGTAGTCTCCCCTGCAGGACTCAATTTAATCTCGATTAGAGGGTTGTAGCCTCACAGCAGGGCCCTGATTTAATCCAGGAAGTTCGTGCCACCACTACTTTTGTCATCTTGGATTTCAGTGCATCTTAATTTGGGGCAGCTTTTGTGTGATTGATTACATAGGGGTCTTATATTGGAAGGCAATTGAGGTTATTTTATTTTAAGTTGTTTTATTTTTAAAATCCTTCTACAGGATGGATTATTTAAAAATTTCACAAATTATAGCAGTTATTGAAAATTTTAGCATTTATAGCAACTTTCTATTTTCACGTACATCTCACAATGGTGGAAGTTTAGTGCTCTTAACGTAGTAACTGTGAGGTCGTTTATATATAATTCATGTGCTTCAAAAGTGTTTCATTTTCTGAATCACTAGAAATTGCTACTTCCGTCGTGTACATCTGCAGAAACTGAGACAGCGAGTCTCAAAATTTTCCGAAATTACGGAATTTTAACTGTTACCTTGTGCCTGACGTGTTTTTGGAACGTACACAAAACACCGTCATCGTGTGAAAACACAATTAAAAATTCTGACCAAGATTAATACTACAGTAGAAATGAAGTATTTCTATCCCTTATCTTAATGAAGAGTTGAACTATGAGCACGAACTTTACAAGCGAGACACGAGAGATTGACTTTCTTCCAAGTTATCGACACCGAGTGGCAGAATGTTCGCATCGTTAACTTTTGTCCCGACGACTGACATGGCCAGCGCTGTTTCGGCATGGCACCACCTGAGAGCAGCACTGTCTCTCGGAGCGTTCGCTCAGCGGTAAAATTAAAATAGACTGCGCCACATTCGCATGTTTTCCTGGAATCCGCAATGAAATTGAAAGTTCCGCCTGTGCTTATTGGAGGAATTTTCATTGGTTAATTATTCTTTTTTTTTTAATTATTATTTTCCTGTAAAAATTGATCCCAGGAACCTGCCTCTGGGCAAATATTCTCCTGGGATCGTGCCAGTTAAATGCTCTCCTCGATTATGTAACTTTGTAGCTGTAGCTATGTAACTTTAAAACCCTTCAGGCTAGCCGCCATGAAGGATGATACCTTAGTGGTTCCTTTGGCTAGGAATTTTAAGACTTGAAATTTGTGTAAAGTGGGCATAATTTTACTATCATGTAAAGCCTCAGAATTTGGAAAGTTCTTGTAATGCCCGTAAAATAGTGACATATTTTAAAAACCAAATTTTGTTAATGTCACGAACAGGGTGTTTTCAAGGTTAAGTGTTAGAAAAAGTACAAAGAGTTTTTGTGAACTCAGATAGTTTCAAAGGAAGGTGTTGTAATATATTTTGAGTCAGCCTTAAAGTTTGAAGTTTTAACAGACCAAGAAAATAAATGAGGAAACTATTTTAAGAAACAGTATCGCCCTGTTTTAAAGATTGGTAAAGTACAAATGAAATATATTGCTATTGAGGTTTTTCTAAAATGGTTCCAGAAAATAGCAAATGGTTTTGTAAATGGTGGACCCACTGTGTAGTCATAGTATTCATTTATTCTGAGTTAGATTAACTTGACCTTGTAGTATTTTGAGTCTCAGTATTTAATCAAGACTTTTACAGTTAGTCAAAATATTTAATCAAGTTTTGCAGTATTTTGAATATTAGTATTTAACCAAATTTATAATTCTTTAATCCTGAATATCAGAAAAATATAAACATATAAATATTTTTTGTAAGGGTAGCCTTGTGTACGAAGACATTTTAAAAATTGTGCAAAGGAAGTTGAGAGAAAAAAAGATTGACTCACATGTATTTCTCAGGGAACATCCATATTTTGAAACAAGTACAAATTGTATTCTAGTTCTGCCAAGCCATGCATGTCTTTGATTTAACATCTAGGTGTAAGGTGCGTCTGTACTCTGTCGTAAGATGTCCTTTTGTGTGCATCTGCTGGTATGTTTTTCTTTCGCGGTTTTTTTTTTTGGGAGTTTTGGATTTTCTGATTTGTGGTCTTCACCTTGTATGCGCAGCTAGGCGGGCTCACAAAACTTTATTTATAAAATGTAATAATAAAACAAAATAATGTTTAAAAGTAAAGCGTATCAACTGTTTTCTTAGATACCGAAATATTCTCAGTTAATATTTTTGTACAACTAATTTGCAACGCATGTATCTATACATTGCTTTCAGTAGATGCAACGTATATATTTTTACATTTTCTGTCGTAGCCTGGTTGCCACGAAATTGTTTATTGTCTAAGACCGTACTTTGTTTAACAGCCCTAAATCATAAATAACAGTTTTGACATATAGAGGAATGCGAATCGGCTCACGGAAGAAATTAATTCATATTAGTTTGTTTTCCGAACAGGAATTTACATCGTAAAGATGTTATGTGTTAAAAAGGGGAAAGAAAAAGGTTATTCTATACGTGGAAACAATAAAAATATTTATTTAATGTAATAAATGGCGTGGTATGAAAATAGAAAGAAGGAAAAGAATTCTAGTTTACTCGATGTTTATCCAATAATATTAACACCTATGATGTAAAATGGTGACATACAGATATACCGAGGCAGTTTGGAGATAATGTATATTAAATATACCTACTTGCATTGCGTACAAACAACAGTTTTCTGAAATAGATAGACAAATATATGTAGGCTAGTATATTTTTAAGTAATTGAAATGTTTTCTTTCTAGTCATCCATCACTAAATTATAAACAATAAAAAATATATAGGCAAAAAATTTTAATACTACTATAAATGGATATTTTAATCACCTTCAGAGAAATAGTCACTATCATAAATAATAAAGATCTGAATAATTTTATCTGTATTCCACATTCTCTTGTTAAAATTTCCGAATCTTGTAAAATTAATTAATAACTCAGTATTCCTTTGGGCATTAAAGATCAATCAATGTGGCTTACTTAAAATTTCACTTTTCCTTTGACTTCGTGTTCTCAGAATATTAATAAAAGTTTTAAAAATCGCCATAAGTTTCATATGGAAGCGTTCTTGATGTAATTTCATTAATTCAATTCTACTATAAAGGTTATTACAGTAGTCATATCTTCTAATATAAATCATATTGATTCAAAATTTCCAATACATATCACAACATATCTCTATAATCTCCAGTAATTGCAAAATAACACGTTTTTGAGACTTCACGATAGTTATATTCCATTTTACGAAAACTTTCATATTCCATTAACCATTAAAACAATTACACCGAGCATATTCAAACACATAAAAAAAAACTTCTTTACTCTTAGCAAAACAGAGATTAAAGGCTAAATTACTAACAAACATAAACTGAAATGTATGTTCTCCTTTCATTATGCCTCATTGTATTTATATTAATTTTAATTAATTAGAATGTTAAATTTCTCATGTTATTTTACATACAAAAGCATATACACCTTTTAACATGAGCAGGGGCCTGTAGTATTTACTCATCACAGATTTCACGCCCTAGTATTGAGAATTTTCAACATTGTAACGAAAAATTCCCAATTCTACTAAATAATTCAATCGCCAACATAAAATACTGGATACTCCAGTATTTTGACATTATTAGAATTATTATAAAATATATAGGTTTAAAATTTCCTTTGAATTATTTTTACTTTATAATTATTATGTTATATACATTTTTTTACGTGCGTATAACACAATGAGTACTGTAATCAAAATACGAGTTTTGTAGGTCTTTGTCAGATTTTCTTTTGGATCGGTCAGCTCTCTCCCCGCAGTTTCGGATCATCCGATGTTCAGCTGCCTACGTAAGTCGTCCCATCACTAAGTCCTCCGGAAGTTAACACACACCTACATTGCTGCAGCAGCCATCTCACTCCTCGGGCGAATCTTGAACAGGTAATAGCTGGCAAGACGAGAAACATACGTATCTTCAAGAATTATTACAGAATGATATATTTTCTGCCGTAAAATCTTGGTGACCTCAAGATAAATACAATGTTGTCCTCCCTTCATGTTTTAGTTTATTCGTGGTTGAATTAAATTTTGATACAAAAAATAACTATAAGTGTTCAATAAACAGATGTTTAAATTAATTATTTTTTTATTTCGTATAAATTTTCTTTGCATAAGTAATTTGTCTTTCCTTATCATCGTTTTTTTTTCTCGCAACCATTTTCCAACCATTCTTAATGGACCCTTCACTTTCTTGGAATTAGTTTTCGTTGCCATTTCACTGATGGTACTGTTAGTTCTCATTTATACATATATATTAGAGTATAAATACTAACTAACAAAATATCATTTCCCTTCGAAAATATGAGATATAATTGAAGATACTATCGAGCCACTAATGGTTAGTATTGAGTTCGGGAGCAATTACTCCAACCCTAAACAATGTCGAAGAGAAAATACCTAACTAAACCTAACCCAGCCTAATAACACCAATTTACCTTAAGAAAGTCAACGATTTCATAATAATAATAATAATAATAATAATAAGTTCAATAAAAGAAAATAATTATCATAACAACTGTCACCCAAATAAACTAACCCTACAATATTTGCATCAAAGTGGTTCAACATTTGACATACAAATATAGTCAATAGACGAGACATTGAATAAACAAAGGACGATGATTATCTTTGAATAATGATAGTCAACATCATGAGTTGTCAAATTCAACCCTTATCAATATTATATTAATTAAATTCAATGTATATGTATGGATCAATTGATACCATTAAAAATATTCAATAAGTGATCAACTGAACAATCTGACATTATCTCATATATATATATATATATATATATATATATATATATATATATATATATATATATATATATATATATATATATATATACACAACGATCGTCATAAGATTGGTTTGCAAAGAAAACATTTACTCGAAGAATAAGCAAGGAACATTGATTTATGAACATATTCCAACTGCACCATAGTATCCGAAACAAAATAACAGCAACACCTTGTTATAGTCATTAAACATTCATGAATATGATAAACTATACAGCAATTAAAATGAATTAATTTACATGTATATGAACTAGATCTATACAAGACTATCAAAATTCGAATGACTTCTCTAGGGCTTAGGTAGTTGGAGTAGGAAGGTGGTAAGTTACTTAAGTTCTGTAAAGTATAACTCTCTTCTATCTTGTACCTTTTCAAATTATATTGGAGGATTTGGGAATCTTGTAATATTGTTAATTATTCAGACTCTTGAAGTTCTTGCGGGATAACGAATATTCATAACTATTCTTGACGTTACTTCATCTAGAATATTGTGTGAATTTCTACTTGTAAAGTAGTTGCATTTCCATGATCACACAAGTATGGCAGATATTTTCAGGTTCTAATTTTGAAGTAGTAACATTCTTTTAGGTAGTTTTACATGCCTTTTGGGTTTCGGTTGATAATTAAAACCAAACATATTCATTACTAACATGAAGTAGTTCTTTAACCGCCTGTATTGAGCTAGTCATTAACTTTGAATGTTTTCTGTTGATGCATGTGCGAATTCAAACAGATTCCAACGACGAAAAATAGTACAAACACAATAACATAGAAGCAATTGGCTCCACAAAAAAAAATGATATAGTGACAAATACATAAACACTAAATATGTAAGACATAAATTTCAATAGTCGTGGAAGTCTATATATCTTGCCTGATCATTGGCATTATCACATTCCGTTCTTTATTGGTGCATTACTATATTTACTACTTCATTAGTCACCTACAGAATATTGTTTAATATTTTTGACAAATCGTATTTAACTTTTGTCATGTTATGGTTCCTTAAATGTGTGATGTTATATTTCCCCGCTAGTTTGCCATCTAAATGTTCGAGTTCATAACAATGCTTCAGGTTGTGGATTATCGCTTTCACTCGAAGTGGATCATCATATAGCAAGAATAGTTTTCATGTTACATTCTCCTAAAATGAATTTATATTAAGATTTCCTTAATACATCTTTTACAGTAGAAGAACTTATTTTAGAAACATTTTGATACTTTATCCTCATTTCTGCTGCATGATACAACCTTGCATTAACTAGGCCAAAGACTTCAGCTTTAATCTGATCTGGATTACTACATATCCATTGCATTTTCTTTACTACGCATTTGTGGTAATGGCAAAGTTAGGGGTTTCGAGCTCTGCTGTACTCCAAATTTTTTTCCTCTATAGTAAGGTACACACATTTGAATATTGAGTACATTATTTGCATTGGTACAATTGCAATTCCTAGCAAATATATTTAAACAGACGAGTTTTCGAGTTTCGGTCTGCAAATGTCTGTATGTCGAAGTGATGTTTCGGACAGCAAACAGATTTGTATTCAGAGACTCCAATTTAGATTTTGCAGTCGAGTGTATGTCTCTGTTTTGTGTGTTACAGTAATCTCTAAATCACTCAAATGTGTTTACACACTGATCACGTCATCAGAGTGGGTTTTACTCTGCAGTTCAAGTGTACTGATTTCGAATGGCAAGCATGTTGAGATTGGTGTCAAGTGTTTTACTAGTGTAACTTGTGAAAGAACATACACTTAGTTGTGCAATGTGTAATTCCTTCTTAACCTGGGTTACCTCTTGGCAGAAAATGTTTTCCACAGTTTTAACAAGTTCTAATTTAATTTCAGTGCCTATCATTTGCATTTCAGTTGGTAGGCCAATCTCCAATTGCTGAACATCACTACTTAAGTTAATTTGGGTGTGTTGTGTTTCTGTTTGCATGCAAGTTAGGCCTTGAGTTAACTTGTCCAACTGGGCGTTTCGTGATCTTACACTTAATTGCACACTATGTAAATCATCTTTAACCTCCTTAATTTCCTTGCAGATAATATTTTCAACATCTTTACTCAGTTACGACTTAAGCTTTAGGCCTAGCTATTGCATATCAGTTTGCAAATTAATTATTTTGTTTTTTGTTTGTTGCATATCACTACTGTATGCGTTTTGTATTTCAGTTTGCAAATGCTGTAGTGAAGCCTGCATATTACTTTGTATTGAAGTTGGCATTATTTGCATCATGCGGACCAACTGATTTATGCTAGCTTGAGTGTCATCATTATCTATGAACTGATTGTTGTTACCGGCACCAACTGCCTGTGAATCGTCGTCAGATGTTGCTAAAGTAAGCGAAGATATATCTACTTCTGTCAGTAGGGTGTTCATATTTGAGTTTTCTAAACTAGAAAACGGTAATTGAGTTTTTTTCAATGTCCGATGGTTCTCGATGGGCACTTCGGAGGAAATAACCTCCCATTTCCTTAGCCATACCTCTTAGCTAATGATGTTCGAGACAAATTATTTAACTATCTCGGCCACCATGTTCCAGCGACAAATTTTTATGTAAGATATGATTTATGTGTAAAAAAAAAGGAAAGAAAAATGTTATTGTATACGTGGTAAACATAAAAAAATTTAATCTGATAAATGGTGTGGTATGTAAATAGAAAGGTGGAAAATAATTTCAGTTTATTAACATGTATCCAATAATATTAACACCTTATGTATACAATGGTTTTACATACCTACAGTGACACCCAGACAGTTTGGACATAACGTATATTAAATATACTTTTATTGCTTACACGCAACAGTTCTCTGCAGTAGATATAAATATATATCAATTACAATTTTAAACGAGTGAAATATTTTCTTTCTAGTCATTCATCACTAAACTACAAACATGAAAAAAAAATCTAGGCATCAAATTTTAATAGGCCTCTAACATATTAAATAAATGAGGACCTTTGGATATTTTAAATGCCATCAAAGAAATAGTAACTATCATACATGAAGATTTGAATAATTTTATCTACATTCCACAATCTCTTGTTAAAATCTCCAACTCTGGTAAAATAAATTAATATCTCAGGGTTCCACTACGTATTAAAGATCGATCAACGTGGATTACTTAAAATTTAATTACTGTTCCTCTGACTTCGGGTTCTCAGGATATTAATGAGAGTTTTCAACATTACAATAAGTTCATATGGAAGCGTTCTTGATGTAAAATGAATCCATTATACTATAAAGGTTATTTCAGTGATCATATCTTCTAATATAAATTATATTGATTCAAAATTTGCAATACATATCACAACATATCTCTATAAATCTCCAGTTATTGCAAAATAATATGTTCCCTAGACTTCACAATAGTTATATTCCTTTTTACGAAAACTTTCATATTCAATTAATCAATAAAACAATTACATTGAGCATATTCAAACAGACCAAAAAACTAAAATACTTTACTCTAAGCATAAAAGAGATTGCAGGCTAAATTACTAACAAGCATAAACCATAAATATAGGATCTCCTTTCATTATGCCTCATTATATTTCATATTAATTTAAATTAATTAGAATATCAAATTTATCATGTTATTTTACGCATAGAATCATATACACCTTTTCGCATGGGCAGGAGATTTAATTTTATTTCGGATTTGAAAAATAGATTTGGATTTCAGCATCGTATTCAGGTGGGAACGGATCTAAATGTTTGGTTGCTGGAGGGAGGCTATGGAGGCATGCCACTTCTCCTGTGTACAGAAGCGGGTCAGTTTCGAGTCGAGGCATGGGAGAGGAGTAATGTCTCGTCATTGTTTTGCAGACAATTTTTAATTAATCAAATAGAATCAGTATTTTAGACAAAACTAATATACATTTGGAAGATAGTTTCATGTTAATGTAAGGGTTTATTTGGAGGGGGGTTGGGATCATGCCCTCTGTGACCCCTCTTTCCTCTGGTCCGAACCCTTTATCCAGTTAGATATCGTCAGATACACACGTATCATAGTTATTTCTCAGCTTCAGTTTACCAGCCTTATCTCTCCAAAAACTAATTTTGATGACTTTCAGCATTGAATCAGAAACATAGTAAGCCACGACACTGTTTCATAGCAAAAACCCCGTGAATCTTAATTTTTTACGTATTTTAGGAGTTTCTGTGTTACATAATGTTCCATCTTGAAAATTTTGCCAGAATCATATGCTTATTTTCAAGTTAATGCTGAACAATGTTTCTTTCTTAGCTGTGTAAAATGCATGACTAACAAATTCGTTAATGTATGGATGAACTCTAACGACACTTGAATTGTCACTGCAGTATTATGATCCCTTTAACTGCGATGTTATGAAGCACTGTTTCTCAAATGAAGGAATGTTTCTGCTATATGTCTTGAAATAGGTGCCCTTATTGCAGTGGTGAAGAGACCAAGTATTACAATCGCAGTGACATTGGACATGCTGCTGGCTCTTATCTGCACATTGTTTTCGGAGTGACTATATGATGGATTCCTCTTCATTACTCTAACTAGCCGATCATATGGTACGAAGGGATGTCCTATTTACGAAAATCTGTAGACAACTTTTCTACCCACCAATTACACCATTCCTTGACGCGTTATTATCATGGTATTGTTTTTCTTTAGTCTCGGTCTTTGTGGAGAAACAAGTGAAGTTCAGCTGTTTTTTGGGACACTACTGAGTTCAGTAATTATATCCTAGCTAGGAAACCTCATTTATCGCATTTTTATTCGCCCTCGAGCAGGTCTCAGGCTTAAGTGGCTGATGTCGTGGCCAAGCGTAACTTTATTTTTTATATATAAAATTCATCATTCTGTTTTTAGCAGCGTGCTTCTGGAACTCGACTCCACATAATTTTTTTAAAACAGTAAATCAAGTCTGTTCTTACACATAAGTCATCAAAGCAACATTGACGAATTTGAGTAAACATAAACATTTAAACATACTTAATTTTAGTAGTATATAAATGAGAAGTATGGCGCAAAGTATTTTGAATGGAGCTGTGTGGCTGTGGCTGGTGGTCTTCGGCTCGACTCGGACGAGCTCCGCAATCTTCGGCTCGGCTCGGACGAGCTCTGCAATCTTCGGCTCGACTCAGGAGGTACTCGGAAGCCGTCGACTCGAGTTTACCGAACTTACCCGAAGAAGCGTGGCAGTTACGCCCACTAATTCTTCAAGTATATGTTTGTTTCTGGTAGCCCTATTGGTTTTATGGGCATATGGTATATCGAATCGTAAATATGTATTTATTGTCCAATTTTAAGATTACTTTTAATTATAAATTATTTATATTATTGTGCCGAAATTATACATAGGACGTTGCAGAAACATTCAAAAGTTTCTCAGCTACATTGCCAGTCGTCTGTCTTGAAGACTGATTAATACACAATGCCAGAATCGGCAAATTATTCACTAGCTCGACTGTTTTGTAGGTATAAGTATGATACTCATTTTTTTTTTAAATTTATGTATATATGTCTAAACCAAGCCCATAATACAAATAGCATCCGCACGCACGAGTATGTTATAATCACGGCATGGATCAGCATCTGCCGATATTTTTATAGCCCTAATTGGCATTAATTTAAATTAAATGCCAATTCTGCCAGGCTCTGGAGACTTGGAATGAACGAGGGTGATAAACAGTCTTAACTCTTGTGCTCTTCTTGACCATCAATCCGTCAATCGTCCAATCTTCCCATCAATCTTTAGCAATCTTTTCATCAATCATTCACAATCGTCCTCCTCACCAATCTTTCCATCAATCCTTCACAATCATTCCATCATTCCTTTTTAATTTTTCCATCAAACTTTCAATCTTTCCATCAATATTTCACAATACGCTCCACAATCTTCCAATTTTTCTGTCAATCTTTCAATCTCCCATCAATATTTTGCAATCTTTCCATCAAACAGCACGACAGTCTTTCCATTTTTCCATCAATCTTTCGAAATCAGCACTGCAAATCTTTCAATATTTCCATCAGTCTTTCAACCTTTCCATCAATATTTCCAACTTTCCATCGATTTTTCGCAACCAGCACAGCAATAAACTCCACAATCTTTAAATTTTTCCTTTAATTCTTCACAATTTTTCCATACATTATCAATCCGTATTCAATCCATGGGTTTGTCATCTGCCTTTAACCAATTATTAAAAAATCAGAAGAAAGCGGTCCATCACACCACGCGATATATCCCCGTTCCTTCAGTTTACTAATGATTGAAGATATCTCAACAATGCGCAGGAAATACCCACATTTTTTAAGGTCAGTCAAATATCTAAGTCTATCAACAAGTTCATTCAGGCCTTCGGTAAAAATGTAGTCAGTATTCTCAATGTCTTCTGCTTTCTCCATTTCACTCGTTGCAGCAAATGTGTTGAAGGAGTGTGTCAGTACATCAAGAAAATCGCCATTATCGTCTTCAGCACTATCGCTGTCTTCTTGTTCATTTTCATCTATTCTGTCTTCATGGTCGTCTTCACTTCCTGTTTCATCCTCAATATTATATTTGCTTTTCTTTGTAGAATAAGGTGTATTTAGAGCTGATGGTCGTTTATTTTTTAAGTTCGTCAAATTTATGCGATAGTCTTGCAAGTTACATTCCACACATATTGACTTTACAGCGCTCACTATATCTTTAGCATTTACTGTCTCGTCATAATCACCTGTTGAATCGGTACCCATCGATGCAACAAGAGTTATTGCTGGCAACACTTACTGACTCCCAGTAGATGAATCATTCCAGATCTCGGTATGTTATTTCAATGTATCGCCTTGCATAAACTGCATGGGACCAATTTTCTAAGTGCTTCATCGCGTGAAAATAACACTTCGTACAGGTGGCACCCTCATGCCGACGAGCATTTTGACCGAAGGTAAAAACTTGATCGCAGAACTATTCAAGATATTAAAAGTACTAAATGTGTTACTAAAGTTAGAAATAAAAATAGTTTTTTTTTTATATTTAGTACAAACATATTGTTAAGGTTCGAAATAATTAGTTAGCAAAATTCTTGCATATTTAAACATATAATTTAGTATGGCCTATCACAGTATAACTTCTTCCCCAAATTTGGAAGAATTTGGTCAATTGTTTCTTGGGATACGAAAAAAAAAAATTAATTTCCTGTGAGGCCATCTTACAAAACGGCGGAGAAATGAGGCTCTGTATAAACAAATTTGTTGGACATAAAAATACTGGCAGCATACAAATTTATGTTAAAATTAGTTTTGTAGTTTTGTAGATATAAGATAATAAACTCAAATGTTAATATGGCCGCCATTTTAAAAATAAGTGTCTGAGCCACTCAAAACATTAATTCTCATGAACTTGCCATAGTGGTACTAGTTTGACAGATTTTTTTTTTTTTTTTTTTTAGATATGACCAAATTTTTCATTATTCATATGATGCTATCTTACAAAACAGTTGACAAATGAGGCTCTGTGTAGACACATTTGATAGCTGTGATACAAATTCCCAGTAAACAAAGTTAATTTCGAATTGATTACAAGGTTTCGATGATAAAGCATATTATACTAAAATTGCTATATAATAACTAGTCTGAAAATAGATGTATACCGTACTTAAAACATACCTGTATACATCATCTTCTGCAATACCACTTGTTCGCAAATTTTAGTAGGAATCGGTCAATCGTTTCCCATAATATGACACAAAATTATATTTATTAATATGACGCTATTTTACAAAATGGCTGACTAATGTTATTTTTTCTTGTCATATATTAGGCCTATGATTTAATATATACTGCCGGCATACAGAATTTGGTCGACATGGGTCGAACGATATGGTAGTTTGTATGGTCGCTATTTTGAAAACAATTTCCTCATCAATTTGTAATTCCTCATGTTTACGTTGTCTAATATAGTGTTACTTAGCAGGAAATTAGGCGAGGAGTGATTGAGTGGTTTTTGAGATATAACATTAAAGCTTTATTTTTTCCTTGCTGTGCTCTCTTCCATAATTTCGGGCCAACAACAATATCAATTTCTGGATTAAATTTTTGCAGTATGCGCTGTTAACATTTTAACATCCACAATCTGGTGAAAATCCGTTTAATGGTTCCCGAGTCACGACATATCACTTTAAAGTTTAAAATTGCAGCCACCTTGAAAGTTAGTAGCATGCATGGCAGAAAACTATAAAAAGTCAGCTGTCCTTACTACGTACTAAATATGTACCGAGTTTGGGGGAATTCTGTTCAGGCATTCAAGAATTGAAAAGGGTGTCATTTTTTTGTGGAGGGGGGGGGACACATGCAAGGACACACACACACACATACACACAGACAGACAGGAAAGTAATCTCTTAAACTTTCCTTACGTTCAGAAAGTAGGCCATAAATGATGATAATTTTTGTAAATGTGCTTAAGATATTCATTATATATACCATGTTAACATGTTTAAGATGTAAAAAATTTAATTTGCTAAATATCATGCCGATAATGGTATAACTGTTATACAAACATTATAAATAAATTGGTCTACTATTTTTTAATATAAAACAAATTCCAAAAGTGAAATTATACAAATCTATACCGATATTTCAAAATCCCAAACAGATTTAATTATTTACAATTTTTATGAAAAAATGTTTTACATCATTCAACTTTTTTTAATTTTGATGTTAAACATAAGTTTAATATAATTTAATGCGGTCTATCTAATTCTGTAATTGTTGATTTATAATCCAATATAAACCAATTGTATTAATTATGAACCTTGATCAATGTCTGATTACTGTAATTTAAGAAAAAAATATTTTGTTAAGAAAGGTAGGAATGTAATTTCTCCAAATGTAAACTGTTACTTTGATTTTTAGAATTGAGTTTATTATAAAATATGTTTAGTTAACATTAACCTTAGAAATTCAACATACCTACAATTTACCATTTAAACGAAATGTGTTATAATCATGTTCAATTTGGGGATGGTGAAAATGTTCACTTTTTAAATGAAAATCTATTTTATGTTATACAACATATATGTATATTGCCCTAACATACAGATTACTGCTGTAATAGATAAACATATAAAATATAATTATTGATATCAATTTTCCTGTAGAATGTGTATGAATGTACATGAATTTTTGCTGCATTAATGGTATTTGTTATACATTAAGTAGCTCCTGCAAGTTGACTAAATTTTCATGAATTATACAAAATATTATTATTAAAATCAATTACAATTGATTTTAATGTCTAAAATGTGTATGTCGATAAAATAATTAGATTCTTTTAAGATATATTTCATCATAGAAATGTTCCCAAAAATTAATTTATTTCAAAATTCAAATTTGGGAAACACACATTGTTCAGTGTATCATGGATATTTATTATGTCATAATAAGTAACATACGAATTCTAGTAACTAGTAATTTACGAGCGGCTTTAGCTCTAAATACTATTTTTATCCTTCTTTCCGAAGGAAAGGAAGGCTTATGTGTAATGTGTGTAACACCTTCCAATTTTTGAACGCATCAAACCAATTTTACCAAACTTGGTACACAAATATGACTTAGTAAGGACATCTAATGTTTACAGTTTTCGATCACTTCGGGCAATTACTTTCAAAATTCTGGGCATTTTTTAAATTTGGGGTGATGTCATAATGAGGAAACCAGTCAAACCTATAAAAACCAAATTTTGTATGGCGGGCAAAGCATCAAGTAACTACTAAATTTAGACACACACACGCACTATATATATATATATATATATATATATATATATATATATATATATATATATATATATATATATATATAGTGCGTGTGTGTGTCTAAATTTAGTAGTTACTTGATGCTTTGCCCGCCATACAAAATTTGGTTATATATATATATATATATAGAGCGTGTGTGTGTCTAAATATATATATATATATATATATATATATATATATATATATATATATAGAGCTGTTGATCAGTTGGTCAGCTAGTTTGGAAAATAGCACCAAATGAAGAAAAAACACTCTGAAGCCATTTCTCACACAATTTGACCGGTAAGTAATACTGCGATAGGCCAGGTAAACATAAGTGATTGAAATAGATTAGGTTCTTATTTTCAAAATGATGGCATTACGGATTTTAAAGGTTTATTTTATTGTATACCATACCATTTAAACAATTTCTACCACATTTCGTGTACTAAAAGTATCTGTTACAAGCATCATATATACCAGCATACACTTTTTGTAGGCCAAGTTTGGTAGATAGCACCATACGAATATAGGCTATTCACGGTAAATTGAGCACTTTTTAAGGCCCTACTAAATTATTACTTTGTCAATTTCTATCTTTACGGCACTTACAGATATAAATATTGCCTTGTGGCTAATAAACACAGTGTGTACATTTTACCACTATCAAAAGTAAACGTCTGAGATTGCAATGAAATGCATTTATTACAGAGTAATGTCTGTTGAGAAGGCCTTAAAAAGTGCTCAATTTACCGTGAACATCCTATAGATAAAAATTTGTTATATCATACCTCGTAAAAATTATCAGACTTCTACCAAAATTGGCAGACAAGTAGTACTGAAGCAGATGATGTTAAATGCTATGATTTAAACATGTCAGACAGTTATTTTCAAAATGGCGGCCATATAGCCATTTTAGCTTAGAATATATGTCATCAATTCCAACTTAAATTTGTATGCTGGCAGTAGATATTACAACTATCAACTGTTTATATACAAAACATCTTTTGTCCACCATTTTGCATGATAGCGCCACACAAATAAATAAAGTTATTATATAATATCTCGGTAAAAATAATCAAATTTCTACCAAATTTTGCAAACAAGTAACAACGTAACATCATCTGCACCAGTAGTAGGCCACTACTGGTGCAGATGATGTTACGTTGTATGTTGTAAACATGTCAAACTCGTGACAGCAATACAACCATTTTAGCTTAGAATCCTATATCGTCGAAACCATGTAATCAATTCCAACTTCTTTTTGTATGCTACCCCCACCAATACAAATTAATTTCTTATCTCATATCTCTGGAAACAATCAACCCATTCTTACAAAATTTGGCGACGATGTTAAGTGTGTTAGGCCATGTGTGTGTGTGTGTGTATATATATATATATATATACATGACAAACATATTTTCAAAATGGCGGTTATAAAATCATTTTAGATTTGTGTGCACTATCTACGTATAATTTAATCTATTTTATCTTAACTCTGTATATGGGCACTATACATTCATCGAATGTGCTATTATAATACTTTTTCGTCCTCCAACTATGAAGATGGCCGCATGCAAATTATGGAAGTTTAATTACATGTCTCGGGGATCAATCAACCGATTCCCACCAAATCTTACACTGGAACATTTCAACCAGTTTGTACCAAATTGTGATCACCGTAAGTTATACAGAAAGCTAAATAAATTTTATGATTTAAAAGGGTGAGACGATCTTAAATTTAGGTAAGTTTGCCACATATATTAAGCAATTTAACCAAACTCAACCAAAATATTTATGTAGACAGTAAAAATTAGTAGTGTCGTATATAGAACTTATTTATTTTGCCAAATAGCATTAAATAAGAAAATGAAATTTTTTTTATGCCATATCTCAGGAACCAAAAAAACAGGTTTCCACCAAATTCTTCCCACAAGTAGTTATACGGTAGGCCATGTAAACTTACATGTTTAAAGTGTCTCAGTCACTTATTTTCACAATGATGGCCCTCTAAATATTTTTGGTTAGTAAACGCTATAGTTCGAATCATTCCACTCATTAAATCCGAAGTCGATGATGCGAATCCGAACTCAATGATGAAATGCACTGCTAGCTAGCTTATTGGTTGAGGTTTTATGTGTTCATGTCCCGGGTAAGGCACATGTGTATTCTTAATTGTCTCACTACTATTGATATTTATTACTTTATTTCTTTCAAAGCGAAGTCAAGTCCTACCTACCAACTCAGCTTTTATGAACTTATTAAAAAATTAACTGCACCTATGTTGAGGAAAGCAGGCTTAATAGTTATATAAGTAACTTCTTGTTATGGATGCTATGTTTACTGAAATGCCTTTTTTATTAGATAACTGATGGAGTTCTGATTTCTCAGCCTTCTTTGGATCGCACCCGGAGTGCCAATGGAAACTGCACTTGGCACTCTCATGAATGCGAGGGAGTTCAAGAGCAATTGCTGCTGTCATAGACGTAAAACTTCCTTAGGAACAGTAGTACGCTTATATTAAGTACCATTTTAGACATCAATTTATTGGCCTATTAAATGTTATGGTATTGTTGTTGTATAAGGTAACTGTGGTAGAGATGCCGTGTCAAGGGAGATGCCGCAATCGTTATAGTTCACACAGGAACCGCTAGATCGCGTTGGTGCCATGATTTTGCCTTTCGTAATGGTCTTTGTAGTTCACGTGGAAAGTTAAGTTTGCATGTCTCAAGATATTCGACAGCATTTGCTTTGTTTTATGCGTCAAGTAAGCAAATAAATGGACTGAAGTTATGTTTGTGTTTGTTTTAATAACTCTATTAATGAAATGGTAAGGTTTTTATTTTAATTCTACTATAGGGTGGCAAAATTTGATTCATACTAGTGAATTTGTGAACAATGGCGGTTACATTGAACCCAAGGATTTCTAAATGGCTTGGTGCGGAATCTCTCTCTTAAAGGTGGGACAGATGACGCATTTTTTAAAGGATAGATACCGCATTCATGTATTTTATATTTTGCCATTCATAATTTGTTTTATCATCAGTAAATATACATATTATGTTGAAAATGTGCGACTAGGCTGCATTATCACAAATTTAGTTAATTTTAAATATATGTACTTTAATGTTGTTTATTTTCTTTGTTCCAGTTCTCTACCTGAAATATGTCTAAGTAATTCAAGTTCAAGGTCGCCTGAATTCAATATGACTGCTTCAATGGCTGACAGCACCAAGATAGCTGACTCGGTATGGGCGAGGGGGCGAAGGCCTGTTGACTAATTTGTCAGATGAGCGGGTGGAGAAAACCTCAGGAAACTAAATTTCTGAATATTTTTTTTAAAGAAGATTGAAATAATTCTTAATGCTTTTAAAATAAATTTTTGGAAATTTATGGAATTTTTTGGGATTTTTTTTTTATTTTTGGGGTCAAAGGACAAGATCATCAAAGTTCAAAGGTCCTGTCTGGTCTACTTGCCCTTACCCATGGTCACCTAAGTCGCTAATCCGTCTCTCCTGCCTGACCCAAGGTCACAGATCTTCCTTTCCTGCTATGGGAAAAACAAGAAATTTTTAAGAAATTTTTTAAGGAAAAGGGAAATTTTGAGGAGATAGTAAAACGATTTTGAGTGAAAAAAGGGAAATTTGAATGAAAAAAGGGAGAAAAGGTAAATTCCAACATGGCGGCCAGCCGGCGCCTGGCTCCTATGCTCGGTATCCTTGTTTATTAACCCACCAAGCCCTACTACTATCGTCTTCCTTCAAAAGCATAATCCTGAAATTAATAAATTACATAATCGCGTACTTGCATAAATAACAATTTCTTTTTACGCAATCACCATCCCCATACGCACATGTCCACTTACTATGAAAGCCAGCTCTCAAATGAAGTCCGTTTGAATATATCAATGCTTTTCAACCCACCGCCATATTGGATCGCAGCCAGGCGCTAGGGTGTATAGGATTAAGGTTTCGGACCTCAGACCGAGTCCCCCTCAGGGCAAAAGAACAAATAAATAGGTTTTTATTCGTGTAACGACTGAATATGGGTAATGGGGTCTATGGCTGTTTCGAACCCCCCTCAAGCCAATAAAAATAATTATTTATTCGCAAATTGACAAAGTATGGGTGAAAACTATAGGTTTAAGGTGATCGACCTTGGTTATATTCCTCCTCAGGATAAAAAAATTATTCGTATAACGACTATGTTGGTGGGTAAAGGGGTGAGGGGAGGAGGTAGTCCCTAGTTTGAGTGCCCGTCGAGGGTAACTGCATACCAAGTACCTTACACATGTTGACTCTTCGCCTGCCGGAGAGAGAGAGGGACAAAGATGTTATCCCTTCGGCTGCTTCTTCACAAGTGATGAGGAGCTTAGGAGAGGAATTACAATTGCATAGGGTAATACACTCTCATAGGGAGGGAGGTGTTTACGTGTAAGTAAATTATATAAGTATGGTATATGATTATATTATATAATGATGCAATAACTACGTACACACTTGCATAATCAGCAATGAACATTCCCGCACATGCACAATCTGCACGTTGTGTAGTACCAACTCCATACACATCATAAAAGCACTTTGTCCCAAGGCGATACAATGGAAACTCCTCATATGCATGCCTCCATCACACCGAGCAAGTCGATGCAAGTCCTAACAAGTCCTATCATGTCCAAGACCTATTTATTTTATATTTATTCTAGGAAGACAGTGCTGTGAATGGCTGACAAGTTCTCGTGCGCTTCCGAAGAATGACGTGATTATCTGCTAATTCTAATCTTCTGAAGAATATAGTACTTAAAGAAAGTTTTGAGAAGCCTTAAAACAATTTTATCCAAGATATTGGTAATGGGATGCAGTTTGGATTTACATAGGGAGACTCGAGGACTCGCTTCGTCGCCCATCAAGAGCAAATATTTGTAGTCGCATAACAAATAATGGTTAACTATAGAGAGTATTTACACACAAGAAGTATTTACATATTGATTCAAGAAACATACGGGCTAATTAGATTTTTTTGACCGTGTATCAAGTAAGTTATCGAAAGAAGTATTCGCATGATGAATATCCACATGCAAGTAGCATGAGCGTAATGAGCTGAAACCAACTACCCATCGACCGATGAAACATAACGAACGAAAATGGAAGACAACTAGCTATACGATAGAGAATTTCATATCCCATCAAGGATACTTAGAGTTTATTCGCATACTGAATAAATATGCATAATTAGCATTTATGCAATGTACCAATAATTTTACCTCAAGTACACATTATACCAGAACCACTTCTTACTTCCAACTGACCAAAGTTTTTATATTATGTATAGCTTATATGTATACCATGTTTTAATTATCAAATGCATTACTGAAATAACAGTTAAACGACATGCCTTTCCATTACCTAACTTAGTCTGTGTACAACTCTCGTGCTGCGGTCATCGCTCCTGATTTTCTTGAATTATAGAAAATATTATAATTAAAATCTACCACAATAGATTTTAATGTCTGAAATATGTATGTCGATAAATTATTAGGTCCTTTTAAAATATATTTCAACTTAGAAACGTTCAAAAATAAAATATTTCAAAATTTAAAGATTGGGAAACACACATTGTTCAGTGTATGATGGATATTTATGAATTCAGAATACGCAAACATATGAATTCTAGATACAAGTCATTTAGAGCGGCTTTAGCTGTAAATACTATTTTTATCCTATTTTCCAACGGAAAGTCAGGCTTGTGAGATCACATTCCTGTCTATGTGACTGAGCCAAATAAAATATGTAGGCTAAGTTTACATGGCCTACCGTAGCGGTACTTGTGTGAAGAATCTAATGGAAATCGGTTATTTTGTCACTTATATATGACATAAAAAACTTCATTTCCTTGTGTCAAAATTGCCGGAAAAAGAGGCTATATGAAGCTTCTAGTATATACTGTCTACATACAAATTTTGGTTGAATTGGTTAAATAGTTTAATATTTATGTCAAACTTAACTAAATGATTTATAAAGCTATCATTACGATCATCGTTGTCTGGCCAATTTAAATCGTGAAAGTTTATATGGCATTCTGTAGCATTTATGGTGTGCGCAATTTGGTATAATTTTATTTGAAATGTCCCAGTGCAACATTTGGTGGGAATCGGTTGATTGGTCCTCCAGACATGGCATCAAAACCTCCATAATTTTCATGTGGCGACCTTCACAAATGGAGGACAAAAAAGTAATGTAGTAATAATTTTGATGTACACTGCCAATACATAAAGTTAAGTTAAAGTAAATTACATAGTTTCGTAGATATCGCCGAGAAAACTTAAATTATTTTATAGCCGTTATTCTGAAAATAAGTGTGCTGAAATAAAAAAAAATACATTAGTTATTATGCCTAACCTCAGTAGAACATCTTCACCAAATTTTGTATGAACGTGTTGATTGTTTCCCCGAGATAAAAGATACAATCATAATGTTTATGGGTTGGAGCTCTGCGTAGATAAGTTTGATTGTTGTAATAGGTACTGCCAGCATACAAAGTTAACTTGTAATTTGTTTAGTCAGTAAAATATACTGAGCTAAAATATTTATATAGCCACCACTTTGAAAATATGTGCCTGGCCTATATAAAACATATCAGTTTATACCACCTGCTGCAGTACTATTTGTTTGCCAAATTTCGAAGGAATCTGTCAATTGTTTTCACAGACATGACAAATAACTTTATTTACTCGCATGGCGCTATCTTACAAAATGGTGGACAAAAGACGCTTTATGCACTTACAGTTCACAGGTGAAATATCCACTGCTAGCATATAAAGTTGAGTTGAAATTGATTACGTGGTTTCGACGATATAGCATTTTAACCTAAAATGATTATATCGCTGCCATTTTAAAAATAAGTGCCTGGCATGCTTGAAACATATCACTAAACATCATGTGCATAAGAAATCCTTGCCTGTCAAATTTGGTAGGAATCGGTTAATTATTTACCCAGTTTATTCGTATGGGGCTATTATCCGAAATGGCCAATAAAAGTGGTTATTTGTTGGTATATACGATGCTTGTAACAAATACTTTCAGTATACAAAACATGGCCAAAACTGATTAAATGGTATGTCAGATATGCTAAATAAACTTAAAATATTTGTATCACTGCCATTTTAAAAATAAGTAATTTATCAAATTCAATCACTTACAATTAAATGGCCTACCACAGTATTGCTTACATGGCAAATTGGGTGAGAAGTGGTTTAATAGTTTTCGAGCTATCTTACAAAATGGCGGACCAACATAAATATTCATTTAAAAATTAATGCTTACACAATGCTCTGCCAGCATACGATATTTGGTTTAAATCGGTTAAATATTTCCCGAGATATAACATATCACCAAAGATTTTAAATGGCCGCCCAGACGTTGCCGAAAACTATAAAAGTCAGGTGTCCTTACTAAGTGTTATAAGTGTACTAAATCTGGTGAAATTTGGTTGAAGCATTCGAAAATTAAAAGGAGCGGATACACGCACACACACACAGGCGCACACACACTAACGCACTGACCGGAAAGTGATCTCATAAGCCTTTCTTTAATTCGGCAAGTAGGCTAAAAAAATTAAAGTTTATCAGTTTCCTGCGGAGGTAGATAACTATCTTATGTAAACACTGGATGAGTGCAAAATATGCAAATAAAAATATAAAACGCCAAATTTCAAAATTGTTGATATAAAGAAATTATTGGTAAAACAATATTTGGTTTGAAATAATCATTTTAAAATTACATTATTACAAAGCTATTTAAAAAAATTAGTTTAAAATTTCAAAATTTTCAAATACAACTTATAACAAACAGTAAGATTTCAAAAATAAAACTCTTCATATACAGACATTTTATAAAAGTTTTATAGCAAAAAATAATACAAGTTACAGCGTCAGAAATCTCTTCCGTCTGCAACATATTTGTGGAAAATCTTCTGCAAATCAAAGACAGACTGTAATGTAATAATTGCGCCGTACATCACTACGTGGTTTTCTATATTTTGTTGTAGTCACTTTTAAAAATAATTTTTACGTGCGTATCCTAAGTAGACGATCTCTGTCTGTCTGTCCGTCTTTAATACCTCCAAATCCCTTGAAACTCAACAGAAGTTCTTCGAATTTTGCAGAGCGAATCCTCAGGATAAAATTCAGGGTAAGTTCAAATTTCAGCACGATCAGATTACGCATTCATTGCCTTTTACCCTAAAAACTCATTTATTAATTACTTTTTCCCTATGAAAAATTTAGTATTAATCCATAGAGAATATTGCATAGAGATATGAAGGTAATGGAATATCATTTTTGTTTACTTTAAATGTCTCGCTTCAATGTTGAGTAAATTAAGTGGGCCCGTAGAGGCTCAGTGGATAGAGCGATTCCAAGTGGGGCCTTAGTAGCTCAGTGGATAGAACTATATGAGGTGGGGTCACAATTGCTTAGCGGATAGAACTATATCAAGTGGAACCACAGTGGCCTAATGGATAGATATATATCAAATGGGGCCTTAGCAGCTCAGTGAATAGAGAGATTCCAAGTGGGCCCGCAGTGGCTCAGTGGATAGAGCGATTCCAAGTTGGGCCACAGTGTCTCAGTGGATAGAACTATATCAAGTAGGGCCACAGTGGCCAAGTGGATAGAGAAATATCAAATGGGGCAGCAGTCGCTTCAATGTTAAGTTAATTTCACATCATTTCAGTCTTTGTATGGTAACAAAAAATTTGTAGTAACGTGGGAACTATTCTAGGCACGTGCCAATACTAAAAATAAAGGTCATGGGCTGGGCCCCATATATATATGTGTATATATATATATATATATATATATATATATATATATATATATATATATATATATATACCGGTGAGTCACCCGCACTTGCTCTCCTCCGCTGTATAATAATTGTCTCTTGTGTAGTCCCGTGCCGTGTAGCCTACGTGTGCTATCGGAACATTCGACTCCGTTGTCAGCCTGTGCAAATCAGCGGCGCGAAAATAGAGAATCACTACAAAGCAGCTCGTGAGCGTTGATTTCGTTTTCGTCAATACAGTAAGCGGTGACAGCATTATTACGTGACACGAAGAAACACAATGGCTCGAAGAGAGGCAGATATGCGTTAATAAGGACGCACTCGTCACGTACCAACGTATTCGGTGAACATCGCGATAATCTATTTGAACACACAATAAACGGAAAAACACTCTCTGAAAAGTGGCTGCTTCTCAACACATTGCTGACGTAACACCGTTCGTTGCCCACTTTCTGTATTAAGCACAACGAATCGACGCACACGTGGCGTTGTGCTACAATTGATGCTTTGTTAGATGGTTTGTAATGTGTGAGGTTTGCACAGATACTTGCATATATATATGCGTGTATGTGTGCGTATGTGTGTGTATAAAAAAATATATATAATCGCTGGTAGGCTGTATAATTCTGCATCTTAACTCCGTATAAACTTATCTAGGATACCCTACTTTTTTCCCACATCTATACAAATAAATAAAATAGAAGTGTCTGTCTATGACTTTATAATTTTTCACTTTTAATATACAAATAAATAAAATAGATGTGTCTGTCTGTGATTTTCGAATTTTCCACTTCTAATTATTTTTTCATATAGTATAATTGATTACTAAGCCATATCTAATGTTAATTTTTTTCGTGTCTGTCTGTCTGTCCGACCAGATTAAACTCAAACACCTCTGAACTTATTTACATGAAATTTATACAGACTATAAGATAATATCACCCGGACCAACTTGGTCTTTGTTTCATCGAGATACATCAAACAGCTCCGAAAATATGATGGTATCAGGGCTGTACATTGGTACTGGATTAAGCTTTGCTTACGATTACTAAATAAAAAACCACTGTTAAAAAAAGTTCCGTCATTTATCCTTTCTTTTTTGTCTATGTACTGTCTTCCTTTCCTTTCCAAGAGCTGCAGTGGCCCAGTGGCTAGAGCTATTCCAAGTGGGGCAGTTGTGACTTAGTGGATATAACTATATCAAGTGGGGCCTCAGTAGCCCAGTGGCTAGGTATATAGGTATATACTTAATTAAAACCGTAAAATATGTGCGAATCGATGGCAAGGTGTAATTTAATAACTCCATTAAACCTGAAGGAAGCAATATTATTATTTTAAACATAAAACCCTAGTGAAACAATGGTGGGCTTTATTTCAATAACTTCGTAAAACCTAAGCGAAGCGAAATTTCTATTTCAAAAATAAGAAAACAAGTCCTAAATTTCATGTGTACGAAGTCGCACGGTCCAGCTAGTTTTATAATATAAAACTTATACTTTTACCATGTATGTTGAAGTGGGCGAATTGACACGCGTATTTTTTTTTTATGGGGAGTGCGTTAGCCTGCGTCAGTTTATGAATGTGTGACGCGCTGGACCACGTCGCCAATCGCCCTCGGATTATTATTAATGAACTCTAATAATAAACTATTTAATTAGCGGGTTGGACCACGTCGCCATAATCACTCATTCGAAACAATTACTGTGTTTGACTATCTGACATTTTTATGGCGCAACACCCGATAGACACGAACGTTTAACACGCTGGTTTTGGCGTTAAAAACTCTAATAGTGGCTTCAAATCTATTGAATAACTAATCTGGAGTGTACACGGCATATTCACGTTACTTTAAAAAGACATTGCCTGGGGTAGTAGAAAAATTTGTGTCAACGTAACAGACATTTTCCCCAACTTCCAGCCATGACAGACGACTGTGAAGCGGAAGGCGTTTTGGCGGTTCGCCACTTGATGACAGCACCACAGGCGGCCTGCCTGGCAGACTGCTCGCCACCTGTGCGCGCGCAGTGCAAAATTATGACCTCCACTTGGTCAACATGCCGGAAGTGTTATTGCGTATTTCAATGTTATTGGTGGTTTCATTTTTCAATTATGTAGGACCCCTAAGGGAAATAGGTGACCGCTGTGTAGGTTCACCTTATTTGGCAATGTCAAACACCATTGGTCGTGAATTCCACGACCCCTCTAAGGAGTATTGTAAATAACACTTAATGCTTGGAATTACGTTATTTTCTGAGGAAAATAACGTATCGGTGCTGTGATTGGAGGCGCCATGTGGCGGAACTGTGTATTTAATCCTTGCACATGCTTCGTTCGGGGTCAGTTAGCGATCTCGAGGGGGCGTACTTCTACAAGATAAGTAGTATTCTGGATTTGATACATAAATGTAGGCTCTTCAAGCTGTAGGACCTTCACGTCATTTAGACGGTAGGCAAGGGCCATGACGGCCAACATTTTAAATTATTTTCAATTATCGCGAAATGTTGGTCTCTTATCCGAGATTTGTTAATGGGTGGAAAGTAATGTTACCTTCTGTAACCAGTTTGCAAACCTGTAAGAAAGCCTGTAAACATGTCATTGATGGAGAAACTTGTGGCTATAAACAATTGTATGCATGAAAATAATTATGACACTTGGTCTTAAAATTTTGCAACCAAATCACGCCTTATTGAGGTGGTGCTGTTAACGCTTTTGTAACCACGTCACGCCTGGTACGGCTTTGTGGTTTTTAACATTTGCAAACTATGAAAAAAACTTTACGAAGTTTGGAAATTATTGAAAAATAGTATTTGCTTGCGGGAGTTAAGGCTGGGAATTGTTCAGCAGTAGCACCTATCCACTTCGGATCGCGAGCAGATAATGTATATGAAAAAAATACGGTGTAAGATTTTGAGGTTACGATATTCACGTAAAGTAAAATGTGTTAGCATCTGGTTTTTCCTTGTGTAGGAATAAATATATTTCCTAAAGTACAGAGTAAATGTTGGTACTACAGAATTTAATTGCCATTTTTGTACAATAGTGTTTTGGGGTAATTAGCCCAGTGTATCTTATAATGGCCTCCTGCTTTATTAAATGGCCAGTTATTTGCCTAAACACTACCCATATTTTAGTCTGAAAATTCAAAGTACTAGCTAGATAACAGCAGATTTTTGTACCTGAAATCTATTTACATTTTACTCATTTTTATGGTAATTTGGTGTTTTATGTATATTTTAATTAATTGGAATCTAGGGGTAGGGTAGTTCATGTTAGCTTTTCTTTGTGTAATATTGAAAACAAATGAAAAGAAAAGAATAACAAATAAAAATACAATCTCCACACTTCCTTGTTTCTGTTAAAAGTCGTTTTCACTAGTCTCACCCTTACATTGCACAGATAAATGGTTCTTTTGAAATGGCGTTTACCATTTGGTTCTCTGTTGGTTTTGCTATGTCTTTAAGCAAACCCTGCCCTGCCACGTCCTTAGCTTAAGGGCGTGGCACGGTCAGAAATGGACAGTGCAGAGACTTCTATACATCATATTTTACCTGTATGCTAGCTTTAAAGGTGTTTGGAATGCTTTGTCTTTTTTCATCAGTATAGTAGTAATGTGTGTTTAATTTTTTCCATCATGTACTGTAAATGTGTGTAGTTTTTCGTCAGTATTTTACTGCATATTACCCATATGTCCCCACCGGTATAATTTTTCCCCTCAGTATGTCACTGTCAATATGTTATACCTTTTTTTCCCCCGTAAATCGGTATAGTAACAGAGATACTGTCTTTTGTACTCTGTAATTTCTTTTCTCATTTGACTGCTATGCCTTTCTAGTACTGTACCATATTTTCTCTCGTTGTTGCTGTACGATGTTTCCGAGGTAGACGTGTGTCTCAGGGGTCAAACCTGGTCCTTACTTATTCTAAGCTGGGACTATAGTTCCTCAGTGTATTACATGATAAATGAATACGTCGTCGCTGTCTGTTGGAACCCTATATATTGTAACATCATATGGCGGCGCTACACAACCTTAGGTAGAGCGCACTATGGATTCCGGGCGGGTTTGTTTTACAAACATGCCCTAGATCGCCCTGCTATATAAGAGGCCTGGAGGACCCCCACTCCCCAGCTGACCACGAGACTTTGACGAGTATTGAACCCTACCTACTCCTGGGCAGAGGGGTTCCGAGGCCAACTGAAGTAGAAGATAAAGGTTGAGCATAATTCGCGTAGCAGAATGCTACCAATGCTGGTATCGAGACATCGTCCCCATTCCTCCTTTTATAATAATTAATATTATTGGCAAGGGCATGGGTTAGCTGCGTAGTGGTTATCAGTGTTACCATATTGTAATTGAGTCATACCGTAGTCTGCTATTCTGTAATAAGTAAAAGTCATGAGAGTTGTAAGAATTGATATCCCGTTGTGTTCTTGTAATCGTTACTTGTTCATTGTGATTAGTTGTTGTTCATTAAACATATATTTTTATAATTCCCTCTATCATTCTGCTAGCTATGAGCTATCTCCCTAGACACCCCTTACCACCACTTAAGGTGAAGAGAGTAACTGTAAAGGAAGGAGAAAGTGCATTTTATAAACAGGAGGCAGGGAGTTGTTTCAATATGTATTCTAGACGTTATGTTCCACGTGTGAAATATTCAAGCTTTGATAGTTGTCTGTGGAACATAGTTCTCTCTCTGGCGGTCGGCGCGTCAGGTTGCTGGCCGCTGCGGTTCGCACGTAAGCTTCCGGCAGCCCGCCTTGAGCTGCACACACTTCCCTCGTTTTATAAATTATATTACGTTCGTACATGTAATATATATGTTTGTGATGACTAGAGTCTCTCTCTCTCTCTCTCTCTCTCTCTCTCTCTCTCTCTCTCTCTCTCTTTCTCTCTCTCTCTCTCTCTCTCTCTTACTTTACACTATACATATACTAACTTTACAGACAGTGTGTTTTGTTATCACCGATATAAAACTTTTTTTAAATATTTTTTTACCAAGAGTGTTTTTTTTAAACGTTGATATCAAATCATTTTTAATTGCCAGCAGTGATGTGTGTGTGTGGGGGCATAACTCGAGATAAAAATTTATTTTTAACACATTTATTTACACACACTATTACAATACAAAACTCTTCTCCGCGTATGTGTTACACACAAGATTTATTCCCTCAAGTCACATGTTTAACGTGTACCACGGATTATCATAAGTCCTTAGCTTTAGGACTTGGGCATTGCGCGACGCACAGAAATAGCTTCTAGTTCGCACTCTGTAGTGTTGTGGAGTTCATCTCTACCAGCTGCCTGAACAGCGAGTAGCCCCGATACCTGTGCACGTCCATGATCGTTCTGACGGGGCACGTACTGTGCATCGTCGACTCTTGCCGATTAACGTACAAAGGATATCGGGGAATTATGGCTTCATCCAACACATTGTGAACGTCCCCGTACGAAAAAATTTCGATCGTTCCACCTATGTCCATGCACATGTAGGAGGTTAGGCTGTTGTGTGGTGCGACCGGGGTGCTTCCATGGACATGTGGGTATAACAAAAATGTAAAAACTTTAGTTTGCTCGTCGTCGTTACTGTACGGGATGGTAATCTGCTTGACGGTGTAAGAGTCCAGCGCGCGAAACCCTTGGATGTTACAAAACACTTTTTAAATAATTTCAAGTCGTCACGCGCACAGCGACTGGCATGAAAGATACATCGTCTTGGCTAGCTTCTGCAGACTCGCATCCAAGTCTTATTTTGCATCTGCGATGTCTTCGGGCACTCCAGAGCTAATGGTAGGTACGACAGTGTCATCGACGTCTTCGAGAGTGGTACCTAGAACACCATTTTCGGTGTTACTTGCTTTTTAAGCTCTAGCCCCTACATCTCCAACAAGCCTGCGCGAGTCTTAGCCTGAACCACTACTTCGCCTTAAGTGTCACTTTTTCATAAGGCATTTACTTTCGACCATAATGCACGATGACATGAGTGCCTTAATTGTGCCACGGATCCCTGTGGTATGTCATATTTGTTTGACGGGTGCGGTATGCAGTTCAGCTATACACATGCGAAGACCTGTAAAGGTGAAGTGTATTTCTCGTTCAGCACCTTTGTGCTAGGTTTACTGAAATCAGGTCTCATGTGACTTTTTTCGAGTTTTCGTTCTCAAGGTCATACAATGTCATGGGATAAATGTCGAGGTAGTATGTATCTAATATGGTGGTAGTAGTTAGTAATGTAATATAGGCCTACTTGTTAACATTTATGTATTTTTCTCGAGTCTTGATTTTCAAGGTAATTAAAGGTCATGGGGTCAAAGTCGAGGTAGTCTGCATCTAATATGGCGGTTATAGTCTAATGTATTATAATTGCTGACTTTTAAGTATTTTTGTCTAGTTTTTGTTTTCAAGGTCATAGGATTAAGCTCGAGGTAGTCTATATACAATATGGTGGCAGCAGTCTGTAATGTATTCTATTTGCTGACTTCTATGTATTTCTTCCCGAGTTTTTGTTTTCACTGTTATTAGGTCATTGGGTCAATGTTAAGGTAGTCTGCATCTAATATGGTGATAGTAGTCTGTAATATATTTTTTAAACGATTATTAATAAAATTTTCTGTAAGAATTTTTTAAATATTTTTAAAACGATTTTTAATAAATTTTTGTAATGATATCTTTGTAATTTTGTAAATGATATTTTAATAAAATTTTTACAAATAAATTTTTAAAAGGTTTTAATAAAAAAATTCATTAGATTTTTTATTATTTTTAACGTATTTTAATACCAACATTTTAATCATATATTTTTTAACGATTTTTAAATTAAAAGTTTTATTAAAAACATTTAAAATTTTTTTTATAAAATCCTTTTATAATACATTTTTAAAAATGCTTTGAACGGTTTTTAATGACATTTTTAGTAATAGATTTTATTATATTATTTTAAGAATTGTTTCTGACTTTTTGGGGGGTTTTTGAGGTCAGAGGTCACCGGGTCAAGGTCAAGGGTCAAAGGTTGAGGTCAAGATCATATTATTCCAAGATGGCGGACGATGACGTAACAAAATGGTGACCTGGCGAATCCTGCGATCATATACCAGACCCTTATGCCTCAATCGGCTATTTCCTACTACTGACGCTCAGTAATACCTTCTCTTAAGTTACATAACTACAACGTTCAACGTGGTAGCATATGCAACATGACTTCTGTGGCATTGTAGGTTAGGAATTTAGTGCAAATCCCAGTTATGGCATTTATATGTGTATGTTTTTATTTTGCGTAAACTCAGGTTATGTTAGTGTACATGATAGCATCCTGGGATAATTCTTCGGATACAAATCGGAAGCAAAAAAACTTAAAACAATACCTAAGGCCGCACCCCAATTGGCCCAGAGATCGCTCTCTCGTGCTCTCGCTCTAGCGACCACGTCATAATGACGTCAGAGAGAATTCTCTCTGGTTGTCTCAGCTCGTCGCACAGAGCCCAAAACAGCGATAGCACAGATGGAGCACGAAGTTGTGGTCTCACTGGCGCTCTCTCGCACACTCTGACCACGCTGCATATTTGATTACATCGTTTCAGTGTTAGAATAAGGTTATGGTGGCTTTCTGGGCCAAAAATTGTCTCATTTTACCATATTGTGAAAAATTATAACTGTTAAAGTAAACAAAATAATTTAAGGTGGCCGCCTGGTTCAAGGAATTTTGCACGTCTGATGCCTTAAAGGGTGGGAGCGCTAATGGCAACCAAGACATTGTGCATCAACTCTCTCCTCGCCTCTACTCGCAAAGTACTGAACTGGCGTGCAGTTTTGCAGTTTTATTTGGGGGGGGGGGGGGGGGGTAGGGGGCCCACATAATGCATTGCTCAGGGGACCGGAATTTCTCTTGGTGAGCCTGCGCGCCTCTATGAGACTTTCAGCGGAGACCTTACCATTTTATGACGTAATAATATAAATTAAAGTTTGATACACGTCCCTATGCCTTTTCCAATGTTTTGTACGGGAATATTCATACCTAAAAATGACCATGAAAACACCTGTTTCCGCTATTTACACTAGCACAATAAATGCTTTAGAGTAGGGCAGCCAACTTTATGAAAAGTCAATGCGGGACATACTTGTGGATGTGGATGCGGATTGGAGATCAGCGCTTTTTTATGCTTGTCAGATGTTAAATGCCTTTGTATGTCATGTTTGCCGCCGTGAGTAACGGAAAATATCCCATTACATATATTGCATCGTACTTCAGAAGGTGTTAAACACTTTTGTAAAAAAAAAAAAAAAAAAAGGAACTCTTTTTGCAAGTCCTCCGCGAATTTACAACTTCGCTTTCTCGCGGTCGGCGGCATTGCTAAGGCATTGCTAATTAGAACAAAGAAATGCACTAGCGAAACTGGGCACCACAGACACAAGTTAACAATTTCGTGTCACCGCGTGCACTAAACAATTGCCACTATTGGCGCTTTTTGATTTTGACTAATAGTCCTATGCTAGGTTAGGTTACGAAAAGTAAACAATGCTAGACGTTCCAAAAATAACTTTTACGCATGCGCAGAAGTCAGGCGTCGAAGCAGTTCCAAAAATAACGGTATAAACTGTGGAATGTGTTATTTGTGTAACGTGTTACCAAATTGTAACAGTTTTTTGTAACTGTTACGTTAAGTACGCCCATCCCTAGCATAGGCTAAAGATAGGGTAGACCGATCTCGCTGGCTGCGCATAATCAATATCCGTGCCCCAACATTGGACTGTTTTTCTGCCTACACGCCCAGCAAGAATTGCTTGGTTTGGATTTTAGGTTAGAAAACTGATTTGTAAACAAATGCTTTGAGATGAATATATACTTCCTCTAACCAATTTGTAATGCAGTTTGATTAAATTAGAACTGGTAAAACTATTTTATTAATAGAATAGTGCTTGTCATTTAAAAATTATGATACAAACAAACACGTACATCACAGTTGACTATGCGACTTTGACAGTCGTGTAGGAGTTTTGTAGGATTGGGGTAGGCCAATGTTGGCTACATGCGCAAAAAACGAATAAGCGGTCTACCTCATATTTAGTCTATGATCTCTAGTGCGCATAGACTAGGAATTTAACAATTATATGAATGCGGGACATGCGGGACGCATTAGGCGTTTTGCGGGACTATTTTATTAATTATTTCAATGCGGGATTACAACTATCATTGCGGGACGGTCCCGCAGTTTCCGGGACGGTTGGCCGCCTTACTTTAGAGAGAAATAGAGGAACTGAAAAACCTATACGTTTCTTAAATGTTACTGCAAGCAAACCTCACTCACATACATAGGGCGGTTTTTTTTTTAATAAAACGTCTCCTGGAGCTCTGTACACTGCTCGGTGGCCTACCCAGGCGACCTGCGACCTTATTCGAGGTTACTTGCAACTTTTCTGAATCCCTGCTAAAGTTATACCTCCCGGATGTTCCTCCGCCTCATGCAAACAAAGCTTAATCGAGTCTAGAAAATTACACCAAAAGGGCAACGCAACGCATTTGTCTGCACTCAGTGTAATAATATTTTGCATAAGAACTATTTCTTCCAAGAAATTACAAACACACCAATTTTCTCCTTGTTTTTACGCACGTATCAAATGCTTGTGATACAAGACGTATTTAGGAAATAACCAAGTAAAGACTGTTCAAGTGAGCACTTTTGATATCAACCTTAAAAAAAATTTCCCTGCTCCTCCTGCATGCATTTTAACGGGCGCACTAAGTGACACGCGCCCAGTAAGGTTGGTAACGACGGATGTGGAGTAGTTCCATATCTTAACGTCGATTATAAATTGTTAGGTAATCATTTGTGATAACTTGTATTATTTCTTTCCCTTTATGTTTCTTTAATGCATCGAAGTGAAAAATTGAGCAGATTTGTAATACATATTCTTTTCTAATAATTACACAGTGTCACTTGACCAACGCATGAATAAAGTGATGAGGCCCGTGGCAATGTTAATCTTACATAAGGCGGAAAAATACACAACGTGCATACAAGTAGATTCCAAGTAGGGCTTTAGAAAGTGCTTATTTCACCGTGAACAGCCTATACATACGCCATACATGGGGTGTTTTTTCAACGGTCTGATTAAAGGAGTGCGAAGAAACCGCGAATAGTATTTATAAATATACAGCATGTATGCAGACCATTGTAACAAACTTCGGGAGGTGATTGTTGGAATCAAAACAAGCAAAAATGTTACTATGGACATTGCCTACAAGAGTTGTTTTTGAGTTACATAAAGGACGTACATTGGCCGCTTGTGTACACAGAACAAATGTCGCTCCTGACGTAGTACAGTTTCAATACCTACGTAAACTCTTGTGTCATAATGGATTCTTAGTGTGGTACATTGATCTCAAAACCAACTGTGACAATACATTAAGTAGCGGTAGTGATGCATGTTAAGGGCTGTTCGCGATACTGTGAGTACTTTAGAAATTAACCTCAGAAAAAAAGTCACTGCCCCCTGCATGCGTATATTTTAATGGGCACACTGAGTGACATTCGCCCTGTAAAGTTTGTAACAATGGATGGAAAGTAGCTCCATATCTTAACGTCGAATAAAATGTGTTTGGTAACCATGTGTGATGACTTGAAACTAATTCTTCCACTTTCTGTTTTTTTAGCGTATCAAAGTGTGAACATGAGCAGATTTGTAAAGTGTTTATTTTCTTAATACTTTCACAATTTCATTTAACCGACAGAACATGTATGTATACAAGTAGATTTTAAGAAGAGCTTTCGAAAGTGCTCATTTTACCATGAACAGCCTATACCACATTATGAAACGCCTGTAATCAGTAACAACACTTTGTAGGTCGTTTGTTCATAGTACAATTTAAGCTTGTTTTGATGCCAGGAATCACCTCTCCACGTGTTTCAACTGTTTACAATGATTAACAATTTTTACTTCGGTGAGCGTGGATGATTTGGTGTTTTTGTTTTGAATTACGTATTTAATAATGCAAGGGTTGTAACATTGTCCATTTTAGTACGAAAAATATTTCCCTGAAATTCGGCAGTACTGTAATGATAAAATTCTGGGATTTACAGACCAAACGGATACAGCACAAAGTTATTAGTAAGTTATTATAAAAATTCAATTAATTTGCCATTTTTTGCAATATTAACAACGTGGGTTTATTTGTACCTTCCGAAACGAATTCGTACGAGTTGTTATCACAAAAGAAATACTGCTGTGACATAGGGCGCCACTCAATATTGATTTGAATTTGGCACTTCTCACGAGAGATAAAAAGCGAATGTGTGATTAGCCACTGGAGGTTATTGTAAGTGACGGTAATATATCACGTAAAAGTGTTAGGACAAGCCATAATACAAACGTGTACATTTAAGTCACATCTTCAATTGGTTCGCAGTTTATAAGAGACGCCCCTCGAAGACTCTGTGTCTAAAAATAAGCCTTCACGGTAAAAATCCAATCGAATTCCATGTTACATGTTCTGAAGTATTATTGGCCACTTACTGGGTACATCGTACCCCAGTTAACAAAGATTATTTTTGGAGTCGTGTAGTAGCCTATGGCTACTGTAAATAGAAATGAGTTAAAGGCCACGCTCTTCCATTTCTACAGCTTTTGCGAAGATAAATTTTTTGCACCCAAACGGGAGCCGATATTGTAAAATCCTCTCATAATTCTATTACAAATTGTTTTTACTGTGTAGTCTAATTTTTTAACACAAAAAACTCTATAATTCTTAACTAATTATTAAATAAAAACATTGTCGTTAATTAACTAGTTGGATGCAAGTATGCAAGGAAAATTAGACTACATAATAAAAACTATTTATAACAAAATTATAAGAAGATTTTACAATATCGGCTCCCGTTTGGGTTCAAAAAATTAATTCTCGCAAAAGCTGTAGAAATGGGAGATCGTGGCCTTAAGTTGTAAGTTTCACTGGAGTGTCTCTGCAATTAAATTTATTTTGCAATATGAAAAATTCATATTTTGTTTACCGAATGTTTTTTAGCTTCCCCCGACCCATTCATCCCAAGTCCGCAAAGATCGTTAGCTTGCCGTGCAAGCATATGATATATGATCGCCTTACAGAAAGCCAAGGTAATGGTAACTCATCTCACTGGGTTGAAACGGGCAGTGAGATGCTTGACCTGAATGTAAATTTCCCGTTTACACCTGAGCAAACAACACGAGCATGAGCGAACCATTAGCACAATTTTGCCACGCTCTATTCACTGTCTCTTCATAATTTTCGAATCAAATCTTTGAATAATCGCCCCATGTATGACGTATTTAGTAATATGTCACGTACCACAAGTGCTTTATACTTCTGTTAAAGGTTGTTCACAATAAAGTGAGCACTTTCGAAATCAACAGTAGAAAAAATTCACTGCTCTTACCTGCATACATTTCAACGGGCGCCCTGAGTGACATGCGCCCAGTAAAGTTGGTAGCAATGGAAGGGAAAATAGTTCCGTATGTTAACGTCGAATATAAAGTGATAGGTAACCATTTCTGTTAACTTAAATTATTTCTTTCGGTTTCTGTTTTTTTTTTTTTTTTTAATACACCGAAGTGTAAAAATGAGCACATTAGTAAAATATTTAGTTCTAATAATTTCACAGTTTCACTTGGCCGACGCATGAATAAAGTGATGAGGCCCATGCCAATATTAATCTTACATAGGCGTTAGAATACACAACGTGCATAGAAGTAGATCTTAAGCAGGGCTTTCAAAAGTACTCATGTTATCGTGAATAGCCAATAGCATAAAAGTATTTTATGTTTTGTAAAATTGTACTTTAAACTATATTGAATAAATTAATAGGAATAAAAACACACATAAAATAGGCGTGTTGGTAATGCCTACACAGATAAAAGTTTAATGTTGTGCGAACAGTATTAATGTTACTACTACACTAATTTTTTATAATCTGTGAGTCGTTAGCTGCTAATGTTACTGTTAATGTAATATATTGTTTAGCTATTCATGTAGATGTAATATTAAGTACGTTTGTAACAATATTTCTTCATTATTTTACTGTCAACATTGATATGGTTTTTATGTTGCAGTAAAGCAAAATTTTGCTGTATTGATGTTAACATTTGTGTTATTTGCTTTAAAAAAACACTCCGATATAAAATAAATTAAGTACAAGTATTTTGCCACAGAAATGAATATTATAAACGAAGAAAAATATTACGTCCTGGAGGGGGAGGAGGGGGTAATGTAACTCGCGCCATGAGTGCTTGAAGTTCTCCACTTTACGAAATCTAACGTCCAACCAACATTTCTATAGGCTATTCACGATAAAGTGAGAACTTTTTGAAAACCCTCTAAATTTAGACTAGCAGTCAATAAATATATTTCATTTTAGCTTTAGACGTTAACTTCCAGGTGCGGTGGAATATACACACGGAGTTTTTTATTTGCATGACAATATTTATTTATAAAGGTGGTGAAAGAATGAGAAATGGCTGATAGGAAAAAGTAGCTAGGGCCTCAAAAGTGATCACTTTAACGTGAACAGCCTATATTGTAACATGTCTGGATTTGTTTCATATTGCGCGTATCCATTACAATATAACGACAAACAGCAATTCTCTTTAATTGTGTGGAAAGGCTTAATGTTCTAGATATGTATGCTTATATGGCAAACTTAAACTGCTTTGCAAGGCTTGAGAGATGGTCTAAGCCCCATTTAGTTCTGATAGAATGCTTTAAAATTTACATATAGTGGTTTCACTAAATGAGGTTACGGCTGTTCACTAGGAACTGCCATTTAACGTCAAGTCAGTGCAAACTCGTGTTGGCTGGAGATCACTTTAATGTTGCAAGAACACCAAACATTTTGTTCTTGCTGTTATTTTTTAGCGTAATATAACATTTGGTTATGGCAAAATTGCTTGGCGGCTTTATTAACAATAACGCTTCAACTGTATATCTGTATTATAATAATATAAAATTTTGGAAATAATTAACATTTTAACTTTTTCATATTATTAATTTTAATTTTACAATAACATAAATGTTTGGATAAATGTCTCAATTGTACTTTTTTTGTTTGCAACAGCATTATAACTTTTTCTGTGTAGTAAGAAATAGTTATGCAAAATACCTATTATTAAACTTAGTGCGTAGGAATATGGTACGTTGTCCTACTGGTGTCATTTTCTGGACTGAGTTAAGGTGAGGCAGAAGAATATCCTGAAAGTAGAACTTAGCAAGGCTTCAGAAAATGTGGAAGTACAGGTTGTTCACGGTAAACTGAGCACTTCTGAAAGCCCTGCTTAAGATCTACTTGTTTGTGCGTTGTGTATTCTCTTGCCTTATGTAAAATTAACATTGTCATGGACCTCATCACTTTATTCATACGTCGGTCGTAAAAAAAACATGGAGGTGATAGATGATGGAGTGGCAAAAGCCTATCTTCTCCACGTTTATCAAGTGAAGTCGATGCCTTGTCTGACTTCCTTCAACTGCGCATGCGCAGACCGATTGTTTACGTCAGCAGCCATATTATGAGTGGCAAAAAGTTACATAGTAAGCAATGTAAAACATGCACCTTTTTGCCACTACTAGCACTGTCCTTGTCTTTCATTTTCGGCTTCACTTTCGTGTCTCGGCTTCCACTCCACAGACTAATACCTCCATGAGAAAATCATGACTTCGAACTGCACTGTGTACCGCAGTTGAAGCGGCAGGCAGGGCGACCGTTCACAGGGACCGTGCATGGCTGGCTGATCGCACTGACCTGCTTGAAGAAACCCGCTCCGAGTGTGTACATGTTGAGCCGCAGGACGCTGTCTCGGGACTGGCCCAACGCGGTCAGCTTGCCTGCTCTATTTGTCTCCTGTTGAAGCGGGAAGGGGGGGGGGAAGCGACTCTAGTGGGCGTGTTCCCGTCTCTCGGTGCGCCGCCAAGCTAGGCCTAACCTCACCGGAGACGCCCGAAGTCAAGGTTGTGCTGTCTTACCACTACAGTATTCAGAACGAAATAGACGACCCTGTTTCGAGGCACAGCGATAAGGGCGACGATAACACACGCCTTCAGTGCCATATCGCTGATACGCGCAAGGCGTTGAATCGGCGCGCGGCGTGCAGTTCTCCCGTCGTTAATGCTTTCCTATGCAAGTTAGTTCTGTGACAGTGAGATTTTATTACACGCAATCAAAACCCACAAATTAATTTACTGCTGTATGGTTTCACTTCCCTCCTACCTCTTATAAAATCTCCGAAAATTAATCTTTTTTTTTTTCAATACGCTTAATATGATATAAACAAAACGGCGCGGGCTTGGATTGATTGTTACCTTTTTCTGCAAAAAGTCGTATTCCCAAGATATTCATTCACCAAGATACGCATAAAACACGCCAACAAAGTATGTAGAGACAATATATGCGAACTACTAACTCGTCCGCCTACAGCCTGAAGTACCAGCCGAGGTCAAAGGTTGAGGTTCTTCGTCCAAGCACGATGGCAATCGTCCACATTGCCGGGCTATCCTACACCGACCTTCTTTACCAGCCGGCGCGAAAAGCAGCCCTGACTGCTGGACAACTAACCACATCAGCAACGTACAGTACATAACTTATATCTAGAGACCTACAAAATTCACGTTATTATTTGGGGACACGTTCAACTTTAAACACGTGTACCTTTGCAATAAGTTTTTCATTGGACCATACATTGCTTGACGCGTTCTTATAACTATGCGCCAATAAAGGAACACTGCACAATCGTGTGCCCCAATCACGTGCAGTATAGTCAGAAAGGGCGTGGTTTTACATGTATACAGCAGCCAATGGAGACACTACGCCGGCTCGGTTAGCTAATGTGCCGCTTTGAAAGCGACATACACTTTTTTGGGCACCTTAGAGCATTTTCGTAAGTATTACTAAGAATTCCGAATCTTCCAAACTTTAACTTTGTTGTTTTCTTTCCAGTTTGAGAGATTTTGCTATTTCCCGTTAAGTGAGCTAATTTTGCCTTCACTTTTCCGTAACCTATTTTGAATACTATATCTGTGTATTAACCAGTATTTTATCACTTTAGTAAGTATGTTCCAAGTCCAAGTATTACCCTGTGTTGCGAATTATTTTTTAGTCGTTATTTTGCTTGTTGCGACACCTATCGGAACTTACGTAATTCTGTTTTCGTTGGTATATGTGTGTGTGTGTGTGTGTTTCAGGGTTTTGGTGCATGCCATGGTAATTTGTTTGAGATCTTTTAGCAATTTTGACATTCGATTTCCCCTTTTCAGGATTTTGTATGCTTATCAATTTACAAGTGAAAATACTTTTGCGCGAATAAACATTGAGAGTTTTCTAAAGAACTTTTGGAACAAACAATGCATAAAAATGAATTTTTAGTGTGTCGTATTGTTTACTATTTCAGTATATTTTAATCAGTTAGTTCAGAGAAATATTTATGTTCGTTTTGGATATATTTTTGTCAGTGTTCCCCACTAGTAATAATCTTGTCTGATTCTAGGCAAAACCTGTTTGGTTCCAGCATTTATTGAATTTTGGCTAATTTTGTTGGATAATTAAAAATATATTTCATTCTGTCAGTTACTGTTACCGTGTTAATTTCCATTTTATGCATGTGTTTGTGTAAAACCGTAATTTCAGCCTTTCGTTTTTATTTTGGATATGCTGCATGTTTTGTCAAGTTAAATTATTTTTTTTGTTTTGAAACTTTGTTCGCAGCAAATAAGTTTTAGCTTTCTTGTAGATCAACAGTAAGATAAACTAATTAGGACTATTATTTGTATAACCTTTTAACTTATTTTGCTAAATTGTTGTCCTTAATTATTCACTTTGTTTTTTTTTTATGTTCAACCAACCGCATTAAAGTGTTCGAATGGTTTTATTCGGACCGATTGTTCGTTAACACACGTGTCAAACTTTTAAGATATTATTTGAAGTTTAGTCCTACATTCAAAATTATATGACGTTTCGTATAAAATTTTTTTAAATACTAAGCACATGTAAGTTGGTTTTTTAATTTCGTTTACCCAGATATTTCTCAAATGTATTCTTAGAGTATTTTGACTGTAAACGTCAAATTTTATGTATCGATTGTAACACTCGAACGTCGATACATGTTTTGCTACGACTTCGCGAAACGGACATATGTCCATACTTTCTTTGGCAAGAACATGGGATGATCTTTCTTAAGTTTCTCTTGTGCTGTTCTTCTGTATCTTCATGTAACCGTTAGATGCTCACCGTTGCGGGCAAGTTACTATGATTTCTTAATATCCCCTTCGTGTTTTTATACTTGTGTTTCGGCCCGCAGTTGTTGTATTTGTTTATTTGTAGCGGTTCGCGGATGTACCAGCTTTAGCCTGGATTCCTCACCCTGTGATGGCGAGCTTGACTACTTTGGTCCTGGCGTGGGTTTAGCTGTCGGCTCCCTCGCCTGATTCACGGATCTATTCCGGATTTACTTCTAACGTCTCCCATCACTCGACTGTGATTTTCTCTCCGCTTCATCAGGCCATGCAATTTTATTATTTTTGAAGCATGTGGCTTTGCATGCAAGCCACGTAGTTTTCGATGCACGAACTTTAGTTTGGTCGCGAAAACATTTTGTCATACCCTTTGTAACCTAATTTTGTGTGAAATTATGACATTTGGTGGCAACATGCATTCGTCTACTTGGTCCCCAAGGACAATTAGGGCAAACTGCCATTTTGAAAACCTAAAGTGAACAAATATTAAGATAAAAACGAGTACTCGTTAAGTTGTTAGGGGATTCCACTACAGTATTTTGTTTTCTTTTATCCAGTATAACATCAAATAGATAAATACCAAATTATAAAACAAAGGAATTAAGCGAAAATGTTACTCAACTTAAATTATATTAATCATGTATGCTCTGCTTTTGTTATCCCTATGTCATATTACCTATTGTTATTGATATTGTTATTATTTAAAGAATTTTATTTAAAAGAAAAATCTTGAAAGAAATTTTAAATAAAAGAAACGCTTTCGAATCTGATTAGTTTTCACTTCACCCCTAGTGATAATCTTTTTTTTTTCTATACTTATTGCTCCATAGGAGGTTATGAAAACTAAAATGTTTTTTACTAATTGTTATGTACCTATGCCCATACTGGAGCGACAACTGTTTTTTTTTTTTTTTTTACCAATTAATTAGGATGCCATGTCAAAGTTCGGCTTTCTGCTTTCATTATTGTTTGTGTGGTAATTATGCACGCTGGTCACAATCAGGTCCACAGACAATTCTGTTCTATTCGTTCGCTTTTTGGTTTGTGTCAGTATTCGGGGGTGTTTGGTTTTGGTGAGTTTTTCTTATAGCGCTTCCGAACCCCTGAATGTCGGTACACTACAGTCAATAACGTGAAATTTAGCCTGATGCCGAATAATAACGCGAATCTCGCATGTCTGAACATATATCTCCTCATGAGTACTATCAGATATATAGATTTTGTGATTACGCATTTTCCTTTCATCTTTACCATGATTGGAAACCACGAACCCATTTTCCCGTATTGGTAAATTCCATGGATAACAAGGGTCTACAATTTTAGGCAGGAGAGATTAAAAATAAAATTTGTTCAGGTGACTTACCATCTTAGACTCTCAGAATTCGTCATTCCTCTTAATCAATTCAGTGAGTAGGCCATGTGGTGTCCAAATGACAAAAGAACAGTAGTCTCGCTGCGTAATGTGGTGTTGACCTTGAAATTCGAACATATACTCGTGTTTTCTTCTTCTTCTTCTTCTAGTGTGCAGCATTTTATCTTTTTATCAGCAATTGCATTCCCGCAGGGCACTTGACTTACACTATGATATAATTGTCGATAAGACCGTCGGGTGTTGCTGCTAGCCATCGAAGTTCTATATCTACAAATAGTCCAGCTTCTTTGGCATTTTACTGAGAAGGTCTCCAAGGCGTTCGATTACTTAGGGCTCTTTTTCTTAACCATACCTTGTGGCATTTGTACTTTCAAAATCATTGTATAGTTAAGAAATGACAGTTTAAGCCCGAGGTGTAGAATTTCTCATCTTACATAGCCTGCCAAAAGACGAAGCTGTTAGTCTTTTGTGCCTTTCTACTTTCCACAAATCACAGTTGCCTTGGGCGGTTGTATTTACTTGCAATGAGTTTCTGTCTTCATCACTGAGAACAAGTGACGTCAGGAACTCATCATTCTTCTTCTGGAATTCAGGCGAATCTAAATCAGGTACATTTGATTCAAGACCATAGCGACAGTCTGGGCCACTCAGTACCAAATGTTTACGTTTCACCTTTTCTTGGGTTTTGTTCATGTCTTTTGCATCGCTTTGACGTGGAAAGTTTTTTGCGTTGGATGTTACGTTTGCAAATTTCTCCTGGGCTGGAATTTGTTACAATCTTATAGAGAATGGCTTCCATTTTTCCTCCACTGTTGACATCAATTAACTGACAACTCACATGATTGAATCTTTTGCCACCCACATATTTACAGACAATTGAATTGAAGGTTTCTGTCTGGTTCGTTGGAACATTGTGTATCAGCCTGGATGCATGCAGAGCAACAAGGTTTTTGGCTGCTATAATCTCGTCTTACATGGCCAGAGTTTTCAAATTCTGAACCAGATTCTCCTACCTTGCTTCGGCCGTTTACAAAAATACCCATCTTCTTGACACATGCTGTAGTCACCGAAACATGAAACGGATCATTTTGTATGCCATTCTTGAGCTCGCCAATCCTCTCTTGTAAACTTGGGTATTTTTGAGCACTCCTGTATTTCATAGCCCCTGTCACAGCTGCACTCAAACGAAGTTGTATTTCAGCACTTACAGATCTTATTACACTGACTGGAACGAGACCTGCAGCATATCTTGTCTTCTTGCCAACCTCCCTAAGCCGGCGGGAGTAGTTTTTAAGTATGTGATTAGAACACTATATTTTTGCTATGTAAATGCTGTGCTTTTGTAAGCTGAGCCATTACACTGCTGTCTCCATAGCCTATAAATGAAGGAAATACATGCGGTATTTCGTCATGGATAGGGCAAGCAGATGATACATGAACTACAAGACAGTCATGACATCAAAACCCAGCTAAAAATTTACATTGTCCTGTGATGATTAATAACATGGCAAGCTAACACAGGTAAAGTATTTTAATGAGTTATTGTATTAGGTTCGGCTATCCTTTCTGAAAATCAAATTAATTGCAAATAATAATGCAGAATACTTTCGTAATCCATTGTAAAATAATATTTCTAGATGAATGCCTTGTGTAGGCTACTATGACAGATTTTTAAACATCAGCCATAGCAATGGAAGCTAGGAAATTGTATCGCATTGTTTATTCCAATGATACAAGCTTATCATTTGGTGCTAGAAAACTATACTTTCCTATCTTTACAGATTACAAATATATTGTTTAAAAAGTTATTACATGCAACATGGACATTCTTTAATTATTGAAAATTCCAAACAATGAAATAATTCCACTTAAATAATTTTGTCTGGTGTAGGAAGCATAATTTTAACTTAGGGTTAAAATATTCCTTTTAATATTATATAAATGCAATAACTAAATATTAAATCACGCAGAATTTACTCCGATAGTAAATTTATTTAAATTGCTAATGGATTTTTTATTTCTAGCCTTTAGTATTTTATTGACCCTAAAATAGTAGTCCAGTTAACTCATACAAATTATAATAAAGAATGTGTTTATTACTATGCAGCTGCTCTAATCATATCTTAGGAAATTTTCCGATGTCTTTCCGCTTCTTATATCCCTGTTTGTTGTCTATGTCATAGAAGAAAGAATGTTGTAATGGTGGTTTTCATGATTATCATAAATGACACTATTTTCTTTTATTTTAGTTACTTGGCTTATTTAAATAGCGTCGATCATCTTTGATATCTAACATGTTGAGTTGCGCTTATGGCAGGAAGTGCAACAATTCAGTTTCGACATTGTGACCACTTTACTTAATTCTTCCATCCGCATCAAGTTCGTCTACTACGAAAATGTGTGATTATATGTATCCTTTTATAATTAACATACTACTTTCATATATATATAACGTAGTTGCGACATCGTTCTTGGTGAATCATACTTACCTATAATTCGCCCGAATTTTAATCTATGCATTGACATACTGTGCTTAAAACCCTCCACAATTATACCTGCTTCCATCGCTGTAGGTGTTCTGCGCCAATTTTTAAAACAAACATGTTCATGGGGTCGCCCTTTTAGTTCTGCGTATCTTGTACATATGCAACAATATGAATTTCTTGTACTTGCAAACAATACTTTTTTACTTCACACTCCAATAATGCAAGCGTGCAAACAAAATTGTAGCACTACAAAACAAACAAATAATGAAAATAAATAAAATTACATTTTGGTATTTAGGACTTTTATACACAAACATATGATAATTCTGAACACCATCAGAATTTATAAAGCGACTCCTTAGGTAAATTGTGGTAGTGCGATGAGTGCCCTGGTGCACCTTTTAAGTGACATCGTAGCCCTTAAAATAAAATTTTACGAATGCATTTTCTTAAAATATAAAAAACCGTTAGATAATACTCTACATTTATCTGCATATCGCTGTATACAAAGTAAATATTTAATTTGTCAAGAAATTATTATGAATATCCCGTTTTTTGAAAACTAGTTGTATTTGGCCTTACCCTTATTTCCGAGCACATTTATTTGTCCATTCATTGTTATGGACTTTTCACGACAATCTTTTTAGAAAGAGCTCCCGAAGAAACCAAAAAGTTCCTCCTTTTGTAAATGCCTTTGAAGCTCCTCCCACAAGTAATACGCAAGCACGTATGTGCCAACAGCTGTAATATAGTTACTGGGAGGCAGGGGATACCTCTTGCCGAAGTTTACACAATAAACGCGTCACTACTGAAGGTATGCTGTGAGTCATGTACGGATGTGCGTGGTGCTACATTGAAGGGAGCAGCAGTGTAGTGTAAGGGCGCGGGGAATCAGGACAGCTAGTGGCCACAATCGGAACCCGCATTGCCAAACACCAGTAAGCAGGAACCTCCTCTACCAGTCAGGGAATCAGGCCGTGTTGCGTTATGCCACGCCGATTTGAGGGCAATGCAGAGTGGCGGAAGGCGTCTTTCTCCATGTGACGCCGCCCGAGATGGACGTCCCAAGAAGCCTGCTGTGCCGACCGCCGTGACCTGTCATACTTCATCAGCCTCTGGCTACTTCTCAAGGTGGGACAAGTACCATATACTAACGTGGCTCTCAATAAGGTAGTTGATGTAGTTAACTTAACAATGCTCCCCTGACCATATAGTATTTTATGTAATCTCCAGATGTTTAATTATATAACCACATAGTAAACTTTAGCCCTATATATTCATTTACCCCACATTGCTCTACCATCATGATATCCCCCAACCTTAACAAGTACGGTTTGACCACAATATAAATCGAACTAGAACAATATGCAAATCTGTGGTTCATCGAAATGTAAGTAATTACCGACTTTTTTTCTTTCGCTAATTTAATACCACGCCACTGGAAGGAAGACAGTCGAGGTTTAATTTTCAGAAATTTGCTGCTATACTTTTGGAAACTGGCACTTTAAGATATGTCTGTACAATAATAGCTTCACTTTTTGTTCCTTCTGACCATCTTTCTTGTAAATATGCAATAAGTCCATTAAAGGTGATGTGATGCATGGGTATATCAATTGTCAAACATAATGTTATTTCAAATTTATTTTATAGATAATTATGTTTATATAAGTATTGTTATGTAAGTATCTCAGAGTGCTCCCATACCGCGAATATGAATCTCGAATACGAATGCTTGCCTTTGACCTCGATAATCATGGAGCCCCAGCCTGCACCTTTGCTAACTGGTTGTTGCCAGTGCCGATGCTGCGACCGTGTTGAAGTTATAACTGCATGCCCATGTGATCAAGGAAGAAGCATCTAAAGATTGTCTACATGCCTGTATGTGATGTATCAATGCCGTCATGCTACAGGCCAGCTGCAATCATTTGGTAGCTCGGTGATTGACTGGTCGGTGCCCGATCAATGTATTAATGGTGTAATACGACTAGTTCAAAGTTAATATGACATCATAGGGCATGCATGTGCGTATATTATAAGCAGTAGGGAGGTCCGCTGAAAGGCTTAGTTTCACAATGGCTGCCATGAAAGATGCATCGTATCGGATAGCTTCTGCAGCTTCGTATCTAAGTCTTATTCTGCATATGTGATGTCATCGTACACTCCAGAGCTAATTGTAGCTACAATGTCGTCTACTTCTTCGGGAGTGGTACCAGCAGTGCCATCGACTTCTTCAGCCATTACGCCTATGAAATCTTCAATGGGGCCAACAAACATTTCGGTTGAGGTATCTAGAACACCATTGTCCGACATTACCTTCTTCTTTAGCTCCAGCACCTACATTTCCAACAGGTCCATCCGAGTCTTTGCCTGAACCACAACGTCATCATCAGTGCCGCTTCTGTGAAAAGATCTTCAGCAAAAGCTGCCATACTCGGCGGCACTAGAGAAAAGTCTGTACGAAGAGTCCCTTTCGCCCCGATGAAGCATTAAGACAATGACCATTTTAAGTTCATGCAAGCTGATACAATGAAGGAACACATCGATATCTGCAAGAGTTCGTCTACTGGGAGCTAGCAAGTGATGTCGTCAATACTTCCTGCTACATCGATGGATACTGTTTGGGCAGACGATTGTCACGAAACAGTTAATGCTACTAACGGAATGATTGAGTTGGTATGTGTGGAATGTACACTTGTAAGGCGTACACGTGATGTCGACGAACTTCAAAATAAATGATCGTCGGCTCTAAATACTGATGATGAAAATATACCTAGAAAGGAAAGTAAACTTGATATTGATGATAAAACAGGAAGCGAAAGTGACCATGAAGACAGCATAGTTGAAAATGAGTATGGTGACAGTGATAATTATGCAGACGATGATGGCGGTTTTCTCGATGCACTGACACACCCTGAAACACATTTTCTGGAATGAGCAACACGAAGAAGGCAGAAGACGTCGAGAATACTGACTATCTCTTTCCCAAAGACACTTGTGCAAGCCATGTTAACTGGGGCTGGCAAGCGATGCTCGGCACCTGGAACGGTGCAGCCACGATGAGCCAGCCTGCTGTTTATAAAACACTCTCCCCATCGAGGAAGGTCATGAGGCTAGGCGGGATAGTATATAAGGTGGGGACGATGGTGGCTCCCGGCCATCTTTCTCTGGAGGGACCAGCGAGATGCCATCGCCGTGGAACACAGGGCCATGGTCACGACGTTGACTCTTCACTCTGCCATTGTCGAGAGGGTCTCGACACGACGACGCCGACAAGATTAAAAGGGTAATTATAATCCCAGTAGGGCGAGTTAGGTCTTGCTGGATTAGGGTCCTCGGAATAAATAATTAAGGCTCATTCAGCCAAGAGCACTCTTTAGCTGTTGTTATTGTAAAGGTTTAATTGCCTTAACTTGGTCTGGTAATAAAGTTATTTAATGAGACGAGTAACATTGTTGTAATAGCCAAGGGCAATATGTACTTCTTGTAGTAGATCTAGTATTTGTAATAAAGTATAGAGAGTCTGATAGAGTGCTTTTTCATCTAGCTACTGATATCCACCTTCCTTGCATGGACTGATTCATCCACAGAACAGGTTACAGCAAATGGTGGAGGCTGCCAAAGCTCCCAAACCTGACATTTAGAGTACTCAAATCACGTGCAAATCTTCCACCAGCCACAGGGTTGTGTTCCCTGGCAAAAGTCGCGAAGTATAATGGCTTACAGTACAGCAACTAGCAGAAAGGCAAAAGGGAAATATAAACTCATTTCAATTCATGGCATTGAGAGTAAAATAAAATTTAATTCAGAACCGCTTCAGTATCCCCCCCCCCCCCAGGTTTTATCCCTGTTCGAAGGGTCTAAAGTTAACGGCCGGCATTAACCAGAACTTTGCATAGTAAACATAGTAGAACTGAATCGTATGGCGATTCAAAGCCAAAGCCATGGCGTGTTGTGCATAGTTCAGCACATTCCTGCGGCGCCTCAGCACACGCTGGGACCGACCCACTTGCAGCCGCAGCGACAAACCAAGGCGCCCATTTGTAGTGTAGTAAGATTGTGTGCTTAAGCTTGTAAAGAGTAATGCATGTTAAATCATGGCCGCTTTTCGGACCGTTTTGATTATCGCAAACACAAATTTTTCACGCAGGGTTGCACAGTGTGGAAATGCAATCTTCTAACGCCAGTTTGTGTGTGTATGTGTGTAGTTGCGTGTATGTGTGTAGGTGCATGAGTGTATGTATGTGTGCATGTATGTAGGTGTGTGTAGGTGTTTGGCATATGAGTGAGTGGAGAATGTACCATTTATTCTGGTTATAATTGGTAGGATCATCTAAGGTCATAGGTTCCAAGTCAAGGTTCCTGCACCTAATATAGTGGTAGTGGTCAGAAACAATATGATTGTTGACTTTTATGAATTTATTCAGTTTTTTCGCAATTTTAGTTTTCAAGGTCATTCAAGGTCATGGGGTGGAGATCAAAGTCACCTGCATCTAATATAGTGGTAGTAGTCTGAGACATAATATGCTAGTTGTATTTTATGTATTTTTCTCGAATTTTTGTTTTCAAGGTCAATAGAGGTCATGATGCAAGGGCAAGGTCACCTGCATCCAATGTGGTGGCTGTAACTGGTAACATAATTTGCTTGTTGACTTTTAGGTACTTTTTGTCTAGTTTTATTTTCAGGGTTATTCAAGGTTCAGGGTCACGGTCCAGGTTAGTGCACCCAATATGGATGTAGTCTGTAACATATTATGGTTGTTGAATTCTACGTATTTTCCGTAGAGTTTTGGTTTTCAAGATAATTTAAGGTCGTGTGGCCAAGGTCATCTACATCTTATATGGTGGCAGTAGTCAGTAGTATTATTTACTCAATGACATTTATGCATTTTTTGCATTTTTGTTTTCAAGGCCATTGAAGGTCACTGAGTCACAGTCAAGGTCATCTGCGTCTAATATGGTGGCAGTAGCCTGTAATATAATATGCTCTCTGACATTTGTGTACATCTTCTCGAATTTTTTCAAGGTTATTCAAGGTCCTGGGGTCAAGTTCAATGCCATATGCCTTTAATATGGTGGTAGTTTGTAACATAATATGCTTTTTGATTTTGATGTATTTTTCTCGACTTTTTTCAAGGCCATTCAAGGTTATGGGGTCAATGTCAAGGTCACCTGCTTCTAGTATGGCAGTGGTCTCTAATATAGTAGCCTGATTGACTTTTATGTATTTTTATCGAGTTTTTTTGCAAGGTCTTTCAGGGTCATGGGTTCAAGGTCATCTGCATATAATATTTTAGTAGTCTAATGTAATAGGCTTGTTAACTTTTATGTATTTATTCTAGAGTTTTTGTTTTCAAGGTCATTGAAGCTCATGGGGTCAAGTTCAAGGTCACTTGCATTCCATATAGCTGCTTCGATATCTGACAGCACCAAGATGGCTGACTAGTTATAGGCAGGGGTGGAGGCCTGCTGACTAATTTGCTCGGTGAGGGGGTGAGAGGAAACCTCAGAATATTTTTTTTTTTTTTTAGTTCTTTATCATTTTTTTAAAAGTTTTAAATAATTTTTAATACTTTTTTTATTGAAGTTTGGAAATTGTTTGAATGATCTTTGATTATTTTTTTCTGGATTTTTGGGGTCAAAAGACAAGATCAAAGGTCAAAGTTCCTGTCCCGTCTGCTTGCTCTGACCCAAGGTCACAGATACGCCTCTCCTGCTATATGAAATACGTATATTTTTAGGGAAATTTTTAGGGGAAAGGGGAAATTTTGAAGTAAATTGAGCCAAATTTGAGTTTGAAAAGGGAAATTTGAATGAACAAAAGGGAAAAAGGGAATGAACAACATGGCGGTCAGCCGGCGCCTGGCTCCTATGCCCGGAGCCCTTGTTTATGAATCTACCAAGCTCTACTACTATAATCTTCTTTGAAAAACAATCCTCAAATTAATAAATTATGTAATCGTGCACTTGCATAAATAACAATGACTATTTTACACAATCATCTCCATATGCACATCCCATCTCACTATGAAAGCTAGCTCTCTAATGAAAACCGTTCGAACATATCAATGCTTTTTACCCCACTGTCATACTGGATTGCAGCGAGGCGCTAGGGTGTATAGGGTTAAGGTTTCGGACCTCAGTTCGAGTCCCCCTCAAGGCAAAAAAAGAAAAAGATTAGTTTTTTATTCGTGTAACGACTAGATATGAATAACAGGGTTCTAAAGTTTCTTCTAACCCCCCTAAAGGCAATAATTTTTTTTTATTCGCAAATTGACTAAGTATGGGTGAAGTCTATAAGTTTAAATTGTCGGACCTTGGTTATAATTCCCCTCAAGACAAAAAAAAAGTATTCGTGTAACGTCTATGTTGGATGATAAAGGGATGAGGGGAGAAGGTAGTCCCTGGTTCGAGTCCCTGTCGAGGGTTATTACATACGAAGTACCCTAAACATGTTGACTCTTCGCCTACTGGAGAGAGAGACTGAGATGTTATCCCTTCGGCTTCTGCTTCACAAGTGAGGAGGAGTTTGGAAGAGGAAAAACAGTTGCATAGGGAGAGACAATCACATAGGGAGGGAGGTGTTAACGTGTAAGTAGATTATATAATTATAGTATGTAATAATGAAATGGCTATGTACACACTTGCATAATCAGCAATGAACATTCAGGCACATGCATAATCTACACACTGCGTAATCACCAACTGTGTACATATCCACAAAGCGTTTTACCTCCAGGCAATATAATGGAATCCTCCCAGACGCTTACCTCCATCACATCGAGCAAGTAGATGTAAGTCCTAACAAGTCCTATCATATCCAAGGCCTATTTATTTTATATTTATTCTAAGAAGACTGTGTTATGGAAGATCTGACAAGTTATCGCAAGCTTCCAAAGAATGGCGTGGTTGTTTGTTATTTGCATAATCTAACCTTTGGATGTACAAAACACCTAAACAATGTTTTGAGAAACCTTCAAAAATTTGTATCCAAGATGTTAGGCTATGGGATGCGGTATAGGCTTAAATAGGGAGACTTCAGGACTCGCTTCATCACCCATCCAGAGTAAATATATGTAGTTGCATATAAAATAATGGTTAACTAAAGAGAGTATTTACACAAAAATATATTTACATATTTATTCCAGAAGCATACAGGATAATTAGATTTTGTTAATGGCATATCTAATAAATTATCGAAAGTATTCACATAATTAATATTAACATGTAAGTAGTATGGGCGTAATGAGCTGAAACCAACTACCATCGACCAATGAAACAAACAAACGAGGATGGAAGACAACTGTATGTTTGAGAATTTACTTCTTGCTTCATATCCCATCAAGGATACTTAGAGTTTATTCGCATACTGAATAAATATGCATAATTAGTATTTTCGCAATGAACAAACATCGAGAATAATTTTAAATAAAAACACCATATTTTTCCATCTAATGTTAGGATAGTTGTACAAGTTTTATATATAGAAATATGCCCAGTACTTGATTTCACAACAGGGAGTTATACTTCATTTTCAAACTGATGTGATCTCATACACCTTAACTACTGTCAGAGCAATTGTTACTGAGAGTGGGTAACATTTGTGATTTAATTGAAGTCATACAATTATGTCTGTATACATATTCAAAACAACCACAAATAAGTTGGAGAAACAATATAACATTTTTTTTTTTTACTTGCATTCCAAACAACTCACATCAATTACTAGAGGTTTTCCTTCCTTTATTCACAGATTACTCTTTACTGAAAAGAAAATAATCTCATGAAGAAGTGTCGTATTTCGTTTCAATTTACCAATTAAAGTTTCAGAGCATGCTGTTAGCTATACTAAACATATATTCACATATATTTGAAGTTCTTTTACTCTCATACCTTACTAAAATTTGTATATATCAAGACACCACATACAATCATCAGAGAAAAAAAATTTATATTTGATGATAAAATGAATACCATCTTCATTAACATTTAACTCAGATTAGACATAATCGTTTCTCCCGAACAGTTTAATAAAAGTAGGGGATGAGTAAAACAATCGCCATTCACACAATTTAACTTTATTTCACACACCCCGTCGAAATTATGTATTAATAGTTACAAACTCAAAGATATTATTCATTTAACAAAAATATTTATACTTGACTATAATTTTATAGAACAAATCCTGTTGTGAGCAGTCCACCTACTCCTATTCGCATACTGCACACCACACTTATTACATGGATACATGTTGTATGAGGTGCTGAATATACAGTCGCTAGCTTCATGTCGTCCGGCACTAGAGTTAGTCATGAATGACTTGCAACAATATATACAAAAGTTCGCAACTCCGAAATAACTTCGACTTTCAGAGTCCAAAGTCTTTCGCATTACCATTGTCAATGTTGACATTTCCTCAACAGCTCTTTCCTTACCCATATTACAAGAGGTTACACTATCACTAGATGATTCCACTCGTAATGATCTGCCTTCCATCACAACTGCCAAAGAAGGGGAAACATTCCTACAGGATGCATGCCTATAAACTGTTTCCACAACAGAACAATCAGTTTACGTTATCCATTTCGACTGTCTCAGTATATATCTGCTGAGTATGGACACTGCATCAACAATATGCTTGATGCAGTGTTATATGAAGAATAATCAACCCGTTAGTTATCTAACCTGCAAAGTCATCCATCAAACAACCATTATTATTTACATATACACATTTTTTATTGTTGAATACATATTTTTTTCTCTTATTACTTCAACACTTTTGCGGCGTACATTACACCAACTCCTTGAATGTGGTGTGTCCATAACAGTGCCAAGTCCTTGAAAACACTTTATACACACGAGACAAATGAAAATCTCTTTGTCTCGTTGCAGATAAGCAAGCAGATACTTGTAGACAAATGATATTTCATAAGTGCTGTAATTGATTTAAGCTTTCCATGTGCCACAATAACTGATAACATTTTCTGACCGCTAGAATAACATGCCATCATTTCCACTGATCCCTCACGATGAGAGAAATAAGTTTTGGTTGATTTGTAGATGCTGCTTTATAGATCTAAAATTATGTAGCTAAGTCTCAAGTCACTTGAAGTGAGCCAAAGAAAGAAAGCTCTTACTCGAACGACAGACGCACTGTGAATGAGCCAGAGAGAGCTCGTGCATCTGCACTTGTATATAACCTCGCTTTCCACCCAGACCAACAAACAACACTCTCCCAAAATATCTTACACCATCATCTAGAATGTCTTATGTCTGCAACAGTAAGCCTTCCTTGAAAACCCTATAAACAAGGGAGACATGAAAACCTACTTACATTCTGCATGCTTATATACTGTTACCACTACAGTAAAAACACTCTTTGCTGACCATTTCGACTGTTTCAATATATGTGTGAAGATTATTTTCCAGGTGTGGGATTCGAACCCGCGCTCCCCTTACAAGAAACTGGACTTTTAATCCAGGTCGAGATGGTCAAAATAAATTGTTTCTTCTGTTGTGATAAGTATATAAGCATGCAGCATGTAAGTAGGTTTTCACATCTCTCATGAATATAGGGCTTTCAAGGAAGTCTTACTGTCACAGACATAACCCATTCTAGGAGATAGTGTAATATATTTCGGGAGAGTGTTGGGAGTTGGTCTGGGTGGAAAGTGAGGTTATATATAAACACAGATGTACGAGCTTTCTCTGGCTCATTCACAGTTCGTCTGTCGTTTGTGTAAGTACTCTATTTCTTGGACTGACTTCTAGTGACTTGAGACTCAGCTACATCATTTTCGATCCATAAAACAGTGTGTGTGTGTGTCGCTGCTACAAATCAACCAAAACTTCTGTCTCTCATCGTAAGGGATCAGTGAAAATTATGGCATGTTGTTCTAGCAGTCAGAACATTTTTTTAAGCTATTGTTGCATATGGATAGCTTAAATCACTTGCAGCACTCGGCAAAGAAACTGAACTCGCATATTAACCTAAAGAGTTCCTTAGGGGGCTTGGGAGAGTACTGGATTCTAATTTATTCAAAATGGTGGTGATGCAGTTACATATGCACCTTGAACATACACTTGCAATTGTAATTGCACATTTACTTACCCTCTTCCCTTCCTGCAACCCTCCCCTACCCGCGTGTGAGTGTCGGAGTTTTGTAGGTGTGTTTTGGCCGATATTGTGGAGTGGGTCTGCCAGACTGGACTTGTAGCGATCGGTGCTTGGTATGTACCTTGTTGGGGGCACTGATATTTTATTTATGCACTTGCACAATGAGAGTAAGTACACATGTTGTCTGGTCGGCATCCAGAGGCAGCTGAGAATGATGGAAGGGGAAATGCATTTAGGTGTGGAGCAGCTGGATGACTAGCGAGGGAGGGGGGATGCAGTTGCATATGGCTAGTATGTGTAAATAGCTAATCTAATCACACAATGAATAAATAATTCGATTAATTCAATTAGATAATTTTAATCATGCAGCTATGCGCACTTGCATGTGCAGAGAGAGAGAGAGAGAGAAAGAGAGAGAGAGTATGCCCTTGCATATGCAGCAATAAATTATGCATTGATTATTTAATCCAAGTCTTGCATATACCGATAGAGTACATACCACAAGTGCATGCCTTCTCACTAGGACAGCTCACTGCCGACTGACCTCCAGTCACCAGTATCAATGTCTTTTACCCTGCTGCCATATTGTATTCTAGCCAGGAATTAGGGTTTCATCATTATTTCTCGAAAATTATATATTACTTATAAAAAAGATTGTCTTGTGCCTGAGGACAGCTCCAGGCAAGTGTGCAACTCAACCACTGTATTTCTCTGTGGTACACATCATCAATATTCATGTATGTCTTAGTTATATTTTTCTCACATAATATTCCAAACTTATCACAACACTATTTCCGTAGATTATTATTATTAACTCTCCTTCACCACGTAATCTATGTACCCGTTCCTGACACCGATCGTTCCACGGCTGCCGACTGAGCACAATTCGCCAATAGGTCTTGCTAGGACTTTCTATAGGAAAATCCGCGAGGTAACCACCATATTGCTTCATGTTTAATATATAAGATGGGAAATTTATTTAGAAAACTTTCAGTATAATTTTGGAAGTCACTGAGTTCAGATCGCAGAGCTGTGTACTCAGTGTAACACAATTAACATATATAACATCACATTGTTATTAACTATTGAAATTAATGTAAAATATATCTTAGTCAATTATTATTTAAATTTTGCGTTGGATCTACAACGAGACCGTGCAGTCAGAGTGGTGCAACACGTAGAAGTGCATCAAGTGATGGCTCTGAATTATTCAGACCAAAATATTCGAGGGAGAGCTGCATCAAAACCCGAGGCCTGCATCTCAAGGAGGCGAATCCATCCGGTGTTCAGGTCAAGGAGAGGCGAGACTGCAGCTATGAGGGAGTCAGATAGCCTGTTTAACAAAAGGAGCTGTGAACAACAGCTCAGCAGTAGTTCCTGTCCCCGAACCTGCCTTCTCGAAGCCAAGGGAATACAATCCTCGAGCCATGCAACCTGTAGTGTGGCCCTCTGCTCCATCTCATCTCAATAGATGTTAGAAAATCAAGGTAAGGAATATGAATCACTGGCATTGCTGCAATTTTGAGTATACCTGTGTTTTTAATGCTATTTTAGAATTGGGAAGGAGTAAAAGTATATTAACTTTAGACATTCAGAAAGAACTGTAGGTTCTGCCAAAGGAATTCCTGATTTACTATGTCCCACACGAGGTAAAATATGTGTATTCATTCCTTCCTGAAAATTGGAGTGATGAAGACATTGTATCTTATTTGCTCTGTACGAACTTAGCCCATGGTATGTCTGTGTTTCCTAACAATGTCAATCCAACACACACATGATGTGATTGCATGATAGGAAAAATATGCCAAATAATTGAAGCAGTCAGACATTATAGTATGATTCAGGTTTCGACGAGGTGGATTCAGAAGCTACAACAGATACTGTGTAATTTATACTTAAAATATATTTGTTATCGCAAAAATTGAGAGTGTTATACTTGGTTACAATACATTCGAAGTATTAGCCATGTACAGTTGTGTGAAAGGTTTCCATAATTATTTTAATAGGACCTTTATCATTAAAGAGATTTCCATATTGCATTCTTGTGATGACGAGGTCAGCAAAGTGCTTCATTTCAAAGCACCGTTTTCATGGAATGATTTATGTCTAGAATTACGAGTATGTAACAACATCGTACATATGAGGAGTATGGGCATAATGAGATTCTGGCTCTGTCCCTTATGATGAGCGGTTCCAACATATAGTTGACTTAATTGTACAAGGCTTTCCCATCTAAGTATTAGGGAACTCGCAAAGGTGAATTCTTAAATCTCTAACAAATTAAGAGATCATTAATATCAGGAAATATTATGATGATCCAAACTTCAATGTACTAGATAAACCATTTAACATTCATGGTTGTTCATTACCGATGTTTTTCAGTAAATGCAACAGCGAGTCATTTAGAGCTTTTATTTATGCCAACCCAACATATGTGTGAAGTTCAGTGATGTATATGTAGTAACAGCTAAATATTTACTCGTAAACCAAGTCATTTGTGCTGCAAAAAAATTCACTTGTGCTGGCAAATTTACTCTTAATAATAAGCATTATGTAGCATCGTAAAAAATATATGTTATAATTATTAGAACTCACGTACACAATTTAAATACAAGAAAAATTTTTGCTTGATTGTAAGTGTAATCAGACTATGTAAATATAACATGTCAAATTTACCAAAACCCTTGTATTGTAAAATATTGTAAATAAAACTATGTAAAAAATATTCATGTTTAATTTTAGAACTGTGTTAAATGTAACTGACAAATATAACTATGTGTGTATATATTGTAACATTAATTACATGATTGCTAAAAATAATTACACAAATAACAGGCTTTCAGTAAATACTCATCTTGGAAACACAACGATGATGATATTATTTTTAAAAATGTACACAGTAGGTTGAAACCTTTTTTTTTTCATTAACAGATAGGAACTTGTCAAACTGTCTTCTTTAGCGTTACACTGATTTTAAGAATAACTTGTTTCACATGTGAATACCTGAATTTCGATGTTCTGGATGTGATAAGTCTTACATTAAATATATATATTTATTGATTTACTCTAAAATATTATCTACAAACATTTAAAAATTAATACTTATTGGATTTTGAAGAAAAACAAACTCACAAATAAATTCCTAATAATTTAGGGAAATAGTATTTGAAAATAACTAATTAAGGTTGACTTTACGTTTAAAAAATTTACTCTAACCAGCTTAAAATCAATTGATAATAAAAAATGATTGAAAAAAAAAACATTTAAGTAAAATTTGTTAAGCTATTCATTCTTTGAAAAATGCATCCCTATCCGGTTTTCTGTTTTACTAATAAATGTATGTAACTTTGTTTTCTCTTGATGAGAAGTGTAACTTACACAAATTCTCCATGGTGTAGGTTGGGGAGGTGAAGCTTCCCTAACCTGCGGTGGATTCCACGTTGCATCCAACACATCGAAATTCAGGTACTCGCCTAGTTAAGCCTGTGTAGGGGAATAGTTCACTTCCTCCATCTCGGTGGGGGCAGGGCTGGCAGCTGGTTCATTCCCAGGAGGCATTGGCGATGGCGGTTGAGCGGCGGCTTTGGTGGGCCGGTCACAGACCCTCATGTGTGGTGGCAGATCAGCCTTGGAAGCGAGACTGGAGCCGGCGACGTGCCCTGAAGGTGCAGGTATGCTGAGAACCCTGCTGCAGCCCGCTGCTGTAGTGTTTCTTGATGTAGGTGTACCGAGTTCATCCCATGCGGTATCAGAAGTCTCATAATGAGGTATAATCAAGTCAAAAGCTACCTGCCTGCATGGAACGAAAGGCCGCAGCTTGGTACATCTCACACTCAAATCTTAGAGGTCCCATGTCATCTGTGGTCACTGGTGCTGTCACTTCCAAATAACCATGTTCACTGGTACCATCACTTCCAAGGCATTCACCAGTGATGTCACTTCCAAGGGAAGTATTTCTTCCACAATCTTCATTTCTTCTTCTAAGCAAGCTATTTATTCTGTGGTAATTTGTGTTGTTAACCCAATAAGTACTCATTAATGTCGATCCAGTCGTTTGAAACCAACAACATAATTGCAAACAACTCTTAACTCTCGCACGTGATCCTCAAAATGAAATAGGAAGTTGCAAACTGCAAACAATATTTTGAAAAAACACTTCACCTGCGAGAAAAGGGAATCAGACAAATATCCCTTCTGTTATCCTTTCTACAATGAATAGAGCGAATACTTTTTATTCCTCGACAAGTGTGGGCAGAAAATTTTAGGCTTTTTTAGTGAATATGTGCGGTCGCCTCTATCAATATTTTAATTCTGTAGACATATTATTTACGACCTCCACAAACATGGTTTCAACAAGAGGGAGCAAAGATGTAGTTGTTATTCAAACTATATAATGAGCGAGCAACACATCCAAACTATATAATGAGCGAGCAACCCATCCAAACTATACAATGACCTTCTACAATTAGTGACGTTTTGCTCACCATAGTCATATGATTTTAACTGTGATTTCCCCAACCAGACATATTGTTCGCATAAGAATTATATTCATTATTCATGCTTCGATGAACTGCAGAAAACTTCCTTTTAGCATCAAGGTGGGACCTACTTGTCAGTCAATCTATACAATAAGCATGATGATCATCCAGAGTTGTTTTTTATTTCAACACACAATAAATATGGCATTATTCACATTTCGATGCCTTAGAAGTATGATTTTAGCAGAGAAAGGAAAGAATCCCATACCCACACATATCTGTTTGTGGGCACAATAGACATTCTTGACAGCAACTCTTTCGAACTTTAAATGATTTTTTTATCTACCCAACCGGCTTGAGAACTCGGAAACCCCCTCAATTGGACCAAACTCTTATGCCTTTTTCTTTTTTATTATTTTATCAACCAAGTACTTATCTGTCGATTGGACTTTCTATAACTCATGTTCATAGAACCCACCAGTGATTGGTTCGCCATCGAAACTTTTCAAATAAATTCGTGGATACTAGTCCCTGATAGATATTATTTTTAATATTTCGGAACTCCAAATTTCCATATACCCTTTTTCAAAGACACCTTTAACTTTCGAGATGCAGACATACTTATTGACTTTGAACTTAGGTTTTACTTTATGAATTTAATTTAGGATTATTATATACTTTCTTTAATAAATCATTATTTGCACATCGACTGACACAATCTTGGTTGTACTGTGATATCGAGCATTGTAAAATCTTACCACTTTAGGTAGAATATCCAACCATTTGTAAGTATCACAAGAAGGGAAATATTTGTAGATGATCTGGTTTAAACTATTGTTAAATCTCTCACACACTGCACGTTTTATCCTGGAATATATTACATAGTGATTGATGTCATAAGTTGTTGTTAACTTTTTAAAATAGGAATTAAAATTTCCCATCCCTTGATACATGTGGAGTTTCTGAGGCACCCTTTCCATTAAAACATGGACAACTTGTTTCCCACTTTAATTTTTCACTGAAATCGCCCACACATATTTTGAATATACGCCGATTACTGTTAGAATATACTTATATCCTTCGTTGTGTTTATAAATTAAACTTATATCACACAAGTCTGCCTCAAAAGATAATTTAAACTGAGAGTAATAACCATCCTTCTTGGACAATTAATCCTCACAGGAGCATGCAATTCTTGAGCCAGTTGACTGAATTTCATAATTAATGAATATACATGCTTTCGATCAATTCGTCTATAATTGAAACAATTTTGCTAGCAAGTGAATTATTCCCAGCCTATTTTGAACCGATTAGTAATTATAAACGACTCAGTAATTCTTTCGGATTATCCGAAGATACGGGAAATATTATCGTCAACTTCCTCTTTAAATATTCTACTACCAGCAATTTTCCTCAATTAACTTAATTTTTGGGTAATCATCTAAGCGAGAATAGGCATTTGTACGACTGACAAGCTTCTTATATGTTCCAAGGTCAGAGTCAGAATACCCATGTGAGAAATTTTAAATAGTAATTCAAAAATTCCTTCACTCGCATCAAATACATTGTCACCTATTTGAATTCGGTCTTCAGGTAAAAACATAATTATCGAATCTCCCAGGAACCATATTTTTCCATGTCTGCAAATGCCAAATTTTGTGTCGCGAGATGAAATATTTTTTAATGCTTAATGTCTTCGTGTTAATTGAGAAATTTTTCCATTTACATATTATTTCTTCAAAGATGGTTCAATTTTAATGTTTCCTGCAATGTGTCCAGTTTACATGTAACAGGACAAAACACTTGTTAATTTAAAACATCAAGTTCCATTCGTGCTTGCTTAGCTTATAATACGTTTCTTTCGTCGCACTTACAGCAGCGTGTAAATCGAAAGTATCGGCAGACATTATGTACAAATTTATGTATTTCCCACTATTTATATAATATATTGCAATAGTTTTTTTCCCAGGAACATTACTGCAACTACTCTGTTATTTTTTCAATCTTACTTAAAACCACACCTAATTTATTTGTAATGCATGTTCGCAAATCATTAGCTATATCAATTAACTGCGATTTCAATTCCTCACTTTTCTTTTGCAGTTCTTTGTGCATAGCAAAATATGGTGTTTTAATAAGTTCAACACTTATAAATTGTGACAACTCTTCAATTCTTTCTGTAAGTTGAGTTGTAAGGATTGTGTTTACCATATCATTGATTTCTCTTGTTAACCCGTATTAATGTTTGTCTATTCTAATCTCAATACTTTGCAGCACATTCCGAATATTGCTTAATATATTCTATATCAAAATTGCATTCGTATAAAGATTATCATTCCATTCATCTAACTTTATTAATTTATCTCATATATCAGCTGTTTTCGATTTAAATATTTCTAATGTAACATTGCTGTCTTTCACTAGCGTGCCAACATTACTTAAAATGTGACTGGTCAAACTAAGTTCAGCTGCAGAGGGGAGCTTTAGCGAGCAGATGTGAAAATTAGTATTTGTAATTAAGAATTGTGTAATTGGTAATTGTAATTTGTAATTATTCTCACTGCATGTATATACTCTGTAATTAGTATATGTAATTATGAAATTGTACTAATTGGCATTTGTACAATTACTCTCATTGCATATACATAATTTGTAATTAATAAATTGCTAGTTACTCCAATTGTGCAATTGCTCTCGTCTCCCCCCCCCCCCTAAACTGATCCACACCTCAGTCGCTCGTCGATCACCGAAGGGACAACAATTGTGCAGCAGCCGACCCCCCTTCTCTTTACCCCTTATCACCAATTTCATCATCGGATCTATCGTGTGCAGACACTGAAGGGGGAACATCTATTCTCCCAAATGTCCCTTCTGCCAGTTTTGCTGCCACAACCAACAGCCAATCACAGAACATATCGCAGGGGAAGGAGGGGCAACCACACCCTCACCCATCTGCAGGAAGGAGCAACCCCACCACCAATCAACAGTCAATCACGTCACACCTCGTGGTTGAAGAATTGAACACTGGGAGGGGAAGGGCCGTGGCCAATATCAGCATAGGTGAGGATGAGGGGGAGGGGTGGAGGGTACACACACCATGTTGGGTGGGTGGCATGGTTGGTGGTGGGCGGGGAGGAGAACATGAATGTATGAAATGGCACTTGTGCCATTTTTACACCCAAGGTCCAGTAAGCCTACTTCTCATTCTACTATAAATAGCCTATAAGATAAAGTTATAATGCAAAAGATTGTTAAACAGAGTGCACACAAATGTGGTGCTGTATCCCTCTGGGGTAATTTTCTAGACTTGGTTAAGCTTTGTTTGCATGCTGAGGAGGAATTGTGTGGGAGTAGAACTTTAGTAGGTCTTCAGAGAAATTGGAAGTAACCGTGATTCGATTACATATATGGTTTGAAGTGTTCGAAATTAGACATTTTCTATTTAGTTCTATACTGACGTGTTTAACGTAAACTATAAATTAAGTAGGACATGGAAGAACCGTATCGTATGTAACACTGATGTGTATTTACGATTGCTTAAAGTGGATATGAGTTAATATTAAATTTGTGGTCCATCCGGTGCTTTAGTTAAGTGTTCATCCGGTGCTTTAGGTAAGAATTGTGTTAAATTTTGTGTTATAGTGGCATGGCTGATATAGGATCGTGCGTTTTTTTATTTTAAGTTTATGCTGATGCGAGCTGAAGCAAAACTGATTTCTTTATCAGCAGTGACTGCAGTGATGTAAAATTTCTCTCAGATTTGAATGTGTAGGTATGTGCTCTTGAAACACGGCCATAATTTTGCAGATTTATGGGTGCCATTAAATGATTTACAAAGTCCTCTGCAATGAACTATTTCCAGTTGCGGCATATTCTGGGCCAAGCGCACAACAACACGTGAATCCTGTCGGTAGCAGACAATCGGCCGCGGCAGCAGGTCCATTTTTATAGCCAAGGTCTTGCAGACCGGTCGCACGACGACGTCTACCTCGTATGCGACGTATCTGCCAACCAGGAAAGAATTGCGCCCGAGTGGCTGGCCGGCTGGCTGGTTTACAAGTGCGGCATGAAATTAAGATGTATGATGCTAAACAATTCGTTCCGCATAAAACTACTCTTGCCTTTGGCATTTGTAGGCAAGTAGGAAAACGATGTACAGAAATATTGAGTTAAGTACATTTTTATCGGCTATATACTACCATAACTTTAGCACGAAGTGTTTTCATGCATTATCTATTCTGGTGAAAACTCGTATTACTTGGGAAGTTGTTAAACACTTTTATAATTGCTTATAAATTATTTCAGTATAAGTACAGCACCAAGTGTAATATATGCAAAAAAAAAGGAAAGTAATATTTTGTAAGAAAAACGTTTCGGAATAAATCATTAGCCACTGTCGAATGAGCCTACCTGACTGCACATATTTGCATTTAGATTTAATGATTTTGTAGCCGATATTCTGTTTGGTTTCATGGTTTAAATGCTAAGTTCATACATGTCTATAAAACAGTCAACTATATGGCTCATAACTAATGTTTGTATGTGTATAGGATGGAAAGTCTGTAATCTAGGTTTCATCTGGTATAAAAAAAAACCATTAGGCCATATAACTCATATTTCAAACTCCATTATTATAAAGGTGGTCATGGGAACCATCTTATTTGTAATTTACTCAAATCACTTCTCTGGTAGTATCAAAACTCCCTTATTTGTAGGACATTATTATTATACTGTAATGAAATTATTAAGCAACCCATCAAATAAGTTTGAGGTTATTTAGTATTTTTAAAATTCTAACTATAAGAAATGTTTTTTCTACACAAGCCTTTAACTATATCGAAGAATATTTTCATTATAAAAAAGAAGCTACTGGTAAACTAATGAGCCTAGACTCTACATGGGTGCAAAAAAGGGTTTTAATAAAGTTTTTAAAAGCATAGATGGTACGTAGGCCTTCACGTTCCGTTGCCATCAGTACAATTAGAGATGGAACCAGAAACATAGGACAGAACAGTAGCGAGACGATTATAAATAAACATAGGCCAGAACAGTAGCGAGACGATTATAAATAAACACGTAGCTTACTCGGGACTGGAACCAAGAAAATATCTTGTCATAAGCTAGCGTGCAATCAAATACATTACGGATGTCAGATAAGGAACATCATTTTCGGATGTAATCAGTTAAATGTTTTGAATGGTTGCGTTTATTAACCTGACATATTTATAATGGTGTTATTTTGAAAATAAGTTTCCAAGAAACTTAAAACAAGCAAGGTTGCATGGGTACTGTAGCACTATTTGTGTGAAGAATTTGGTGGAAATAGATTGATTTGTGCTTGAGGTATTGCATAACAATTTAATTTTCTTATGTGATGCTATCTTACAAAATTGCCCAAAAAAGTTTCAGAATATGAAGCTTCTAATAGACAATGTTATCATAATTTTTTATTCAATATTTAGTTAAACTGTTTAATAGATATGAAAAACTTATCAAAGCATTTATAAGGTCGACGTTTCGAAAATCAATGTTCGACCCCACTTAAAACATATAATTTTTTATGGCCCTTATTAATTGTATACAACATTTGTTGGAAATTCGGTGAGTTGTTTCGGGGGAAAAAAAAGTTAAATTTTCTCATATGACTAGATTTTACAGAAAGGCTGGCAAAAAAATCTCTTTAGGTATAAGTGATGCGTCAAACACTGTTCGTGTACAAAATTCCCTAAAATTTTGTCTAAGTGTATAATAGATATAACTTACTAATCTAAAGTTTTTTATATAAATGCCATTAAAAAAGACCTGCGCACCTAAAAAATGCCAGTTCATATACACTACTGTAGCACTACTTGCATGTAAAATCTGAGGGTAATCGATTGATCGGTCCTCACGATATGTCATAAAACCTCCATTTTGTTCGTTTGTTCATGTTAGGATCTTAAATGGAGGACAGAAAGTTATGTATTAGCACAATCGGTGATTTTTATAGATACATTATTCCAAGTGAAGTTAAAACCAGTTACATTGATTCGTAGATATAGCACACTAGGCTAAAGTGTTATTTTAGCCAGCATTCCGGAAATAACTATCTGGCACACTTAAAACACGCAAATCAATATGGACTACTACAGTACAAATTCTTTGATAATATGGCGTTAATCGGTTGATCGTTTGCCAACATACGACATAAAAACTTCTTTATTTGATGTGGGGTTATCTTGAAAATTGCGGATAAATGAGGTTTTGTATAGAAAAGTTGATTGTATATACATCAAGTATTCAAAGTTTAAATTAGTTTCGTGAATAAAACATACTGAGAAAAATGTTGAAATGGCTGCTATTTTGACCCACTGACCCACTCAAATATGTCAATTTACATAGTCTGCCATAGCGCTATCTGTTGGCAAATTTGGTGAGAATATGTTTTGTTTTGGAGCTATGATACAAAACATTTAATTTTTCATGTAACTCTATCTTACAAAATGGCGGACTGAAGAAATTTTGAGTGAGGACATTTGATGTCTATGATACAGTATAAACTGTCAGTCTTCACAAATAAGTTGGAATAAATTACATAGTTTCAACATATAGCATACAAAGATAAAATTATCACATGGCCATCATTTTGAAAATATGTGTTTAATCTACTTATAATAAACCAGTTTCCATCACCTGGCGCAGTACTGACTGTCTGCAAAATTTTGTATAAATAGATCAATTGTTTTCAGATTTATTCTACAAAAACTTTATATATTCATGTGGTGCTGTCTTGCAAATTGGCAGCCAAAAAGTTTTCATGTATACATATTTGATAGTTGTAAAATATACTACCAGCATATAAATTTAAGTTGGAGTTGATTACAAGGTTTAAACAATATATCGTATTAAACTCAAATGATTATAAGTATGCCATTTGAAAATAAGTGCCTACCTTAGGTGAAACATAGCAGTGTGCACCAAATGCTGCCGTAATACTTCTGTGTAAAATCTGGTAGGAATAGGTCAATTGTTTTCCGAGATATGACATAACATTTTATTTATCGCTGGATGCTGTCTTACAAAATGGCAGACAGAAGTGGCTATGTGTTGGCATAAATTATTAATCTAATAGATGCTCTCAGCATATAAAATTGATTCAAAATTGGACGAAATGTATGATAGATTTATCAAATGAACCGAAAATACTTGTTTGGCCTCCATTTTGAAAAACAGAGCATAATCTATGTAAGTTTAATACGTTTACCTGATCTACAATAGTATTGCTTAGTTGCCAAATTTTAAGAGAATTTATTCCGCTGCTTTCGTAATATAATTTAAAGGTTTTATTTTTTAGCCTACTTTCCAAGGGAAAGTAAGGCTTATGAGATCACTTCCCTTTGTGAGTGTTTGTGTGTGTGTGTGTGTGTGTGTGTGTGTGTGTGAGAGAGAGAGAGAGAGAGAGAGAGAGAGAGGGCCTGTGCATATGTGTGAACCCCCTCCTTTCCTTTCCAATTTTTTAACACATCGACAGAATTTCACCAAATTCTGTACATGTATAGTAGTTAGGACAACTGACTTCCATAGTTTTCGACCATGCCAGACACTTACTTCCTAAACAGAGGCCATTAAAATTTTTAGATTGATGTGTCTTATCGGAGGAACCATTTAACCGATTTAAACCAAATTTTGTATGCTGGCAAAGTATACTGTAATAACTTATTAAAATTTTGAAATTGATATTCTTGTTTGTTCGCCATTTTGGAAGGTAACGCCAAGTAAAAAACTATAGATTTTACATTATATCTCGTAACCTTTAAAAGGATTCTCACCCAATTAAGTGTATTATACTATGATAGGCAATGTAAACTTAGTGATATATGATGATTAGGTGCACATTATGGCAACCATAAAAATACTTTAGGTTTATTACGTATAGCTACTATGCCAGTCAACCAATGTCGATCCCATATTGTTGCTGAAAGTATCAACTACAAGCATCGTATATGTCAACACACAGTCCCTTTTGTCCGATATTTAGTAAGATAGCACCACATGAATAAATTAAGTTCTAGGTCATATCTCGGTGAACAATGAACCGGTTCCTACCAAATCTTGCAAACAAGTAGTACTGTGGCAGGTTTCGTAAAATGGTTTGTGTAATGTATGTCAGACACTCATTTTTAAAATGGCAGCTATATATACTCCATTCCAGATTGGAAGCGACTTATGAAAATCAGTCTTTAAAAAAACACTCTAGGCATAATATGTCAACTTGTTTTTTCATTCACCTGTATTCCACAAATATATAACACTGTGGTTAACTTTAGAGTACTGTATTATTGAATTAATGAACCTTTACCATAATGTCTTCTATAACTTGTAATATTTATTTATTTTTAAAATATGAATTAACAACAGCGAGTGCAGCGACGTGTTGGCAACGACCGGTAAGAAATAGTTCACAGTTATTCTAACCTGGTTTTTTAATATACTATTTGTAAATTAAAAGGTGCGTATCGAAATATTTAAGTAGCCCCGATGGCAACATATCTAATTTCTACAGTTTAGAATAACAGCAGAAAATATCGTGAGTAGGCCGTAATGGTACGGTGTTGTTTTATCGATCGAGAAAGCATCTGAAAAAATGTCTGCTCGGCGAGGCTTGTCGCTTTCTCCCTCTTTCTTCATCTCTTTCAAGCTCGGGAAAATTAACTTTGCTAGTAAGCAATGAAATTGCACATGTTTTCAATTGTAGCATATTTCATACTTATTAAAGCAAAATAATGATTTTTGAATTAGTAATTTACAACTGAAAAGAGATTTTTATATTTGAATACGTTTTTAATATATTTAGATATGATGGCGGGGCAGTTACCTAGTGAAGTTGGCAGGAGTGGCGAGCCATGACATGGCGTGTTGCATTTTGTCAAACGAAACGCAAATTATTATTACTTCGAAAAATACCTCAAATTAAAACATCACGTTTGTAGATGTGTTTTTTAAACCTACCTAGGTAAATCACGATGTTGTGATAAATATTGTTTCCACGGCAGTAATAAATATACTGTGACGTGTGTTTCGTTAATCATTGCATCTGTGAAATGGCATGCCTTTGTGCATCGTGGTCGATACACTGGCCCTGCGTGTGCGTGATTTCAAATATTTAGTTAGCACTATTTATACGCTTTAACTGTGAACTGTTTTATGACGAAGTTAGTTATTTGCATCCACGTCTGTTTATTTATCATAACGTTGTACCTTTGCCCTAAGGGGTTTGAAACACAGTTGTGTAATGTAATATGCCACAATCCCAGAAGAAAAATACTAAGTTCAACCAGATAAATTTCAATAAACCTAATAAACAGTAAGTAGCAATACACAGAAATATGAGCGGAATAAAAGTTATCGTAGGTTTATTTGTGTGCATGTTTACCGCTTTCTTTTAAAGTTTGTATGACAAAAATGAGAAACATGAGTTGCGTGCCTTTTTCGTTTGACTGGTTGTTCATTCGTTTTAATATCTATTCCAACTGAGGCCGTCCTTTTAAAGAAATGACCAAACACATATCAATATCAAAAGGATAATTAGTACAACCATTTACCTCGCAGTTGTGACAGTGTTATACACAGTGGCGGCAAAATACTAACGTGCATTACATGTATTGAGCTACTTCGTGGGAAACAAATGTGTTAATGTAAAATAACCGTAAGAACTATCATCAATTCAGGCATTTTTAAAACCTTATAAAGCTGACCTAAATATTTTTAAGAGGCCTAAACTGTGAATATTCATATGGAATGGTTTTTGGAATATGACAAAAGCTTTGAAAAGCTGTAAACAGTAAACAACACATTTGACAGGTATGAAAGTGGAAGTCGTATTTCAATGTTTCTGTTTAGGTGTAGCTAAAGTATACGAACATATGTACAGACACAATGGAATGTAAACATTGATTTTGACAGATTCTACATGGCAGTCACATGGCAATGTTTGTTTACATTTGGCGGAAGGATACCAACCAGGCCTGCAAGTAGATATTTAGCAGGGTTCCGAGAAAGTAGCTTCCAATGGGGAATGGACTATAGTCATTTTAGCGTAGAATGTTATATCGTCGAAACCATGTAACCAAATACACCTTAACTTTGTATGCTGGCAGTACATATTGCGACTATCAACGTGGGTCTACATGTACCATAATTTGTCCTCCATTTTCTAATATAGCTTCAAATAAATAAACAAATGTTTATTCATATCTCGGAAAATAATTGACCGTTTCCCTACCAAAATTGGCAAACATATAGTACTGTGGCAGATGTTGTAAAATGTTATGGTTTAAGTATGCGAGGCACTTATTTTCAAAATGTCGGTCACATAGACTTCTTAGCTTAGAATGCTATATCGTCCAACCATGTAATCAATTCTAACTTAACTTCCTGGGAAAAATAATTGACAAATTCCTGTCTAATTTGGTAAACAATTTGCACTTCAGCATGCGGAGAAAACTGCTCATTTTTAAGAATGTAAGTCCCGTACTTTCCTAATGGTGGCTAATAAATATATTAGCTCAGTATAATTTATTAATGAAACGAATTTAAACTTAACACTGTATGCTGGCAGTATCAATTAAAACCATTAAATTTGTATAGTGACGAAAAGCATTAAAATTGATGTACCGGTACGTCTGTTAAACCGACACATCCCTGTTTCTCAGCTTGATAGTGCTGCACTCTACCAGCCCAACCGCTAACTCCGTCAGCCAGATCCGTAAACGTGTCTGAAGCTCACTGCTGCCATTGTGTGCGTGTGTGTGTGTGTGCACGTGCGTGTGTGTGTGGGGTTTGTGAAGTATCGAGAAAAAAAATTTTCCTTTGAGTGTTAAGTCCATATTGGTCTAACTCCGTAGCGGTGAGTAATTTTCTTAGCAATACTGCGTTATTATATAGGTTTTAACGATTCCAAAGCTTTTTAATTTTATATTTATTGTAACTGTTTCTCCTATATTAAAATGAGGAATGTGAGAATAGGGTGTTCTGTTAATTGACATAACATACGAGATAGGGATCTCTAAACCGACATTCCCTGATTTTTTGCTATGAACATGTCAAGGCGCTATGGACAAATAATCACCGTTTAGTCATTTAAATGTTTTTTTTTTTTTTTAGCTGCATTGCTAGAAAAATAAAAACGTGGCAACTCATACATGAATTAAAAGAGCAGAAATTCGGTAGTGGAACCCAGGGGCCGTAAAGCATCTAAATCGAAGGTTGTTGCTTCATCTCCGTATAAGAGTTAATTAAGTGCCGCGATTAAAGAAAGGACACCGTAGCACAAAGAGGTCGAGGTAGTGCTGCAGATAGTGGGTAAGGTCGTGGCTCAGGACATGGCCCAGGCCGTCGTGACATGGATGACGGCTCCACTGGAAAGTCTGCACGAAAGCCAATTTTCGATTGCAGCAGAGAGAAAAGTCTTCAAGTGGAGACGACTGATCTGATGACAAATGGGATTTCCCTAAAGTCGCTGAAAGTGATGATTCATTTTGCATTTTTTGTGACCGATTTTATTGTTAAGATCCTAGTAGAGAGGAGTTGGTACAATGCTTCTCATTTCAAGGCTGGGCACACAGTGAGTGCAGCGGTGCTGAGAATGGCATATATATATTTGTGATATTTGTCAATAATATATTTAATACAGTGTTGCTAAATTTTTGTCAACATGTTAATTGTTAACTTGGTAAACATGTAGTAAATAGGGTATTAAATACACGTCCTTTGCAATGTTTTTATTTAATGTTTTTATGTTTCCATTATTACTGATGCTATGACGGTTTTAGGACAACTGCATGAGAGATATATCTGATCCATGGAACCCCCCCCCCCCCGCCCCTGTTCCTTCATAGTTCCACCACACTGCTACGTGACTTTAGCTAAATTAAAATCAACATGCGAACATGTGTATGTATAATTGGTGCATCAAATCCAGCTGGTGTCAATATTATTCATCCTTTATTAATTATGCGAACAAAAAAAAACAGTTTAATTCCCGAGATGCTAGTCCACAATGCAGAAATATACCACAATACGAAGTCCAGCAAAGGTACACACATACAGCTCTCATTCACACCCTTCAACCACGTTGAGGCATATAATGAAATACTTAATAAGTGCGAAAAAAATTAGAGTATATAGCAGTCAGTGCATTGCGGAGACTATGAAATTGTAGAGTTATGTCAATTCCAGAGGAAAGGTCTATGTTCACACACCAAAGACCTAACCATAAAAAAAAATTCTTGAGGTTCCCTGCTCACGCTCTTCACTAAAAACAAATTAGTCGGAAGGTCACAACCCTCCTCATTCATACCCAGTCAGCCATCCTGATGCTTTCAGACATTAAAGCAACCATATTGGATGCAGATGACTGTGACATTGATATTGACCCTATGACCTTGAATGACCTTGAAAACAAAAATTCAAGAAAAATCTATGTGAAGAGACAGAAGCTAGACGATACGAGCCACCTTTCACGCTGCTGCTATCAAAATAAACCTCGCAGATTACCTTCCTTATGCTTATAATATACGAGTGCGCAAGCCCAATGGCATCGTATTGACTTTGAATCAATCGTACTGCACCATTAATACATTGTGCAGACGCCGGAAACCAATCGCCAAACTGCCACGTGATTGCAGCTGACCAATTACATGCAGGCATCGAATTATCACATGCAGAAGTCGGCATCTGACTCCAAAATGATCCCTAAATGACCTATAAATAACCCCTCACCACCACCATCAACTTAACCCATACATGACCCATAATGATCCATTGAACCATAATGACCCCTGATTGCGGAAAACTCAAATACTTGTTCGACCAAGCTCCGCAATCAGCACCAAGCTCAGCACTGCACTCACTGCATTCAGTTCCCCAATAAGCTCTGAAATCAGCTCCGCAATCAGCTTCTCAATAGCAATCAGCTATGCAATAAGCTCTGTAATCAGCTCCACAATAGTAATCAGTTCCACAATAAGCTCCGCAATCGCAATCAGCTCCGCCTCCGCCTCCGCAATCAGAGGCCATTATCGGCCAATTGGTCATGTGCAAGTGGGTTATTATGGGTCGTGTAGGGGTCAATGTGGTGGTGGTGGTGAGGTGTTATTTTTGGGTCATTTAGGAGTAATTTTGGAGTCAGAGACCGACTTCCGCATGCGATATTTCAATGCCTGCACGTTATTGGTCAGCTACAATCATGTGGCTGACTGGTGTCTGCACAATGTATTAACGGTGCAGTACGATTAGTTCATAGACAATATTATGCCATAGGGCTTGTACACTGGTATACTATAAGCAGAAGGGAGGTAAGCTGCGAGGTTTAGTTTGACAACAGCTTCGTGGAAGGTGGATTGTCTCGGCTAACTTCTTCCTCTTTGCATAGATTATTCTCGAATTTTGGTTTTTGAGGTAATTCAAGGTCATGGGGCCAAGGTCAAGGTAGTCTGCGTCTAAAATGGCGGTAGTCTGTAATGTATTATACTTGTTGACTTTTATATTTTTTTCGAGTTTTTTCAAGGTCATTCAAGGTAATGAGGTCAAGATTGAGGTATTCTGTTTCTAATATGGTGGTAGTCTGTAATTTATTATGCTATTTGACTTGTATGTATTTTATCGTGTTTTTGTAAGGTAATTCAAGGCCATGGGATCAAGGTCGAGGTAATCTGCATCTAATATGGCGGTGGTAGTCTGTAATGTATTATGCTTGCTGACTTTATGTATTTTTCTCGAGTATTTTTTTCCAGGTCGTTTAAGGTCATGAGGTTAAGGTCGAGATAATCTACATCTAATATTGTGGTAGTCTGCAATGTATTACATTTGCTGACTTTCATGTATTTTTCTCGCAGTTTTGTTTTCAAGGTCATTCAAGGTCATGGGGTCAAGGTGAGGATTCATGGTTTTGGCTGCCAATATGGAAGATGGGTGATGTCAACCAAGATGGTGGCCGCCTACTAAGATAGCCATCACCTGCCAAGATGGTGGCCTTCAGTAATGTATAAACAATTGACGAACAAAAAATCCAGATGTAGGAAAGTGCTGATGAGGGGAGGGGGTGAGGAAGTCAGTTGTCTGCTGGGGCGTGGCGTGGGGAGACCTTCGGAAATGTATTTTTTTATATTGTATGTTTTTAAATTGTTTTGTGACAATCGTTAAATAACTTTTAATAACTAATTTTTAATAATGAATTTTTGGGATTTTTGTGATTTAAAAAAATTGGATTTTTCCATTTACAACGTTAAAGGTCAGAGGTCAAGGTCAAAAGTCCTGCTCATCTTGCTCGAAATAACTGATCCCGGTCACCTGGCTACAAGATCGCCGGATTCACAAGTCCCCGTCGCCTGTCTGGGAAATGTGTCATTTCTGAGGATCCTTTTAATAATCTTTTATAATCTTGAGCGATGTTCAGTAATAAATTTTTTTCATAGTTTATTGAGATTTTTTTGGAATATTTTAGGTTTCTTTTAGTCTTTTTGTAGTTAAAGGTCATCCGGTCAACGTCAAGGTCAAATCCATATGGGTCAGGGGTAAAAGGTCAAAGACTTCCAGTATGGTGGAAGGTGACGTAACAACATGGTGGCCGGCCGGCTCCTGCACTCCTATGCCGAATGCTCTTGTTCGTCATTCACCATATCTCTATTTCTTACCTATACTACTAAATAAAATAGAAGTGTCTGCCTGTTATTTTCGAATTTTTCACTTTTATTTTTTCATAATAGTATAATTGAATACAAAGCCATATCTAATGTTAGATTTTTTCGTGTCTGTCTCTCCGAAAGGATGTAACTGAAAAACCACTTAACGTTTTGTCTTCAAATTTACACAGTATATAGATAATAACACCAGGACCAACTTAGTCTTTGTTTCGTCGAGATATCTCAAACGGTTCCGGAAAAAATGATATTCAGGTATGTAAATAGGCAATGGATTAAGCTTTTCATAGGATTACTGCATTAAAAAAGCATAGTTAAAAATGTTACTTCATTTCTCCTTTCCTTTTTGTCTATGGGCCGTAGTATCCCAGTGGCAAGAGTTATTCCAAGTGGGGCCGCAGTGACTCAGTGTATAGATATATATCAAGTGGGTCCGTAGTAGGACAGTGACTAGAGCACCCAATAAGGGGGCCGCAGTAGTTCAGTGGCTAGAGAATCCAATAGTGGGATCGCAGCTGGTCAGGGGCTAGAGCACCCAATAGTGGGGCCGCAGTAGCTCAGTAGGTAGATAACAAATTAGTGGTTCTGTAGGAACTCAGTAGGTAGAGAACCCAATAATGGGGCCGCAGAAGCCCAGTGTCTGGAGAACAGAATAGTGGGGCCGCAGATGGTCAGGGGGTAGAGCACCCAATAGTGGGGCTGTAGTATCTCAGTGCCTAGAGAACCCAATAGTGGGGCCGCATTCGCTCAGTTGGTAGAGAACCCAATAGGGGGACCGTAGAAACTCAGTGGGTAGAAAACCCAGTAAGTAGTAGGGGTGTGATGGTTCTACTTCACTTTTGATTAATCGAATTATCAATTTGATATCAAATTAGTTGAAATGGTGGATCAAGAAAGGGTTAATATTTAATACGATTTTAATTCGATCATAAGATTCTGAGTCCGATCCCTAATGAAATCAAAAATTGAAAGGGTTAAATTTATTGAAAGGGTAGAGTTTATTGAAAGGGTTAAATGTATTGAAAGGTTTAGTTATTGTTATTGATTTTCTTTCTTCCTTTATTTTTGGGTGGGGGTAGCATGAGCTCTGTACGATGTTGAGGTGTTGTGTCCTGGAGGAGACTGACCAGAGTGGTGGGTTGCAATGTCTTATATAGGTGTAGAGTTTAGTGCAGGAGTGGGCTAAGGGTAGTTTTTTTTCTAATTTTTTCAAATGCTGGTATGTTTGTAGAGATATTGGTGATATATAGACGATTTTTACGAATATATTTAAGAGACGAGAGAAATTCAGCGTGTTCTACATATGAATAAATTGCACACATCGAATCGCAAACTTCAAATGACGACGTGAATAATAAGTGCAATTACATGAGTCTTAAATGTAGTGTGAGTCTCGAGCTTAGAAATATAATTTACATGAGAGAATTTTAACATCTAGTGTCCACAAGTGCAAACTCACTAAACGAAATCCATCTAGCCAGTATGAAATTACACAATGCAGTGTCTTTAAGCGAGTTCTGCATTTGAATGAATAACATGAGAGACACGTATAACGAACAACTACTGTCTTTAAACAAAATCCAGCTAGTCAGATCGAATAAATAATACAATTCAGCCTGAAGAATGATATGTTATCGCAAAAAAACTCTGAATACAATTTAAACCAGACACAATAGTGTACATATATTGTGATCAGTAAAATGTATAATGATATAAAATCTTAACCCAAATGATTTGATTCAAAATAACGAACTTGCGTAGAGCGTAATCCCACATCACTTCATTTATGTAATGAAAAAAATTCACAAACATGCTTGAAGAGAAAATTATTTTTAAAAATAACGAATGTACTATACATTTCCATAAATACAGCACATGTGTTAACACAAACAGTATTTTCGTCTAGCGAACAGAGAAAATGAAAATCTTTTCACAATATTGACTTAACAAATGGAAATTTATATTTTCCTGGTAAAATACTTTTATATTAAAACATTAATCGCGGCTATCACAAGAGATGGTCGCTGGTCATAGTTGAGGTAACCTGCGATCATAGCCTTGTCATCTCTCAAGTGTCCAGAGGTGCAGTGAAGATGAGAGAGAAAGAGAGAGCTGTATATGTCTGTATAGTCCAAGCTTCTATCACCAACTGAATATGGCAGAGACTGGGTAGGTGAGGTCACGTCAATCCAGAGCTCCCTACACCCCTCCCTCCCATACCCAGCACTCCCTCCCCCTCCTCAGACTGCTACCACGGGCTGCTCGCGATTGTCAATTTTTTTCGGCACTAAGGCAAGATATCACCAAATGACTAGTTGTGTTTCGATCAGGAGGACCCTGCCTACCACCGCTCAGAACTGGCCCGAGTCCAGGATGGCACACCCCTTACACTTTCCTCCCTGCCAAGCAGTGTCTGCAAGGTCCTGAGGGTCATTCACCCAGCCTGACTACGATTGTGATTTTTGCAACTGATTCAAGGTGGCGACAAATGCCTAGTTGCATGCAGCTCGTGTCCTGCTCGGTTGTAGACATCCCCTACCCACCATCCCTTCTCCAGAGGAACATGACCCTGTCCATGCACCCCTCCCATCCCTACTCCAAAAGCTGTATTTTGTGAAGAGCTCTATTATTGATCCAGGCTGGTTTTTGCATAAACCAGTTTTAAGTACCCCAGCGTAAGACCTGAGAAGACATGGGGAAACAAGAGAGATCTCCCATATAACCCACCAACCAACGGCAATGTCTAACACAACATCCACACAGTGTGAAAAAAATTTGTTTTTAGTGTGTGACCTGCTTGGAAAGGCGACCATGGTAACCGCTTAACCAACGTGTTCCCTTTCTTTAAATCTAACCAAAAACTTTCCAACAGCAAAATGTATTCCATGTAACATAAAATGTATACATTTAAATTTATTCAATATTTTAACAGTTTCCAAAGTAAGTTTAAGGAAATAGTATGAATACAGGTGGAAATAGTGTTTTTTGAAGTTGGAATATAGCGATTACAATGTCATTCTTGCTTTTTTTTTACTAAAACCTCCAAAATTCTTGTAAATTCGGAAAATGGTTGCCATTTTGAATCCTTACTGTATAAAAGGAGGGCTAAATTAATTTTTACTCAGTCTTAACTCGGCATCTGCTAAGGCCACTTCGGTGTGCATTGCTGTAGCATAGATAACGACATCAGATGTCTACTACAGGTGTCCGGGAAGCAACAACATCAATTAAAAGCATTGATAACATGAATTATGCCAGGCATCCATTGCAACAGATGCTCACTACAGTGTCAACTACAGCTCCATCATGTCTACTACAGCTCTAGGCATCCACTACAATGCCAGACATCTAGATTATCATCATCAACACAGAATCTACAAGACATTTCATATTTGCATCAGGTACAATGCATTAAGGTCACTGCTGTGACAATTGCGACTCTGAATGCGTTGAAATGTTCACTGCTATTTTAGCATATGGGAAGGTGAAAGCCTTATTAAGTCTAGAGCGTTCCCAACTGCAAGTGTTGCCGAAAGAATTCATAATTTGTTTTGTGGGCCATGAAATAAAATTAGTGTATCTGTTCCTGGCTGAACATTTAAAAGCCAATGAGGATATTGTATCCTATTTACTTTTTGAAAACTGTCCTTACAACATGCCTGCCTTTGCTAATGAAGAGAACTTACAGTATATGTGGAGGGATTGTGTCACACAGACTGGAACAGCTACATGAAGCTAGAATCATTCCTGACATAGTAATGGATGATTCCAGAGTCGATGAAGTAAATGCTGAGGCGAGCACTGTCATCTTATAAAATTTTATTTGAGAGAGAGATTTTTCTTGTAAATAGTGTATACAAAAAGATATAAAGCAAAGATGATATGCTACACTCAGGGTTTCAAAAACTATCACGACAACTCCTTTGTAATTAAGGAGCTTGATATTTCTTATGCAACCAATGCTAATGACTCTAAAGTACTATGCTTTAAATCTCCCTGACCTTGGTATAGTTTAAAACATGAAGTTAAAATTATGTTTCGTGAACAGACTTACAAGATACATAACCTGAAATGGGACTCTGGTGACATAGCTTACGAAAAATGTTTTCAATATGTAAATGATGTGTTACTCGAAGACTATCCCAATAAGTGCTTGGAAAAATGCAGAAGGAAATTTAAAAATTTTTAACAAATGTAGAAGTAATAAATATTGTAAGATACCATGACTGTTGAGTATTAATTAAATAGTCAAACATTATAATACAAATTACTGTGAGGAATGTGTTTTCTTTTCACAATACAAAAGCAAAGCTTTAAGAGAATATTTGTACAGACATCCTACCTACATGCAGAGTTATTAATTTTTCCAAAAAAATATTTTGTTACAGGTAGCATAAGATTTCGAAAAAAAATGGAGAAGTTCTACCTTGAGAAGACATACTTTAATATTTTTCGAGGAAACAATAAAGTATGGTTCGAGTCCTTAGGCAACATATACTTTCAAACACAGATGTGTAACAGAAATGAACATTGGAATTTCGCAAAAAGTTTCGGAGAAAGCCTGTATACAGAACGAGTGCTGTGTGATGAAGAATGAGACTATACTGTTTTTAACATGAGGCCTGACAGCAAACTGCCATGTTCTTCTTGGGTCCTGTGTTTTAAAAATTGCAGTACAGAAATAACCAAAGAACCAGGTTTTCATGAATTAAATTATAAATTGATTAGAGAATCGTATGACACCACCACAAACTTATGGACTGAAACATGTAATAATAAGGAACACATCACGCAAATACACGGCAGTAGCACACTTTTAAGAGCACCATGTGAAATGTGGGACTGTAGGATATGGAACAATATTGTTTGTGTCTGTAAATTTAATCTAAAAAAAGTTGTTGAATAACTAATTTTAACTGGTAGAACATCTGTCTATATAAAGAGAGAGAGTATCATACAGCAGAGCTTCAGTTACAATGGCGAGGTTCGACTCAATACTTCAGTACACTAGTGTTACTCCAGTATTCAGGCCAGTGTGGTTTCGAATTGAAAATGAAGTAGTCCACTACCAATACAGATGTGCAACAGAGATGAACATTGGTGTTTCTCATTAATCAGTCCAACAGAATCGTTTAAAATGTTGGACGTATGTTATGGGCGAAATTATTGTCCTTTTTTATAATTTACTTCCTGACAGCAAGTTACCTTGTAACAAAGGTAAACTGGAATTTGAAGCTCGCAGTGGATACATCACCAAATGAAAATCTTACAAGCAAATCAACTACATCACACAGAAGGAGTTTGGTTGCTGTTCTCTGATTACAGTTTGGACAGAACAATGCAACAACAAGCAACATTATATGCACATTGGTGACCAAGAATTAACTTCTCTCTATGGCATGTAGCAATGCAATGTTTTTCAAAGCAAGAACACCTGGCAAACTATATGAAGGAGTGTGCCTAGTCTAAAATCGTCAGTCATGGCTAGGAACTTCAACCCTACAGACATATACAAGGTCCTACAAATTGGATACAGAAGAGTGTTCTTTAAACTGTATGATGGTCTTCTACAAGTTCATGTCTGCACCAATATAGAACATTGGTGCGACACTTTCGACAACAGTCTCCACATTCACTTTGGTGAAGGAATAGCATGCAACGGTTGTGCCTGTGAGATATCTTCGCCCTGACAGTGACTTACCATCAACATTAGAAGATTTCATGTTTGCCAGTCTTAACAAGGAAATAGAAAAGGAACAGGGATACAGAGAAATTGACAACCAGCTCACCAGACCTCACCAATAAATCACCATTTGTTGGAAAGAGTTCTGAGACTGTGACATCCACAACTTTATTATTGAACAAGGATTAGTTTTTCTGTCTATGTGTAATTTATATGCATGTGAAGTGGCTAATTCAAAATAATGATCCCAATGTTCCCATTGTTTGCAATGAAATACAAGTATGAGTTTTTTTTCTCCAAAAATTTGCATTTTGTAACTTAGAGATTATTATATTCACATTTTGTAGTAAAGGAAATGTGTGATTCAGACATTCATTTCAAATCTATGCATTTCTTTCAAGCTTTCTCAGCACATAGTAAACCAAATACTTATGATGCTACTTTAACTAACTGTAATAGTTCTGTATGTCTTGTAAACCAGTACAGGCCTTATGTAGTAGATCATAAGTGTAAACTGAAGGACGAAAAGTTTTGTGAAACATCTCATTTATAATACAGACACTGGTTTTCCTTATCAGTATTTCGAGGAATGTGATAATAATCTTCGTACTTTATATCATTATAGCAAAGACAAGTTTGGTTACATATCTCATACTGGGTGTGATTCATCAAAATATCATGTACAACAAGCAATAAAATTAGCAAAAATATAATTTAGCCCTAAAACATGTTTCAACTTGCAAATTTAGAGAATGAATTTATCAAAATATAAATGCATTGTTCCTTGCTAAATCTTCTCAGTTGAGTGTTGAACATCATAGTAGCAACATTATGTATTTTCATCCTGCAAATAATCATGTCAGTGTTAAATAAGGAAAGTCCAATATATCTTATGGCCTATGGTACCAAGGAATTTTGTGAGAATTTATGGAAACCTGTGACGATATTTTTCATTTTAAAGTAATTTACTTTCCTCTATAAAATGAAAGGAATCGCAAACTAATTCAGTGTGGTAACAATAATAAATGTCCAGTGTTTCATATGACTGCAAACACAGCTTTTCCATATATTATTGAAGATGTGTATGCTCATTATGTTGAATCCTATCCTGATTTGGTTAAAGGCATTGTTTTACACACACCTATTTGTAAACATGTTTGTGTGCAAACAGAAAGATTAATGCAAGGGTATACGAATGCTACTCCTTGAAAGCAGAGATCAAGATGGGGATCTGGATCCAATTTTGAGAAAATACATGAAAAGTTGTTCACAGAAGTTGCTAACAGTTTATAAAAAAGTATTTTTTTAAAGAAAAACATGTTGTATTTGACAGTGTTAAAATATTTGTGCAGTTGTTTCGGAGCAAGGTGTAATGGTTGTAAATAAAGTCTTGGATCTACCTGTATTTTTAAATAATTTCTTTAATATGCTATATTTGCCAGTTTTAAAAATTTGTTGTTAATACATTGTGAATTCACATGAGTTTGTTAACTATGGTAATGTTTGGAGTAAATTCTACTTGATAATATTATAATATTTTGTGTCATCCTATACTTGATAGTGTTAAATGATTGGAACAAGTATGTGTATTTTGTATATGTTTTGGAGCGAAATTTTTCTACTGGTTTCGATATGTTTCACTGTTAAAATTATTTTTTGGATTAACTTGTGTTTGTATATATTTTTGTAAATAAATATGATGTAAAATGAATCCATTTCTTTAAATTTATTTACCCTATTCCTTATTAAAAGTTAACTTGTTTTTCTATGAAATGAAAAATAATAATTGATAAAATTTGTCTCAAACACACACACAGAGAGAGAGAGAGAGAGAGAGAGAGAGAGAGAGAGAGAGAGAGAGAGAGATTCTTAAATTTTCTATTAAAAGTATGTTGCATTAACAAGAAAGAGTCTTGTAAAGAAAAAATCAGATAACAGACTATTACTTCGCAAAAAAATACTCATCAGATAAAGATATATTTGAATCTGACAAGAAGATGTCTGCTGGAAATTATTATGAATAAATTAAATAAGTTGTTAAATGATGCCTGCCTCTGTAGAGTTATCAGATTAGGCAAGGAGGCTCTGGGTTGGAATCCCAGGTAAGGCATGCTAATTCTAATATATACTTTGCGGGTCCGATTCCTGGCTAAGACATGGTTGATATAAGCTGGGTTCGACTCCCGCTTAGATCATGTACGAATGTAATCTAGTTTCTCACTTTTCGTGTTGGGTGGATATATAGATTCTGGGTTCGATTCCAGGCCATGTCTTGTATTATATTAGCTAATAGGTAATTCGTTGACATATTAACTAATATCATAAATCAATTAATATGACAAATAAATTATAGTAAAAACATGAATTCATTTGTATATGTAAAATGTGTGTTGAATCATACCATTAAATTGATTTCACCTCGTAGTGCAAAAAGTTTGTATTGTAATGACAATTGTTCGTGTAAGAAATCGTTAAATAATAATGCAATTTAAACCTAAATGCTTTTAAAAACAGACAAATACACGTAAAATTCAGATATAAAGGCTTACAGCTTATCCGCACTAAATTAAAAAACATGTAAAATTATCTCAAATGAATTAAAATTGCTTAAAAAGTCTTAAAACATATTAATAGTCTATTTGATATCCATTTCAGGGGAATAGCGATATTTTAATTTATTTGATAAGGGAGGCTGGTGATGGTGTAAATAGCACCTCCCACCCACTGGAGCTCATTACTCATGTGACTCCATGGGGTCAACATCTACTCTCTTGTGCATGGACACCAGTGAACCGGACCGCAGTGCCTAGGTCAAGCGCATTGGTCGCCCATCCACCAGCTGCAACCATGACCTGATGTGATGGGGTTTTGCGAGCTAGGGACCATCTCGCCTGCCCATCGATACTGCTGCAGCGGTGAAACAAACCCTCCTCGCCTGTTGGATAAGTTACCTGTGGAGCTCGCTCGACCGCTTGCTAGGCTGCCGGACTAGGATCCCACAGAGCTCCCAAGGGGATTGCGAGTGCCTGCCTGTCCCAATGCTTTTCTGGCAGAGTGTGGTAGCACTCAGCTCGACTGACCTGGGTTCGTGCTGCCTTCATCAATCAACATCTTCGCTACAAGAGTTTAAGTAAGTGATTAGTTTTTAAAAAATATTAGGGTTTTGGTATTTTGTAAAAAAAATTTCGCATTTTCCTTAAACTTTGAATAAATTGTATGAAGTTTTTTAAACTTTTAACAAAATTGTTATAACTGAATGAAATTTCTTTAAAAATCGTTAGACCGAATGAAATTTTTTAAAAATCACTACAACTGAATGAAATTTCTTTAAAAATCATTACAACTGAATGATTTTTCTTTAAAAATCATTAAAACTGAATTATTTGTCTTTAAAAATCATTACAACTGTATGCATTTTCTTTAAAATCAAATTAAATCATTTCACATTTAAGAATATTTGTTAAGTTAAGTATTTTTAAGGATGTATAATGATGTTTAAGGCTGTTTAACAATGTTTAAGGAGGGGTTTTGTTTATGAATAGATGTGTGTGTGTGAATGACTGAGTGTGCATGCAGGGAAAGGTCATGTAAATTAAATTCGAGATGTAATTTTTTTACATACTTTTGAGTTTATTTAGCAGAGCTGAGAGGAGAGGTGAACCACCAGTTGTTGCTTCTTGCACTATAAGGAATAAGGTTGCATCAATAATGCATTCCTACTGCATCTTTGCACTGTTTAAATATTCGGAAAAGTATGTGAAAAAGCATCTAGAATATATTGCCAAGTACTCTGAGATATTTTGGTTAGGTAGTTTTATGACTGAGTTTGAGTGCAGGGGAAAAGTCATGTAACTTTTGTTTGTTTTACATAGTTATAATCAATGTTTAAGGTAGGGGTGCTGTGTATATGAGGTATGAACTTTGGAACGGCTAAAACAAGGGAGAACTACACCCCTCACACAAAGTGTGAAGGGAAGATGCATAATCTCAGCTCCCAATCTTGTTCAGTGTGAGTTGACTGGTGAAGGATGTATAATGAATATATGAGACTTGAGTATTTCTAATGAATTTAATGTTTTTGAAGTATATGTAATGGGATGGTTTGGGTAATTAAGTTAATTTTTAGATATTTCCTTTTCAAAGTTGATGAGTGAATACGTGTATGAAAGAGAGCGAGAGAGATTTTTCAAGTATTTTTTTTTTAAGATTCAGTAGATTTTACTTCTAAAATACATGATTGTTTAGTTGCAAAAGTATTAAATGATATAAATGTTAATGTGGGTTTGCTTTAATTATTGCATGTACAGTTTCATAGCATAAAATGTTTGAATTTTAAGTATTTTTTAAAGAATGTTTAGTTTATAGCATAAACTGTTTGAAGTTTAGACAAGTCTTTTTAATGCTTCGAGTGTAACAGAGTAATTCCCCTTGCTACAACTTTCGTTATTATCCTTATTTTCGAAATATTTATAAAAATATTTTTATAGAGTAAATAATTTTATATGGTGTAAAACTACTTTAATTTTAATGGTGATAAATTAATAAATTTTTGATGGTGTATCACTGCTTAATAGTTTTTTATGTTGTAGTAATTTGAATTTTTAATGGTGTAGAAATTTGAATTTCTTATGGTATAAAAGATTTCATAACTGTTTTTGATTGTGCTAAGATTAAAAAAAAAATGTAAAAATGTAAAGTTTAAAGTAGGCTTAAACTCAAATGCAATAGTGTAAGTTTAAATTTCACTGTTATACTCAAAACAAAAGCTGTATGTGCCTGGTCGAAAAGTAAAATCTTGTGAAAGACGAAGGCGAGACAGGTAGCAATGCATGTTCTATTCATTACTGGAGACGGGCTGCAGAGTGAAATTGGTGGAGGCATAGGGTTGGTGGGAAGTGCCAACTTTCTCGTTTTCCCATCCCTTGTCACAACAGAGATGCCTGGAGGGGCTGTGCGATGTGTCATTATAGGGGAAAGGGACAATGTTGAGCAGGCAGGGGAAGTTCTCCCTCTATGATGAATGTGTGCCCACTGGCTTTGCGCAGCAGCAGTGGAGATGGGGAAGTTTTCAGGCAGGTGTGGGAGTGGTAGAGCATCCGGATGGTGGTGCATGTGATTGTTAGCAGCAGTTTAATGTACTAGAGCTCCCATTCTATCGCTAACACAGCTCCGTACGTGGACTGGCCTGCCTCATTCCATGGTCACCTCATATTCCCCCTCACCATTCATGTGGCCCATCGGGTGGCCAAGACCTTGGCCCATCTATTCCCTATTGTGTTTCTCCCTGCCTGCTAGCTACCTGACTCTCATCCATGTTTAAAAGTATTCGTGCTTCGATGCCTCTTTAGTCACAGCTCTCACTCCTGTCATTCACCAACAAACAACAAATTTTAAAATTAAGAAAAACCTTTTGTCTAGGATTTAATAATAATATTATTTGTTCACTTATATTTTGCATATGTGTGTTTATGTGTTATTAAGAGTGAGTGTTTTCTTTTTTTTTAGAATGAGGGTTAACTTCAATTTAAATATTGTAGTGTTGGAATTTTTATATCGGGGAAACTAAAGAAATGTTTTACTGAAGTGAAAATGGGTGAGTGTAAGCGATCCTGTATTGACATCTTGCTTGAAGATCTTTACATAAACGATTCCAATTCGGAATCGCAGACAAAAATACAAATAAACTGTCGAGACAGTGTCCCTTCGCCTAAACAGACACGAGTTTATCTATTGGAGGATAATCTCTACTTAAACGATTCAAGCACAGATTCGCTTACAAGTAGATTGTCAAAACCAAAAGGTCAAAACGTATCCACTTCCCTCAAAGATGAAAAGGTTGATCTTTTCAATAACGACTTATTTCTACCAGACTCTGAAGATTCTTGTGATTTGCAAAGTGCTCGAACCATTTCACAACTGACTTTCCAGTCGATTAGAGATATTTCGACAAGGGAGATGGAAAATAATTCCTTTTCTGATTCCCAAGCCTCAGTGAGAGCTTTGCCAGACCTGACGTACCAGCTATTGGCTACGGCGTTCACAGGAAGACTAAATGATGTGCGGATACTTAAGAATCAATTAGAGTCTGATGTGGATTTTCTCGTTTTTTTTCCAAAGGTGTAAAGTCCCTTTATTAAGCTTATGTATGGCATCACCCTGGCCAGTTAGATTATCCGTTTCTGTAGCTGGTAAGTACTTCAAATCCCTCATGGTGGAAGAATGAGCTACAGGGACTTTTCATTTTCAAAGAAAAGCACTCCCTGTCCTCCATTCGTCCAATATGGGTTTAATCTGTGATGAGGATATTGTTCCTTGTCTGTCAAGCAGCCTTGAGGAGTTTAGTATGCATGGTTCTGGCTGGAGTTTGCAAATGGTGACGTACATGTACGTCCATGTGAATCAATATCGGCCGTTCACCATCATAGCCATTCACACAAAACTAACCAAGTTTATTGCTGATAGGAAAGATTGTGTCGCTGCATACTGCCCAGAGGGAAATGTGTTTCCACCACACTGTTGTAGCATTTTTATTTCCTGTCACACAAAATGCCCACAGAATTACTTCATATACAAAACCTCATCAGGTTTTGAATATCGAATGTCTGTGGACATCTCTAGTTATACAGGATATTCGTAAGTTCGAGAAAAATTCAATTTCTATTAATGTCTACTGTGTGGTAGACAAAGATAGTAATATAATTAACGAAACTTGCGAAAAGGATGGGGTTGTAATACCAATGCACATTTATCCTGTACACCATGACAAACATGTGAATATTTTGGCGATTCGCGCGAATGGAAATGCCGCTCATTTGCATTTCGTATGCATTAGAAATTTGTCATGGCTGGTTGGTAGTCAGCTGAGTAAGAGAGCCAATAAGAAATGTGTTTGAGAACATTGTCATCAGTATTTCCAAACTGAGGAGAAACTCGCAAGTTACTGTATTCTATGCCAGCAACAAAAATCTGTCTGCAGTATTTTCCCCACTCGGAACGACAAGTACTTGGAATTTAAAGACGACAGCAAACAGCAAAGATTCGGTTTCTTCGCCTATTGTGACATAGAAAGTTGCCTTACACCCATGTCGAGTGGCTTGCCTAATGATGAAACAAGTAAAACAACTATCATCAACCAACATAGTCCAACTGCTAATAGCATTTTGTTGGTGTGTTCATACAACCCAAGTTTATCTCAGTATTTCGAGTCTGTGGGTGCTGATTGTATGTACAAATAAGTTGATAAATTAGCTGAACTTACAAAGTAGGTTGCAGGATTTGCAACGTCATTGTTCCGATGAAGCCAAAAAACCCCTGCTGATGAAGCTAGGTTGGTGGCTCAGAAAAGTTGTCACATTTGTAAAGAAAGCTCGGTACAGATGATATTGTGGTCGACCATGACCATATGACAGGAGAAATCAGAGACCGTGCACATAATAAGTGCAACTTGAATTTCAGACTGCCCAAAAGACAACTTGTTGCTGTTTTCCATAACCTGCAGAATTACGATGCTCACTTTCTTATAAATCCCTTGGCTAAACATCATGTAACATTACACAATAGAACCATAGTAATTGCAAATCCTGGAAAAATTCAAGTGATTGGAATGACCTTTGAAAAATACAAATGTATCACAAAACAGACTCCCAATGGGACTGATTATAATGGAACGGTGCAATATTTCAAGTTAAAATTTACTTATTCATTCCAATTCATGAGCACCTCTCTGGAAACTTTAGCAGGCAATTTCCTACCTGGGCAATTGAGTATCACCTCCTCGATGTTTCCAGACAACACCCAGTTCGAATTGGCAAAATGGAAGGGAGTTTTTCCTTATGATTTTGTTAAGTCGCCAGACAGTCTGATGTGCAATGCAAGTCACTCCCAACAAAGGACGCATTTCATAATGTGAAGAGATGCGAATGCATTAGCAATGAGGATTACACTCATCCCCAAGCTGCATGGGATGTTTTCTACTGCATAAACTTACTGCAGTATGCCATTCATTACTTACATGTGGACACTTGTTTGCTGGCTGATGTTTTTGAGAATTTCAGGACTGTATGTTTGACTCATTACAGTCTTGACCCCGCCATTTATGCCACAGCTCTGTCTCTTACATGGGATGCTTTATTGCCAATGGCACATGCATGGATAGAGATGTTGACTGATCCTGACATGTATATTTTTGTAGAATGCGGGGTTAGGGGCAGTTTTACCCAGGTTTCAAAAAGATGTGCGGAAGCCAACATTGTTTACATGGGTAAGGACTACAACCCCAGTGTGGCATCGAAATATATATGCTATTTCGATATCAACAGGCTGTATAGTAATACAATGCAGTTCAAGCTTCCAGTTGGTAATTTCGAGTGGGTTGAGGCTGACATGTTCTCTTCATGGGATTTTGCAAACATGGTGAATGATGGTGACACTTTTTTTTTGCGGAAGTTAATCTGTCATTTCCAGAGTAGTCTCATAATAAACTATCTGATCTGCCTTTGGCCCCAGAAAATTGTGTACCCCCGAACGGCCACATGAGAAACTTCTTTTAACACTCGCGTCCCCAGAAAAAATATGTTATACACAGGGAAACACTGAGGAAGTACTTGATGTATGGGACCAAACTTGACTCTGTACATCGCATTTTGCGCCTTGAGCAGAAGGCATGGATGGCTCCGTATATCGAGTTTAACATTCAGAATTGTACCCAGGCTGCGAACACATTCGAAAAATCGTTTTCAAAGTTGATGAATAATTCAGTTTATGGAAGAACATTGCAGAATATCTAGGCCATTTTGAGGTATGACATAATCTATGGGGCTGCAGAGGTGCTAGGATGTTCGATATTCCAAGCACTGCAGATTATCGATGAAAACTTAGTCCTTATCGAGATGTCAAAGAGTTCTGTTGTGTTCAACAAACCTTTGTACACTAGTGTTTCCATTCTCGCCCTTTCAAAATTAACACTCTATGAATTTCACTATCAATACATGTGTACAAAATTTCTTCTGCTGGCTTTGCACCTTCGCTATTGTGATACCGATTCCCTAGTCTATTCTATTGTTTGTGATGACATATAGATAGTAATTACCTCATATTTAAAGGCACAGTTTGACACATCCAATCATGCACTCGATAATCCGCAAGGATTCCCTCACAGGAACAAAGGCCATACCAGGGTGATGAAAGATGAATGTGTTGGGTGCATAAACACATACTTTGGGGGTTTACGTCCTAAGCTTTATGCATACGTTGCGAATGAGTAATGTATTCATAAGGCGAAGAGTGTAAAACCCAACATGTTGCAATCACTCAAGTACGAGAATTATCGAGATAGCCTCAAAAATTGCACAAGGGTAATGGGGACCCAATATCAATTCCATTGACATGCTCCCCAAGAATACACCGAACGTGTAACAAAGGTAGTGTTGTCAGGTATGAATGATAAGCAGTACATTGAGGCAGATGGAATATCAACCTTACCTTGGGGGCACTATTGAATACCTTAGTAATTGTTTTTTATTTTCGTCCATATAACAGTTTCAACACCATAATAAATTTTGAAACCTCCCAGCACCATACACACCACCAAGTATAACCATCTGCCGACACCACATGCATCTCCTGTTCCACACTCATTGCAGTTGTCTGCAATCATCATCGCAGCTGATTACAGACATCATCGCAGTTGACTACAGATGTCTGCAATCATCATCGCAACTAACTACAATCATCATCGCAGCTGACTACACCAACTACAGATTGCATGTTCCTTGTTTGCCTAACAAAATTACTACTATCTTTACTACTTGTCAAAGAAGAAGATGAAATTCACAGTGGAAATTGAGTGTGTGTGTGTGTGTGAGTGTGTGTCACACTCTGTCTTTGGCATGTGTGAGTGGGAAATACCCAGATATGACACCTACAAAATAACGCTTCACAGTAAGTGTATTTATAACCTCCACAAGAGTTTGTATATAGATTATATAGTTAGTAAAGAGACATCAACCATAATGCTCTGAAAATTGTTTTCATTTATTTTATAATCTTGTAATATATGTCAGACACTTTTGTAACAGTAGTAGTAACAGTAGTGTAGTATTAGTAAAAGTAGTGTAGTAATAGTAGCTTTAGTTAGCAGTAGTTGTAGTGTTAGGTTCGAGATGTAAAAAAGTATGATGAAATGTTTGTAAGTTAAAATTATAAAATGTTGTTGTTAAAATGTTATTGATGAACTGCCTTTTAGCTTGTAAGTTGATTGTTTTAAAGTATGTGAATATTTGTTTTGTATTTATTTGTATAAATATTGTGATTGAAAGATGACTTTTACTGTGTGTGTAGATGTTTGTTGTAAAGTGAATATTTTTGTGATATTGTAAATACTTAGGTTTAAGGTTCATTTTGAAAAAAAAAAAAAATATTTTATAATAAAATGTTAAAAAATAATAATGTGTGGCTGATTATATATTTTTCTTTTAATTTCCTGTATCTCTAATTTTTTCAATATCATCTAGTGTATAATGAGTGATGGTTTAATAGTAGTGAAGAGAAATGAGTAGGTGTCTATCATTAATGGTGAGCTGATGACTTGTATTTAAATTCAGGATAACTGTTTGCTTGCTTTGATGAAGAATAAAATGTAATTTTCTTGACTTAAAAACTAAGTTTGAAGGGCTGAGGGAAATTTTAAAAAAAAATTGTGGAGAAAATCAATAAAAGCTGAATGAATTAAGTATTGCAAAGGAACGAGACAGCAGGTTAGTATCTTGAGAGAACCTTGGTCTGCTTAATTTGAAGCTCGGTGGAGAAAACACAATGTCCTGCTGGCCAACTTTTGTGACATCCCAGGGCGACATATTGAAAGCAAGCACTGAATGCCTTTACAGAGGCAGGTAGCAAAGATGTCTGTACCTCCTTGCCTACAAGAAAATTTCTCCAGCTAAAACTTTTACAACTGCACCCAAAAGAAACAAGCGGACAGAATCCAGCAAACATTAAAAATATGTAATTATATATATATATATATATATATATATATATATATATATATATATATATATATATATATATATATATATATATATATATATATACACACACACAGAGATTACAAGAGTTCCTGTTCAAGATACAACACGATTATGTCTGGAAAAGAAGAAGCCAAACATAATGTAATATATTTAAACTAGTTTTTAAAATAAATAAAATTGTATTCAAGTTATGTAAGAATAGCAGTATATTTTCCCTTAAACTTTCAATAGTCTGACCTACATTCATCTCTAGTGATAGCTGCAATTAATATTTTACAATGCACGCATTTTAATATAAAAGTATTTTATCAGGAAAATATACATTTTCGTGTTTTAAGTCAATATTGGGATAAGATTTCCAATTTCTGTGTTAGCTGGACGAAAATACAATTTTCATTAACAAGTGTGCTCTATTTGGAGAAATTTTAAGTAAGTTCGTTATATTTAAAAATAATTTTCTCTTCGAGGATGTTTGTGCATTTTTTCCATTACATACATAAAGTGATGTGGGATTACACTCTACGCAAGTTGGTTATTTTGAAATAAATCATTTGGGGTAAGATTTTCTATCGTTATATATATATATATTTTACTTATCGGAATAGACACACGCTATTGTGTTTGGTTTAAATCGTATTCAGAGTTTCTTTGCTGTAAGATATCGTTCTCCAGGCTGAATCGTGTTAGTGTGTAATTTATTTATACTGACTAGCTGGATTTCGTTTAAAGACAATGGTTGTTTGTTATACTTGCCTCTTGTGTTATTCATTCATATGTAGAACTCGTTTAAAGACTCTGCCTTAATTTCATACTGGCTAGTTGGATTTCGTTTAGTGAGTTTGCATTTGTCGACACCAGATGATAAAATTCTCTCTTGTGTAAATTATATTTCTAAGCTAGAGACTCACATTATGTTTAAGACTCGCGTAATTGTACTTATTATTCACGTAGTCGTAAGTTTGCGATTCGATGCGTGTAATTTATTCATATGCAGAACACTCTGAATTGCTCTCGTCTGTTAAATATATTCGTAAATATCGCCTATCTACCACCAATATCCCTACAAACACATCAAAATTATAAAAATTAGAAAAAATTACCCTTAGTCCACTCTTGCACTAAACTCTGTGGCTAGAGCACTTAATAGTGGGGTCGCAGCTGGTCAGGGGCTAGAGCACCCAATAGTGGAGCCGCAGTAGCTCAGTGGCTAGAGAACCCAATAGTTGGGCCACCGCTGGTCAGGGGCTAAATAACCCAATAGTGGGGCCGCAGCTGGTCAGGGGCTAGAGCACCCAAAAAGGGGGCCGCAGTAGCTCCGTGATTAGAGAACCTAATAAAAACAGTGGCTAGAATAATTCAAAGTCCTAAATATCATGCTAGGATAAAACATATGCGAAGCGATGGCAGGGTGTAATTTAATAACTCCATTAAACCTGAAAGAATAAATATTAGTATTTTAAACATAAAACCCTAATGAAACTATGGTGGGCTTTATTTTAATAACTTAAAAAAAATCATGCGAACGAGTCGCTTGGGTCAGTTAGTATTATATATATTTATTACTGTCTTATATAAATTTATATAATCCTATGTGTGTTCTTCTGGGTGAAATGACATGGGCGAGGTCTCTGTTTCTGTAAATGAAGCATTGACATATCGGGATGTGGAAAAAAAAAGAAATTAATATATATAAGTCTGAGAAATAAATGAATGCATCAAACAATTACAATATATAATGGTTTTTAAAATTAAGTATATATTTGAGTTGTGTGGAGGATGAGATGGTTTTTACACACCTATTTCTTATAGCGAATGCTCGCTAGTAAATAGAATATCCTGGTACAGCAGTAACATGTTAGTAAGGTAAGTTCGAAATATTTGTCTATGGGAGAGATGAAATGGAATAATTATGGCAAATGTTTTCTAGTAAATGGAATATCTTGGATGTGTACAGTTAAGGGCTGGTAGAATGTTCGAACCTACATCCTTCCGAATATGTGAAGAAATATAGTACGCGCCCATCGTGTGATATACGATTAAGACATATATGTTGTTTATTTCTTGTATGTAAGATGTATATGGATATTATTTTTTAAGAAAGATTTGCATTAATATTTTTTAAAAAGTAATACATTATAAAGTTTATGATCTGTTTAATTACCCATTGGTTTGGTGGTGTGTCTTGTTTGTATGATCTATCAGTACGGTATTAGCGATGTCTGAAAAGTGTGAGTGGGACATTGAATTAGTTTGGGTTGGTGGTATGAGGGAGTGTTTTTTTGACGGAATAGCTTTGTCTCTGAGTGTGACTTGTCTGTATGTCTGTTAAACAGGAGGGCATGAGGTATGATTACTGGTGTGATGGTTAGTATAGAAGGTCGAAACGTATGGATTTAATATTATGTTGGTCAGTCTGATAATATGAATTGTATGTAGGCTCATCATTGGTAGAGGTATTTTATAATGTTTATACTGTATGACCTCTCTGCATGGTTGTTATAGGTAGCTTGTTTTTGTAATATGTTTTGTTCGTATGTCTGACTAGAATTTTTTTGGTTGGTATAGTCTCTTGGAATGGTTGAAATGGATGGAGAAACATGCTGGTGTTATCTGCTAGTGTGGGTTGCTTGTATGGTTTAGTTCTTTTTATGGCTGGTACATATTGATGGTATAACCTATGGTAAGACTTGATTCTACAGTTAGTGCCTTGTATGATTGGTATAGCCATTATGTTGATTTGTACTTCTGAGCACATATTCGGTTGTTTTGGGAGTATGACAAAAGTGTAGCTTCAATGGTGTAGTGTGTAAAGCGAAATGGTTTTATGGGATGTTTAGTTAGTATGAGAGAGGCAGAATGCATAGCTGGTATGGTTGGTTAGTATGATTGGATTGTAGGATATCATATCTTGGAATTGAGACTGTATGGATGTCACAGTTGGTTAAATTATTAGTATTGATCTTATAATAGCATGGTTGAAGCTTGTAATTTGAATATTTTGATTGGCTTGGCTGCTGGTGTGGCTTTTTTATATGTGTAAGTGGTGAAATTAGGTGGGCTGAAATGGTATTCAATATAGCTGACTGTTATGATTGATTAGTAAGTCTGAGGAATGGTGGTTGACATGATCTGTATCATTAACAGCATGAATTATGTATGTTTGGGCTAGAGCGAATGATATGGATTAGGCTTTATGTTTTGGTTGGTATGGTTATCTGCTGTGGTGGTTCATTGATATATCCAGATAGTATAGTATCTTGGTATGCTGGGTTGTATGGCTTTCGACGATGCATGGCTGAGGCAAGCTAATGTCACGGTGAAAATATTATATCTGTTTTGATACTCAGTACCAATGAGTTATCGATATGGTTGTTAAGTATGCTGGAGGTATGTTACATGGTAGGTTTTTGTTGGAGCAGCTATTAGTATAGATAGCTGGCATAATTAACTGGTTTGTTGGTAGATAGAATGATTCATATTAACGCCTGGCATACTGGAGGGTTGTTACTTAGTATGTTTTGGTTGCGTATGTTAATGGATGGTGTGGGGTGATATGAAATGAGTAGTTGTTATGTTGCATATACAATGTGATTTGTGTGTTAAAAAAATTGTTATTTATCTTACAAAATCGTTATTTTTTCTACGATAATTTAATGTTCTTAAAATTACGATTCTTTCACAGTTGGGTTTTCTCAGATTGTTACCATGTCGGGAAGATGAAATGGGAATACGAATTCTTACCTTTGACGTCAACTAACAAGACGCCACGACCTGCACCATCACTACCTGATTGTCGTCAGTGCCGATTCTGCGACAGAATTTTCACCTTCGGACAAAATGCTCTGTGACATGAGAGCATGGCCTATACGAAGAGTCCTTTTCGCCATTTACGACAATGACCACATGCAGTTTATGCAACGTGATACAATGAAGAGACGTACTGAGATCGGCAGGAATTCGTCTATAGGGGACCAGCAAGTAATCTCGCCAATACCTCTTGCTACATCGATGGGTACTGTTTCGGCAGACGATTATGACGTGGCAGTTAATGCTATAGATAGTATAAGTGCAGTAGAGTCGGTTTGCGCAAAATATACACTTGTAAGAAGTTTGCATGAATTAGGCGAACTTCAAAATAAACGACTATCAAATCTAAATTCGGATGAGCATACAACTGCTACGAAGAAAAACAAATTTAATGTAGAATGCAAAACAGGAGATGAAGACGACCATGACGACAGTGATAGTGTTGAAGACGATAATGAATCTGTCGACGTTCGCGCACATTAAACCAACAAGTTTCCTTTGACAAGTGGCGTGAATAAGGCAGAAGACGACAAGAACACCGACTACGTATTTCCCGAAGACCCGAATGAACTTGTTGATAGACACATATATTTTATTGACCTTCACAAACATGGGTATGGCTTGCACCTTGCTTATATATGTTTAATCATCGATGAACTGAATTGTCGGGTTATATCAGACGATGTGATGAACTGATTACTTCTGAAAATGTAATTACAAAATAATAATAAATAATTATTAAAATTAACTGTTTTTTTTTTTGTGTTCTATCCCTCGCAACTTTAAAGTGGTGCTGTGAGCACTGCCTATAAATGTAAATATCTACATACAGAATAGTTATTAAATTATTTAAATATACAAATAAAATGGACAATTGACTGCATAGCTGGGAAGATTTAAATATTGCGATTGAGGTGGAGAATTTCTAAAGAGTAGTGTTCGGTGGATCTGTGGATTGGTTGAATCGGTGGTTCGATGGATCGATGGATAGGTGGATCGATGGATTGGATTGAATTGGATTGTTTTGGATTGGTGGATGGATGGAGTGATGGAGCGAGTCATGTGTAAATGGGTCAAGGTCAAAAGTCAAGAACACCTGGGTCCAACATGACGGTTGGTTGATGTCTTAACTTGGTGGCTGGTAACAGTCGATTTTGTTATGTGGACAGATGGTAAGAATGTATGTGTTGCGGATTTGTCTGGACTATTCATTTGCTTTGGTACACTTGGGTTAACATGGATGTTGCATTGGGTGATATGTTTTTCCAGTATATCTGTCTTGCGATTGTTGGTTTATGTCGAATGGTGTGGAAAGCATGTGTGTGTGTGTGTGTGTCGGCGAGTCCTTTAATGCTAAGGCATGCTTGAGTTTAAAATGTTTGGTATGGTTGGTCAGTGTATTTTGACTGATGTAAGTCGGCATGGTGGATGGTATGAGAACAAGTTTATTGCCTCACTGGCATGGGCTGTATGTTTGCTATGTATGGTCTGTGTGAACGAATGGTTGAGGTATACTGGCGTTATAATGGGTGGTATGGTTGGTTTGTCAGACAACTATATATTTTGGCTTGCATATGTCAGTAGAACAGAAAGGATGAGCAGTAAGTAAATGTTTCGTAAGGACAGTATGAGTAACAACGCCCGTACATGTAAATAATATACTTACGAATTTCATTACTTTAATCTGAATAATCAATAAAAACAATTCTGAAAATAAGTCTGGAGTAGTAGAAAAAAAACATTATATGTTAGTTAAAAATATATATACTTAAAATGTTAAACTTAAAAATAAAAACTTATTGTTGGCCTATGTAAATCTGGTGTTGGTTGGTAGAGCAGATGGCAAGGATGTTTGTGTTTCGGCTGGTCTGAACTCTATAGTTTCTGCAAACTTGTGCTATGGTGGGTAGTATGGTGCCTATGTAAGCAGCCAAGTTCCAGTTAGTAATCTTAGTTTGACAGTAGCAGTCGTGAAACTTTGTCATGAAGAAGAACATACGGTCAAGGGTTCTGGTTGGACATTTGCTTGCATAGACTGCCTTGAGCTGCGTATAAACAGATTATATTCGCTAAGTGAAATACGAGCATGCTGGAGTAAAGACACTAAATGAATTGTGTAGAAAATTTATGATTTCCATTTTTATGTTTGTAGTTTGAAGTATGTAAATATATAGGATATAAATTTTAAAAAGTCTTTAATTTCTCGCTGTAGTCGTACCCTGCCTACTTCCCCTGTTATAGAGAATATGGCGGAGCTTGGTTTATTCACATAAACATACATTTAATAAAGTCCGAGTAGAATAGTTATGCCTACGAAAAATAGTCGTGATAATAAATATCTAACATTGTGTAATATATTAATTCTAGAAGAGAGAAGACCTGAAATGTGGCTGAGAGAAATTTTTTGCTGTACTACTCTACATACAATATCAGTACAACTTTAAAGAAAATTAAAATTATAAAACGAAAATACTTGAATATTGTTTATTCTCTTATTTTAATCCTGTATTGTAACCAGTCTGTTATAAACAGATTTCGTTTAAAAAAGGCAAAATATGATTACTATTATTGTTGTATAGGGCCTAAACATACATTCCTGGAGCTTTAAATGATGCTTCCAAAAATGAATTTAATGAGACTGGTCCCTTAAGTGCCATGGTAGAAATTTGTTACACAAATACAATGATGGGGTCATATATAGCCCCACTAATTAAAATAGAAAAAAAATACATTCTATGTAAATTTTTTAGTCATTCCTTACACTAATAATTAACGAATTTTAGAGTTATTCAAATTCTTACAAAATTTATATTTAAATATTTTAATAGTTAAATTATAAAATGTAAAATTAACACAACAAAAAATAAAGTGATTCGTATCTTCAAGTCGGGGCCCCAAATTTTCACTTTCCAACTATTCCTAGTTCTAACTGCTTGATTTAAGCAAACTTAAATAAAAAATTAGCAGAATATTTTTAAAGTTCCTGAAACTATAAAGTTATTTTGAAGGCTTCTAAAAAAACTACATCTTACCTCAGCTGTCAGCACAATCATCGCATGTGATGTTCTGAACACTATGGGATTTGCAAACTCCTCTGCAACACTGGGTGCAGTAGGTTGAATGCTTCTGATCCTTGATCCGAGGGCAGATGTGGTATCTACGTCTTTTTGAAGGGTTCTCAGGAATAGGAAACTGTTCATCTCTTGAAATACCAGCTATTCTTGAAATAGTTGCATGCAGCTCTCTCGGTAGGTTTTTGATGGCAGATCTGGATACGATATGTTCTTTGATTAGATCTCTTCCCAGGAACAATAAGAAGTCACGACTTGTTATGTTGTCACTATCTTTATTGGCACCAAGAATTACATGGACATTTACTACAGCAATATCCATAATTGCAAACCAAATTGCCAATGTCCATCTCCTTGTACGCCGTCCAACTGTATGCGTAGCACACTTTTGATCCAGCGCATCTTGACCAACTTTTGTCATGTTATAGAAATAAATTATTTTTTGTTTCTTATCAGAACTATCCAGACGTGATTTTGTGCGATGCATGGATGAAATAAGAACGCCTGCACTGTTCTTTTTTGGAACATAAGACAAAAGAGTTATGTCTTTGGTGAATGCGAATTCTGTTGAATGAAGTGGCCTGTCTTTTTTGGTCAAGACTGTAGGGGGGAATCTCTCTCTTATTTTTTCTCACAGTACCAACATAGGTAAGCCATTTGAGTTTCAGTTGCTCCACAAGTTCTACCGATGAAAACCAATTGTCAGCAGTGATGTTGAAATTACTATTGACAATGGGTTCAATCAGAGATAACACAGTCAAAGTAGGAACAGGCAATTTATTTGGATTTGATTCTTTCGTTTTTCTGTTGTAAATAAAGCTATTTAGAAAGTAGTGGGTTCGAGAATGACACAAAATGAGCACTTTCAGCCCATACTTTGCAGGTTTACTTCGCATGTAGATACGAAACTTGCATCTTCCTCTAAATGACACTAGTGTCTCATCTATTGTTGTGTATTGGCCACATGTGTAATTTGACTGGCTGTTTGTTACTAGTTTATTGAAAACTTGCGAAATGCCTGCAACTGGGTCAGTTTCTTTTCGCTCATCTCTTGTACTTGCGTCGTCAAATCGTAATGCAGCTAGAAGGAAAAAAAATCTGTTTTTGCCCATTGTAGCCCTGACTATATCACGGCGAGTCCCATCTGTTCCAATTAGAGAATGTGTATCTTCATGGTTGGACTTGAAAACTCCAGCCAAATAAAGCAAGCTAAAGAATGCTTTTAATTCAGCAATATCGGTATGCTGTGTACATTGGCAGTCTAAATTTTTGGAACCATACTTTGAAGTAAGTACTGTAATTTTTTCATTGGTGTTATGTAAAATAAATTCGATAATTTCCCTATCAATAAAACATCTCCATGACTCACTAGGTGTCTTTCGTTTGTGTACTCTTGCATCACCTGCCAAACCTGGAAGTTTAGTGACAAGGTTATGAGCACGCGTATTTATTGTAGTTGGAGAAATCTTTGACCATTTGTAGTTGTTTCTGCCAAGCAACACATTCTTGTTATCTCGAAACTGTAGGTCATTATCTGCAGATGATTCATCTTCGTTCTCTGAGCTATAGGCTGTTCACGGTAAAATGAGGACTTTTGAAAGCCCTGCTTAAGATCTACCTGTATGAAGGTCATGTACTCTTCCACCTTATGTAAAAGTAACATTGTAATAGGCCTCATCACTTTATTCATGCTTCGATCAAGTAAAATTTTGAATTTATGCAAAAAGTAAATATTTCACAAATTTGCTCTTTTTTACACTTAGATAAATTATTTATTTCGCTTCGTACTTTTTTAAACGTAAGTTACTACAGATAGTTACTTAACACTTTAAATTTGACGTTAAGGTATGGAACTATTTTCCATTCATCGTTACCAACTTTCCTGGGTGTGTGTCACCATGTACGCCCGTTATAATAATGCAGGCAGGGGCAGTGACTTTTTTCTAAGGTTGATTTCAAAAGTGCTCACTTTATCGTGAACAGCCTTTAGAAACAGATATTTCTGAATCTGTTTGATTGTCGCTGTTTTCTGTTGACGTATCAGATACTTGCGAACCTTCGCCATCAAACACACTGTCCATTTAATTGAGGTTTTTAGGCTTACTAGACGTATCTAACACAATAACTTATCAAATAATATTGAAAAGTCACTCCCCGTATCACACAGTTCTAGATGTAAAATATTTGTCACAAGATAAAAAGTTAAAATGATGTATTTAAAAAGAAATGTATAACTCACACACCATGGTGGGGTCAGAGTTGACCCCACAGTCCACCAGCAACCGAACGAATAAACACAGATAACTCTAACCACCTGTTCCCACAGTCCACCAGCAACCGAACGAATAAACACAGATAACTCTAACCACCTGTTAGTTGCGCGTCTTGGTGGATACTGAGATTACATGGCCTGGCAGCCCATAAGTGTTACATCCTAGCGGGCTATTGTCAAACTAATTGCGTGTGGGGTCGATTATGACCCCACCATGGCACTTAAGGGTTAAGAAATAGCAAAATTGTATTCGCATATGCATGTACATTTTCATATGCATGAGCCCGACTTGCGACAAAACATGGCCTGCTTCATAATTATTTAAAAATAATACAAAAAATAATTACATGTAGGCATATGATTAAGACTTGGACTGAACATAACAAAATGATTTTAATATAGTATATTGCTTGCCTTTAAATAAAGAAAAATAGCTCTGAAATGTAGTATTCTTAAGCCATCTATGCGATGATTGGAAAAATATAACGAAACACGAAAAATATTTCTGGAATTGTACGAGGGAATTCGCCACTTTAGTTTCAAATTTTGCATAGAACTATGAAACGTTCGTTGTGGGTTTGGTGGCTGAGTGGACAGCACCGCTGACATTTAACCTTAAGGTCCTAGGTTCAAATCCTCTACCTGATGATATTTTTTCTTTTTGTTTTCAATGTTACCAGCTGTTATGGGAAAGTGTGAAATTTACATAATTTAAATTTCGTAAACCGATATTTTCATTACAAGTACATTTAAGATACAGTTTACTGCATTTTTCAAATATTTTTTTCGGCATTCTTCAAATGATAAATAAAATTAATTTAAATTAAATAATTAAAATAATTTGTTAATGTACCTTCATAGATGTCTGACCAACAATGCCTGCCAGCAGCGCGAGCGGCCGCAGTCATTAGCCTCCTTTCGATTGAGTAGTAAATAGAAGTAACGAATACTGGAATGTAACTAGACTCCACATCGCTAGTCCTAACTGTATTTTTTCCTTTGAATGCAATAACCTTTGTCTTCTTCTTTGAAATTTCCATATTGTATGCCTTACACAACTGATTTAAATGATGTAGAGTTATTTTTAGGTCGTTTTCATTATCCTGTATTATAAGTTGATCATCTGCAAACAGTAATTTATTGACGTATCTATTGCGATTTATCTTAATTCTTGAAGTTATCATGGAGATCCAATCATTTAAGAAACAATTCAAATAGATGTTATATAAAGTAGGAGATAAGCTACAACCTTGTTTCAAGCCTTGACTTGTCTCTATTGATTGAGACTAATGGGAGTCTATCTTCATGTATACCTTTGTTCCACTATATATGCTTATAATGACTGTTATTATATGAGGAGGGTAGCCTTTCTGCTTCATTATAGTCCACGTTGTGTATCTGCAAACTCTATAGAACAACAAACGTGATATGAGTCTCAAGATTAAATTCTTGACGTTTTTCAATTATCTGTTTCAAAATAAAAACACTGTCTGTACAACATCGCCCCTTCCTAAAACCGTTTGGTAAGTCAAGTAACTTAACGTCTGCAATTTTCTTTCACCTTTTATCAATTATTTTTGAGTGAACTTTGTATCCTGAATTCAAAATGCTGATTCCTATATATTTTTCGCATTTCTTTCGGTCTCCTATTTTAAACAGAGGGACTATTTGAGCAGTTTTCCATTCCTCCGGTATTAACTCCTCTGCCAGCATTCATTAAATAGATGAAGCACGCTTAGATGTAGTAATATTCATCCGTATTTTATAAGTTCCATGTTTATATTATCCGAACCAGCTCCTTTAATACATTTCACTTCACGTATCACTTCTAATAACTCTTCCATAGTTAATGGATCTACAACACGAACTACTTCTTCATTTTTCTCTTCATCCATTCTTTCTTCTTGAACTTGCAGTACATTTCTGTAGTGTTGAAGCCATCTTTCTTCACTTAATACATTCAAATGAGCAGAATATTTTTCTATGATGTTCAACTGTTTCATTACCTTGTAAGTCAACATTTTCCTGCCATGATAATCATTCTCTAATTTTCTAATGAACTTATCCCATGATCCCTGATGTGCTTGTCCTGTAAGTTGTTTGGCTTTGTTGCGGTTGCACCTATATTTCAGTCTTTATGAATCACTTCTAGTCTGCAAGTATCTCAAGTGTGCTGCTCGTTTGTCGGGAACAGCTTCTTTAAGTTCATTGTTTCATATTCGGACCCATTTTCATTTCCGGTATCTCCTTTTGCTTCCCAAACTCTCATAACTAGCTTCTTTGATGCAGTTTTTTATGTTCTCCATTTCATCCTCTACCTCATCACTTGTATGCACATTCATTATATGATAATGCATTCAATTTTATTACAATTTCCTTGCAGTTTCATCCTGCAACAGATATAGCTTAAAAGCTTCCTCAGTGCCTTTTTTTTTGTTGACGGTTCAGTTTCTTCCATCTTGCATACAATTTAATAGTAGAAATAACAAGGCAATGATCTGAGTACATATCCTTTCCCCTATAAACACGTGTATCTTGTACAAGGGGAAATAACTTTTCGTTTATATCACATAATCAATAGGTGATCTAAAACCCCTTGCACTCCGGGTATATTTATGTATAGCTTTGTGTCTGAAGTAAATATTGGTTGGCCTAGACGTATTATAGGTAGCATACTGCCTTAATTCATTGCCATTGTCATTCACGATATATTCTCCAAAACTGCCTACTAAGTTAGGTATTGGCAGATTTCCTACTCTTGTATTCAGGTCTCCAACAATTAGCAGAAAATCAGTTCTGATGCATTTATTGACCACTTTTTGAAGGGTCTCGTAGAAGACTATAGTCCATTCCTCATTGGAAGCTACTTTCTCGGAACCCTGCTAAATATCTACTTGCAGGCCTGGTTGGTATCCTTCCGCCAAATGTAAACAAACATTGCCATGTGACTGCCATGTAGAATCTGTCAAAATCAATGTTTACATTCCATTGTGTCTGTACATATGTTCGTATACTTTAGCTACACCTAAACAGAAACATTGAAATACGACTTCCACTTTCATACCTGTCAAATGTGTTGTTTACTGTTTACAGCTTTTCAAAGCTTTTGTCATATTCCAAAAACCATTCCATATGAATATTCACAGTTTAGGCCTCTTAAAAATATTTAGGTCAGCTTTATAAGGTTTTAAAAATGCCTGAATTGATGATAGTTCTTACGGTTATTTTACATTAACACATTTGTTTCCCACGAAGTAGCTCAATACATGTAATGCACGTTAGTATTTTGCCGCCACTGTGTATAACACTGTCACAACTGCGAGGTAAATGGTTGTACTAATTATCCTTTTGATATTGATATGTGTTTGGTCATTTCTTTAAAAGGACGGCCTCAGTTGGAATAGATATTAAAACGAATGAACAACCAGTCAAACGAAAAAGGCACGCAACTCATGTTTCTCATTTTTGTCATACAAGCTTTAAAAGAAAGCGGTAAACATGCACACAAATAAACCTACGATAACTTTTATTCCGCTCATATTTCTGTGTATTGCTACTTACTGTTTATTAGGTTTATTGAAATTTATCTGGTTGAACTTAGTATTTTTCTTCTGGGATTGTGGCATATTACATTACACAACTGTGTTTCAAACCCCTTAGGGCAAAGGTACAACGTTATGATAAATAAACAGACGTGGATGTAAATAACTAACTTCGTCATAAAACAGTTCACAGTTAAAGCGTATAAATAGTGCTAACTAAATATTTGAAATCACGCACACGCAGGGCCAGTGTATCGACCACGATGCACAAAGGCATGCCATTTCACAGATGCAATGATTAACGAAACACACGTCACAGTATATTTATTACTGCCGTGGAAACAATATTTATCACAACATCGTGATTTACCTAGGTAGGTTTAAAAAACACATCTACAAACGTGATGTTTTAATTTGAGGTATTTTTCGAAGTAATAATAATTTACGTTTCGTTTGACAAAATGCAACACGCCATGTCATGGCTCGCCACTCCTGCCAACTTCACTAGGTAACTGCCCCGCCATCATATCTAAATATATTAAAAACGTATTCAAATATAAAAATCTCTTTTCAGTTGTAAATTACTAATTCAAAAATCATTATTTTGCTTTAATAAGTATGAAATATGCTACAATTGAAAACATGTGCAATTTCATTGCTTACTAGCAAAGTTAATTTTCCCGAGCTTGAAAGAGATGAAGAAAGAGGGAGAAAGCGACAAGCCTCGCCGAGCAGACATTTTTTCAGATGCTTTCTCGATCGATAAAACAACACCGTACCATTACGGCCTACTCACGATATTTTCTGCTGTTATTCTAAACTGTAGAAATTAGATATGTTGCCATCGGGGCTACTTAAATATTTCGATACGCACCTTTTAATTTACAAATAGTATATTAAAAAACCAGGTTAGAATAACTGTGAACTATTTCTTACCGGTCGTTGCCAACACGTCGCTGCACTCGCTGTTGTTAATTCATATTTTAAAAATAAATAAATATTACAAGTTATAGAAGACATTATGGTAAAGGTTCATTAATTCAATAATACAGTACTCTAAAGTTAACCACAGTGTTATATATTTGTGGAATACAGGTGAATGAAAAAACAAGTTGACATATTATGCCTAGAGTGTTTTTTTAAAGACTGATTTTCATAAGTAGCTTCCAATCGGGAATGGACTATATAGTTTCTTCCTTCTGCCTTCTTCAAGTGCTTACACTGCAATCACAGACAAATGCCCTCTATCCATTTTCAGTCTAGCTGTTACTATTCTTTCATTTATGTAGGAGTAGCTGCCTATCTTTGAAGACCATTTTTTTGCCTACTAAAATTGCAACTCCACACCGAGCTCTTATATTTTGATCTGCGCCTGAATAAGTCATTGCGTAATTGTCAAGATCTTTAGTTCCTCCTAGTTCTTTCTTAGTTTCGGTCATTGCAGCAATATTCAGATTGTCATTATTAAGTTCATCATTCAGTTCCTTCTCTTTGATACCCAACCATCTTAAGTCCCATGTGGCCACTTTAAGCCTGTCTTTAATTCCTAATAGTTTATCCTTCTCTTGCATGGATCGCCGTCGTTGAAATCTGTCCAGATTTTCCGTATGAAGTTTATGGGAAGTTAAAATTTCCCTTGAGCAGATTACCAGTCTGTGGCAAGGTAAGGCAAATTATGGGGCTGCCATCTTAAGGCCTCTTGCCATGCCCGATTTTCTGTCGGGGTTTAGTCCCCTAGGCTTTGGGTCAATATCCGCCTCAAGGCAGTGGTCATCTGTTGCTTTTATACTATCCCTAAAAACTGGGTTGCTTCTTCTGCCAGTTCTGCCGTACTGCCATTGCTGCCATTGAGGACTTCACCTGTAACCCTAGGCAAGAGAGAAACGAAAGAGAGAAAAAGATGGATTGAGACACGCAAGAGAATGAGAGAACGAGGAAGAAAGAGATGGAATGAGAGACAAGAGCGAAAGAGATGGAACGAGAGACAAGAGAGAAAGAGAGGAAAAGAGAGAAAGAGAGAAAGAAAAGGGATAAAGAGATCATATGAGAGAAACGAGAGAAAGAGATCATATGACAGACAAGAGAGAAAGAGAGAGACAACATGGAATGATAGAGCATGAAAAGCGAGACAGATTGGTGGTATGACTTCACGATAGTTTGTGCCTTAAAAATACGAGTCCGTTGATATGCAACACTTATTACTCACGTCTTTAAAATTTTGATTATAAAAGTAAATTTAAATTTAATAAGAATAATTATTAAATAATTTTACGTCATTGGCTTCTATTTATGTAGGCTAGAAGCATTAAGGATGTCACCCAAAATCTTGAAATCGGCTCGGCTTTGCCTTTCTGCGGCTTCGGTGTGGTATCTACCTTTCTTAGGGAAATTCGGAAAATGTTTAGGGAAAAACCGGACTACTTTGGCATTTTTGGGCTAAAATGTGCGATTCTGAGAGAAAAACGGGAAACATTTTAGGTCAAGGTCATTCAAGGACTATCCACCAATCCACAGCTGAATGTCGTTGCCACCGAAGGAACTGTTCCCATCTACTTTTACTATATTATGTAAGGCTTATTTAATTCAAAACACCAAACGTCATCGTAAATCCAAAACCATTTAAGCCTTAGAATATATTATAATTTGAGTTTAGTATGTATTCATGCTGTTTTTTTTTTTTTTTTAACAAAACCATTACAGAACTTTGAGAAACAGTTTTTGAATGCGTTAAAATTTACGCTTAACTTATAATATTCATTTGCTTTAAATTCTGTTTCCTGAGGAATATAACTTGAACTAGGGGACCCAGCCCGTGCCCCCTTTTCTTTTTTGTATTGTCACGGTGATAGAACAGTTACCATGTTAAAAAATTTGGCTATCATACAAAACTGACAAAAATATTGATTAGATGTAGGTAATAATGACATGATGTGAAATTAACTCAACATTGAAGCGACAGTGGTCCATGTACTATTTCTCTATCCACTTGGCCACTGTGGCCCCACTTATCATAGTTCTATCCACTGAGCCACTAAGGCCCCAATTGGAATTAACTCTATCCATTGAGCCACCGAGGCTCCACTTGATATAGTTCCATCCACTGAGCCACTGTGGCCCCCTTGGAATCGCTCTATCCACTGTGCCACTGCAGTCCCACTTGGAATCGCTCTATCCACTGAGCCACTGTGGCCACACTTGGAATCTCTCTATCGAATGAGCTACTAAGGCCCCATTTGATATATATCTATCCACTTGGCCACTGCGGCTCCACTTGATATAGTTATATCAACTAAGCCACTGCGGCCTCACTTAACATAGTTATATCCACTGAGCCGCTAAGGCCCCACTTGGAATATCTCTGTCCAATTAGCTACTAAGGCCCCATTTGATAGCTACTGTGGTCCCACTTAATTAACTCAACATTGAAACGAGATATTTAAAGAAAACGAAAATGATATTGCATTACCTTCCTTATCTCTATACAATAATCTCGATGAATTAATACAAAACTTTCATATAGGAAAAAAGCAATTTAAAAATGAATTTTTAGGGTAAAAGGTAATGATTGCGTAATCTGATCTTGCTGAAATTCGAACTTGACCTGTATTTGACCCTGAGGATTCGCTCTGCAAAATTTGAAGAACTTCTGTTGAGTTTCAAGGGACTTAGAGGTATTAAAGACGGACAGAGAGACATACAGAGATCGTCTACTTATATAGGATAAGCCGCCTTAATCGGTTCCGTTTTATTTAATGGCGGTAGTAATGTTTTTACTCAGCCTTTCCACTCAGTGTTATTAGAAACTTTTCTTTGTTTGCTTATTTAACTTAGAGAACATATGTGTTGCAAGAAAATTTCACGTATCTCGACAAAGACAGTCATAACTCAGACATACCTAAAAATATAAGTCACAGACAACGGAGTTGAACAGGAAGTCTACATTTAAATGGCACTATTCCCATACCCCGATAAAAGTAATATTCAGAATTACTATTATTAACTTATATTTTATACTCATGTTGCAAAGTTTAAGAAGTCAGGTTGCTGGAACTCCTAAAGTCGTGGGCTTCATTTTCAGTGGGTCCAGAGAGTTTTCAGGTTAAAAAATATTCTAAAGAGTTGTCTTCAATACCTTGAATGAATATTACTAGTTTTTACTCATTATTGATTCTTATACCTACGCCTACATTGCGTTGCTATTATTACTTTGCATTAAGCCGTCCTATATAAGTGTGCATGCGCCATTAGTTCTAACATCTGAGTTGATGGCCAAACGCTGCCCTAAAGGGCAAAATGTTTTATTTGTGCGTACACGTGGATTTATACATAAGTTCAAGAAAAATCTAGCTAAAACTCAGACTGTGCTTTCCATCTCCAAAGAGATATGTGGGTAGAGCTTCGTATGGGAAGGAAACGAGCTGAATGTTGGCCTCTGAAGAATGTACATTGCCTCTCGGGCGTAGGATTTCCGTATATTCGACACGAGATATCAGCCAGGAAGGAGAAAATAAAGCCTCGATAATGTTCAAAATCCAGAATTTGTTTTATAGATTTTAATTATACTGTAATGATTTTAAGAGGAACTGAATGAAAATGTCCAATTATTTTAATAATACTATTTATTCGTCATGTTTTGTTAACATTAATGTGAGCTTTTTTACTTAACATCTAAATTCGTAAAAATGTTAGAAAGTTACTTCAACTCGACGTTTGGTTTCAGATGAAGTGTTTCTTTCAGTCACGAATGTGGCATTTTAATTTTCATTAAAATCAAGCACTTGGTCCATCTGTAGTCAAAGTTTAACATCAAACTATTTCAAAAGAGGAGACCGGAAATGTAGTAACCGAATGAGAGACTTTTGCATAGTTCCGCTATACTCTATGTACAATCTCGGTATAGTTAAAAAAAAAATTAAAAAGGAATTTTAAATTGAAATATTGGTGAACAGTATGAAGATCGGATAATAAATACAGATTACATACACCATGTCTATGAAACAAATATGTCTACTAGAAAGAGACATATATCCTATACTAAAAGTGTTAGGTAGTGGTCGTTACTGCTGAACACCTGCGGGTATGGTCAGCAATCACATACCGAAGGCTTCCGAGCACCTCTGAGTCGAACCGAAGACCCCTTCTCCAACCGCTCGACCACCCAGCCACACAACTCTCATTAAAAAAAACTAGGCTAGGCTTATCTATAAAATATTTGTAAACAAATGTTATGTGTCCAATGCACACTTGCATTTTCCTCGTATTTCCTATCATAGCATGCACTGAAAGACTGATGTTATCTAACTTCCTTCCGGTAACCAATATAGGATATTACACCTTTTATTTTTGTAATTGCCAAGTAAGTTTGGTGGTGCTCTGTTTATTTTATTTCGAGGGTCAGAAGGAATCATGAAGTGGGAGGGTGGAGGATAAGGAGGGTGAAGGGGAAGTGGACTTAAATTTAACGTCTTTCGTGAAACACTGCACTAGTTTGTGGTTCTTCTTACGAGTGTTTGTCATTCTTAATTGTACAATGTTTTGATGGAGCAGTGGGAAATTTGCTGGTACGGGAACAACGTTAAACCTATTAAAACTTCAAAAGCTTTTACTTTAATGAGAAATAAAACGCGATATATATGTCGCTGTTCGTAGAGATGCAGCAATATACACATCCTTTAAACGAAGTTAATCGTTTACTCATTGGATTTACGATATAGGCCAGATAAACAAATACTATTTTCTCGAAAGAGTTGAAAGTGCGGCTATTCTAGGCAACGTGCAAATCGCAACATTACAATAACGGTTCAGAAATAAATTATTTACCAAACACGCTAACTTAATGTTTGTAATTCGCAACCCCTAAGACACGTGTTTTTCAATGGTCATCCTTGTACAACTACTTCACTAAAATCACGTTTGCCCGTTATAAGGATTACAAGTTGCATACGTTATTATGTTTGTTGACAGTTATGATAATAATTTACATATTGTTTTGTGAAATAGTAATTTTCTGAACCCCTCCTAGGTTTATGAATATTTAATTACACACATGTAATATTATTTTTATTGTAAACCACCCTTCCGAATTTTTTTGTATTTTTATTATTATTTGTGTTTTTCTATGGCATGTGCAGATGTACTTTGAGGTAAGAGGTTATAATCTGAATATGTTAATTTCAATTTATTGGTTAATTTATATGTTTGCATTATTATTTTATTTAATATTAAAATATAATTGTTACTTTTGTTTGCTGTTTTGAGAGAAAGCTAAGGTTAAGTTATTTTTCGCCTTTAGTTACCGGAAGTAGTTAAGCTCCTATCACGTCACGTCTTAGGAAAGTTGCCGAAAGTAATTGCTTCTAGGGAGGGGCCCTTGAAGGGTCCGGCAGCGTAATTTTTCGCTGGGATTTTCAATAGGAAAATCCCCAGATTCTTCGTAAGGCTAGAGCAGATTTAGTACCCAGAAGTTACGGTTAGCCATTCAGAGCCAGCTAGGTTAAGAAGAGGGCTGAGTATCTTAATTTATCAGCTATATTTATTAGTGACTTAGGACTAAGAAGATACGTCAAAGGACATCTTCTACGCCGTGTTACAAGCCTAAGATTTGGCGTACGTCCAGAAGACGCTTTCGTATTTTTGAAGGCTACTGTTTATTTGATTGAAAACTAAATTATTCTACAGAAACTTGATTTGTTCTACTTTCATTATTAATTATTGGCAGACTTATTCTTTTGTGATTTTACATGTTTTATTGGAAAGTAGTACCCAGTAGTCCTGCTCTACTGATGAGTTAGTACCGGCACAATTTGATTTGATTTGAAGAACCAATTTTAATATTAGTGAACTTTCAACAGAATTGACATTTATTTGAGATTGAGTTCATGAATAGTATGTTTGAAGTTACACTGCCAACGAGACTCGAGACAGTAATTTGCAGTAATTTAATATGGAGCTCAGTGAACTCATGGTAGGAAAGAAAGCACTAATTGATAACTACTTTTGTGGAACAATAATCTGAATTTATTTTTCTTTGCAAGTTTAATTTATTTTGTGACAGTTTTAAATATTTTAATTTAAATTAATTTCTTAATGTTTCAATTATTTTTCTTCCTGGCATGATAGTGGTATAAATTATGATTTACAGCAATCCTACTTGCAGACACTATTTAATTAATTTTTGGCACAACTATTTAATTTTTACAGAGTGACATTTTCAATTTATTAAAATTATCTTTCACCCAAATTAATTTGCAAAATCTATGGTTATTTTATGGTTCATTTTTAATTTCATTAAAATTAATTCATCCCAGTGGTTGGTTTTCATTTGACTGCATTGTCCGAGTGTTATGTGCATGAATTGTTTTTTCCTGAATATTTCAGAGCTCCAGTGCCTAGGAGACATGTTATATAAGGTAAAAGGTGGTAATATTTCAATGCAAATATATGTCTTGTGTCACATGCTACTATTCACATACCAATATTCTCTACACAAATCTAGTTCTGTATATTCCACTACAGATAAAAATTGGCGCAACCAGCGTATGTGGCAATTTGCATACACTATTCCTGTTGAAGTAGTTCACACATTTCATAATATGGCTTTCCCAATCACGGGGCTAGTATATTCCCAATCTAGTGGTCTAGATCTAGTGCTACACACATTCTCACCGTCACTGACATTAAATAAGTTATTTGCGAAATAATTCCGTAAAATCAACGCTTCGCACTTTTCCCGAAACCAACGAACTTATACTTTAGTGTCGCTTTATAGCAGACGGCGGTTAAGTAAGATGGCGGAACGAGCTGTTTTACGAAGAGGTAAATAAGTACCCATAATTTTACATTACACTCATGAAAACGCAATAAAACGGTACCTACAGCCAACTATGCCTAAAGAAAGCAAATACAAATATAATTATTTACCAATAAGATTTTCCGGCAACACCAACAAAGCACTCCTATAAATACGAAAAGACAAAAGCACAACATGCACAATGCCATTCACCGGGTTGGAAACATGGCTAGAAACGTTTTACTGTTCATAAGTGTCGACATGCTTCGTCATAATTGCTAAACATGTTTTCAAAGCCAATTCACTAAAGCCCCTCAAAAGGAATAATACTTAAAAAATACAGTTTAGCCCATAAATGTAGGATTAGGGTTTTAAATTAGGAATTTTAATCTGAGTACTGATTTTTTTTCATCAAAATCATCAGCATAACAACACACATTCCGCAGAAATTCATCAGCTGATACAATACTTTGCAAATGAGAGTATTTAATGTTTGCATCCTGCATAGATTGGACACGTCTGTCAAATTTTACCCCACTTAGTGTGGGTTTACGATTAAAGGCTTAAGAATTGTACTTAATGACTCGATAATCACACGGGAAATGAACAGTAAGAAGATTTGAAGTTTATAATTGAATTAGCAACTGTCAAGTCTAGCCAATCAGAATCGTAGAAGACGAAAGCACCCGACATAACCTGAAAATATGGACAAGAGTAAAGATTATTACATATATTTAATTATTTGTGATTACTGCTCTTATAAACGATTTGAAAACCTCGTGATATCTTATAGAAGGAAAAGCCGATGCAAACATTGGGCATTTACATCAATACGTCTGATAAGGCTAATTGAAGAGAATTCAATACCCTCTGCCAAGAAAGAAAACATGACCATGTACTGGTCTTTAAATTAAGAGGATAATGTCTCTCGATTAAAGTAACTATTTGCATACGATTTCACGATACGAACTAACCTAAATCCAACATGTAAATACAGTTTCCCGCCAACAACAAATGTCACTGGTCTTCGATTGGCTACTTCGTCTTGACTTGTACAGGGCGAGTCCTTTAAAAGAGGTCTGGGGTTAAAGGCTTTTTAATTAAGAGATTTTTAAAATAAAATGTTATAAAGATATATTTTTAAACGATTTTTTAATTTTTGAAACGATTTTTAAATTACATTGTTTAATAATAAATATTTTTATACATTTTAATCGTCAATTTTTTAATTGTTTGCGATTTATTGTGATTTTTTTGGAATTTTTTTAATTGTTTGGATTTTTTGGATCAAAGGTCGAGGTCAATTGTCACAGGTACTAATTCCTGTCTCCTGGTCAGGTGGGTCTGACCCTGGGTCATTGATCCCTGGCACCTGGGTAGCTGATCCCTGACTCTGGGGTCACTAATCCCTCTCGCCTGCTCCGGGGAAAATGGAAATTTTTTTAGGGGAAAAGGGAATTTTTTAAGGAAAAAGAGAAGTATTTAGTGTATTTTGGTCGATTTTGAGGGAAAAAGGGAAATTTCGAGGGAAAAAGGTAGGAAAAGATGGTGGACGGGTGACGTAGCAAGATGGCTGCCGGGCGAACCCAAATCCGACGCACCACGCACTTGCGCCAGAATCGCCAAACCCTACTACTCTATGGCAATGTTAATTTTACGTAAGGTGGAGGAATACACAACGTTCATACAAGTAGGTCTTAAGCAGGGCTTTCAGAAGTGCTCATTTTACCGTGAATAGACCATACTAGCTAGTATGCACGGAATTGTGTGATCCATGCACACGACACTCGCTGTGGTTGGTTGATTTCAACTATATATGATTTGGAAGCAGTTTTTGGGTTTTGGGGTTAATTTGCATTATCAATAGCTTCTGCCATAAAAAAAGCATAAAAATTTAGTCCAATCATACATATTTCAAGCACTAAATATGCACAAATATAGAAAATTTAAAATCACTCACAGAAATAAAGACAAACCTCTATTTTTAAAATTCATACACAGAATTACTGATGATTGTGGGGCTATTAGACATTTTGTAGTATTAACAACATTGACATATCTGCTGATTGCCAGCATCAACAAAATATATGTCTTGCTTACATTTGACTCGTACAAGAAAGATGGCGAAAAATAGGTTCGCCCCTATATGGCACTAGCTAGTATACAAGCTCTTGTGTGCTAGTAACTGGGATACTCGGCGGCCATTCACGCGATGCAAGTCAGGGTGTACAAGAATGTGCTTTCTTGTACAAGAAAGATGCCCTTGTGTACTTAGCTTAACACTCGTGAGTGCAATACACATTTACTGACAATCAACACTCACTGACTATTTGTACTTCCTAAGCATCTAGCTCCTTCTACTGTTATGTATAGTTGGACCTTTAAACTGTGGGAACAAATACACACACACACGCAATGAATACAGGTACGTACAGCACAAAATTATAATTGTAAAATTTGTATGTAGAATAAACAAATTTGTAACAAAAATATAATTGTATTGTAGAACCCACGCAGGGTAAAATACGTCAGCCACGCTTGTGTTCTCGGACACTGTGTGCCGTTGCTTGAAGACGGGAACAGACGGCAGTTCCCGAACCTTCGCATTCTGTCGTGTCTGAGAAAACTACTGTGATGTGCGAGTTTTTCCCTTGTCTTTGTTTTGCCAGTGTTGTCTTATTTGTGTAGCAGGTAACTAACCTTTATCGTCTTTGGTGTGTCGTCTGTTGGTTGTATATAGTTTTTCGTAAGTATAGTTGATATGTCAGTTCTTTGTTTTTAGCTTGCTGTCCTGTTTAATTTGACTCGATTCCTTCATGGAATTTTCTGGCTGTGCTCTGGCCCGTTCCAACAAAATCCGTGCGTTTCCGACGCCATGTTGGTACTTGGTTTTCGGAGGAGGATGTGTCCATATCGCGTTTTATTCCTTTGTTCTTTGTTTACACCGTGACTTAATGTAACCAATTATTATATCATTTTCGCATGACGGTAGTGGAATTTCCCAGCAACGTGATAGCCTACTTATCCTCGTATGCAGCGATGTATGTGATGTGATAAAAAAATTTTCCCGTGTGAATCGTCTATAGAACACACACACACACACACACACACACACACACACACACACACACACACACACACACACACATACACATATATTCCCACATCAATACTTTTTCCTTGTTACTTAAACGTCTGTTATTTTAAGCGTGTTAAGCATGTTTAAATCTAAAATCACATTTTAAATAGCATAGATTGTCTGAAATTGAGTCTCGCAGTCTAAGATAAGATGTCGTTGTATAGATTCTTATTTTTGGTTATTTTTACTACGTGTGGTTACACGAAGCAAAGTAATTGTTGGATGTCACTTGTTATGCCTTACATAATATTACATTTATTTATGCGCACGTATGTCTGGTATCTTTCCGGTTTTATTATTTGAGTACAATTGTAAAATATTTTTGTAGCCTAAACGTATGCCAGTGTGTTTGTATTAGGATATCTGAGATTGGCAATTTTCTGTAAAACACTTTAGCTTCAATATGTTAACTGAAGTGCGTGAAAATTAAACCACGTATATTTGTTAATGTTATTCAGTTATAATTTTTCAAGTTAATGTGAATGGTTATTTCTTGAGCCTGTAGCATATAGTTATCTATAATAGCTGTATGCTAGTAGAGTTATGTTGTACTCCCCCGTGTGTAAAGTTATTTGTAAAACACGCATAGCGCGTTCAGACGTCAGTCTCCAGTTATTTCATTTAGACAAATTGTACGCATTCGTAATGATTCGGAGAATAGTGTACCAAATACTTGCATCTATCAAAGTACAACAACATTATGATATCGATTCATACAGTAATAAAATCGTAAAATTAAATTTTAAAAACAAAACGGAAACAATACTACAAAAAAAAGTAACACAAAATTCAAATATAGAACTGGCAATTTCGTAATCTAAAATTCGCAGTTAATAGGAAAACATGATACCAATGGAAAGAATACAGATAAAATAAATAACGATCGTGTATAAATCTACCTCCAACCCAGTTTCCAGCCTCTTTCTACGTAGATGTCAACCAGCTAAAAAAAAAAATATGTTTCTTAAATTTTCTGTGTTCGTGACTACTGTAAAATACCGCATTAAATTAAACGACTTAAGTAATTTACGCTCGCTCTCATGACAACCAATTTATGTCACAAACCATTTACTATGACAGAAAAATGTTAAAGAAAACTATGTTGTTTACCTTGTATCCTATATGTATGTAGCAAATTATAATATTTAAGAAATATTTACTGAGATGATTTAGCACCATAGTAGAACACTGAACTTGATACAGTTTACTTTAGAGCATAATATTTTCTATAAAAATTTGATAATAACTTTTGCAAATGCACACTTAGTATTTTACAATCTCAGCTGTGGCAGAAAATGATACTATTATGTGGCAACACTCGCACTAGACGTTAGTTCCTTGCACAGTCCGGCTCTTAGGGTGGAGGGGAGGGTGACCCACCACGGCCCTCACCTCCACCAGGCAGACCCGCTCGCTGCCCCGTCGCTCACCTCGTAGTTGGAGGAATGATTGACAGTGGCGAGTGTCACGGCCCCTCCTTCTGCCCCTTGCTGGTGAAGCCGACAAGTTTAGAGGATGCGCAAGAATATTATGGGAACTAGGACCCTCGGCGCAACGTGGCAGTTAGAGAAATTTCTGGGCGATTGCCTACGACCCTTTAAATCTTGCAGCGGTCCAAGGGTCGGGATAATTTTGTGGAAGCCAGTTGACTGAGTATGGTAATGCAGCGATGTCTGGTGCAGCGAGAGACGTCGCTGAAGAGGACGGACGACGACAGGGGATTGCGAGACGACGGCGGACAAGAGGTGTTTGTGGTGTGAACGGACGAGAGGGCGTGATACCTGACGAGTGAAGGTCACTGTGCATGAGGGCGCTCGGAGGATTCTAGAACATTGAGGACTGGTGAGATGTAGACTTACCTGAGGTGGGACTGTGTGGACATGTGATACGGACTTTATTGTGAATATTGGAACTGTCAAAAGGGACGTATGAATCTATAGAACAATTGAATAGGTTTGATAACCTATCTATTGGGGATGATTTTTAATTAATTAAATACATTAATTTCTTCGGGGTAGTTGTAAATTGTATTGATTGAATTCGTTAATTTTAAATAACAAGTTATATCAATTTATTGTGAGAATTTTGTTTTTAGTTATTGAAAATAAAGCTAGGAAATTATCATTAACTCTTTTTTGTCTGATTAAGACCTCCGCCCACTGACTTTGGGAAGATTGTAATATACTTTCTGAAAAAATGTTGCCTGTATACATAACATAGCAGTCACTGACTTAAAACATTGAACTGCAACTGGCAATGTCAGCAGCTGACATAACAAACAAACATCTTGACTTCAACGTGTCAGAATATTCGAGGTGGAGGGCTACATTAGCAAAACAATACTGGCGCTACGTTCTTAGAACTGTCAAAAAATGTCTTTCGTAAAAGAAACAGTTTTTTCTAATGGCTTGTTTCTGTAAATATTTATGTAATTATCAGTTGGATCAACACTGAATCGGGTGCAAATTAGTAGCTCTAAATACCTGAGAAATGCAACGTGGTAACTCGGTATGCATGAAAAATGCAAGGGAATCGCGACATGAATTATTGTTACAAAATAAATCTTCCTGCACTATATAGTGATTTATTCATACATGTCTATAAGCAAATGTTATTATGTGTAGGTCTTCTGGCCTGAGTAATATCTCCTGCAGCATGATATTTTTTTTTTTTTAATTTTGCATAGGTAATAAATCTCATGTGCTTAAACATGAGCATGTTTATTTTTTTCACGAATTTATTGCATATGGACTTGCATAATACTATATTTCTTATCTTCTTGGGCATTACAGAGGGCTGACAGAGCACAAGTATGTTAGCAAGCATCAGAACTCCACTTTTCGAAAATTTATCTTTCATATGTCAATGATAACTCCTGTGCTGGGGCTGAAACATTGCCAAAATGTGTATGCTTCTGTACAGGTTCATAATGAACTGGGAACTATTTCACAATCAGTATTCATCTCTGGTATGATGTCACCGACTGTGTAATTATAAAATAATAATATTAGGACACCTAGGTTTGGTTAATTTATTTTTAATCGCCATGTCCTTGGTTTGTAAACATAGGCGTTTACTCTGAAGGTGTAAGATTAGTACAACTTAAAATAATAATCTTTTTTCATCTCGGAATAATGCATTGATCAGGAAATATAAATATGTAGCACTAATCGGGCCACTAAGTGTATTATCATAAATTCGTCAATGGGCAATTTTTTTCCTTCATATTTCTGTAATAGGTGGCCTACCTTAATTTGGTTTCAAACGAGTGTGTGTGAAGTTTCCTTAGGTTTTTCAATTGCAAAAAGGGTAAATTGTTGATTCATGACAGGAGGTTTACACTCGTAATTGAGGAAGTAAGCGATTCGGATATTCTGTTAGCTTTTCCTCCCAAATGGTTTGACATCAATAATGAATCAATTATTGACCACTGTGTATGTGGGCGTGGAAATATTTCTAAGTATATGCATCAGCGGATGAAAGGTCTCGTTCGTTGGGTTACGAAGAGAATAATAATGACCCGATTCGGTATATATTCCTAATTATATCAGACTGGCCAACAACGAATCGGGTGCAAAATGGTGGCTGTAATTACCTGTAAAATGCAAAATAGTATCTCGCTATACTTGAAAAATGCAAGGAATATCCCATACCAAATATACCTCTGTGCTCAATATAGTGATTTTTTAAAACTTGATAGGTACATATTGGCCTGCATTACTCATTGCGATTTTATTTTATTATTTTTTATTTAAGTTAATACGTAATATATATTTGCCTAATTACATGTTACGTTTTTTTTTGTTTTTAAGTTATAGTCCTCAAAACGAGAATGACTCGTGATTCTGAAAGCCTGATATTGCGGATTCGGTGCGAGAGAAATGAATATATGTAAATTTGTTTTATTCTTACCGGTACGTATCTACTCGATTCTCGTAAAATAGTTCTGCGAGCTTACATTTTCTTGGTGGCATGCAAGCTAACAATATCACCTGGAGTGATTTTTAAAAACAAAAATTCTGTCGTATGAGTTGAGTAACGAACCGGGTCTCCCTGAATATGTGTGTCCCCTGGTGTTGACTTATGCATGCAGATATCATCTGTTTATTATCGTACTAATTAAAGTTCGCATGTGTGAGAAATAAAGTATGCTGCTGAAGCGAGAAGCCTCCCGCGGCAACCCCTCTTAGCTCTCCAGTGCGTTACGGCAAAGTCCAATTAAGCACCTGGTGCAGCATGGCTGCACGTGTACGCGAGCTCAGATTACAACTGCACGTGTCTCTCCCGTTTCCTTCTGTAAAGGGAACCGTGACCATTTCTTTAAGAATGCGTTTGTCTTAATACCTGCTTTTCTAATGCGTATATCGGTCTCGCCTGCAAATTGGGATATTTCGGGATCTTTGTGTGTGTTTTGGTGTGTGTTTGCGTGTGTTTTACTTATGAGAAAGTGAAGAATGTACCATCTTTTTCTCATTTCTTAGTTTCGCAACATCACAAATGACAAAAAAACAAAGAAGGAGTTTGAGCCACAATTTATTTACACACATTTGGTACATATAATTCAGTTTTTTAACATTCGGAAGGGATTAATATACATGTAAAATCTTATGACCTCCGGTATGTTCCAGGTATGTTCCGGTATGTTTCCGGTTACTATCTTGTTTCCGGCTGCCACTTTGTTTCTTGCCACCATCTTGTTTCCAGTTGCTTTCTTGTATCCAGTCGCCAGTTTGTTTTCGCCCGCCATCTTGTTTCATTGTTATTCACCTTGGCATTTGTCGCATGTGCTCCACAAGCTGTAGTTCTCTCGTCATCTGCTAGAATGCACCACATATCCCTGTAGTGTTGTTTATTGCTGCTAGAGCATTTCAAACTATTATTCAGATTCGTTCGACACCGCCCTCTACTTTCTGTGACAATTTCATCTCCGCTTATTGAGTGGTTTGCGAATCTTGTGACACTTTCTTCTGCCGACCTTGGGTCGGCATGCAGATACCTTAGACTAATCGGCTATCCGGATATGTGCTGTGACAAAGGGGTTTAAAAGAAGTATATTTAATATCACGTGTTTGGGAAAAAAATTATATTTAAAAGAATGTAAAATTTCGCTGTAAAGATTCTTCCAGAATAAGAATGTGTAGTAACACTATTTTTAGACCCTTTCTTAAATAATTTTTTTATTAAAATGTATTTTTAAGTATTAATTTATTTTTTACTACATGTATTGGATTTTTACTGAGGTTTTATTTAAATAATTTTCTTCATTAGAGACATTTATTTTGTGTTGATCAGCTGTCCTTCGGTTTGGAACTGCTCATCCATGCAGAAGATGTCAGCAGAAAAGCCTGCAACACATGAACAAATATAATTAATAATGTGGCCACGGAAGGTTAACAGCAATTAGACCCTATGCAAAAAAATTGGCATTGCTAAACTTAAAAAAAATACATTTGCAAACAAAGCTAGAGTATATAAAATCACCCTGCCACCAATTAACCCTATAATATATCATTCCGAGTATACTCGTTCATGCCTGACATGTTGCAGAATATGTAGAATTATGGTCGGTGCTGTGCAAGTACCGGAAGCTAGCACCAACACAGACAGAACTTTTACTTCCTTGGGAAATGCTATTAGTCGCTGCTAACAAACAAATTGTTTTAATAATTGGCTGTTTTTCGTGCCGTGGAAATATTGAAACTCTTTCCGTAGATCGCAAAGAGACACTTGTATAAAAAAATATCCGTAAGAACGTTTCACGCGACTAATTTATTATTTTGCGAAATATCAATGTGTATATTAAGCGATTAACTATGTAGCAATTTTGCGTAAAATATAAATTACAAATTTTGCTGTTACAAAATATATTAAAAATTATGAAATAATACTGCTTAATAGTTGCGTCTTTTTTTAAATACGCAATAAGCTTATGTCTTGGTGTATCGTATAGCATCAAATATTTGAAGCAATGGGCAAATTATTTTATGAATACAAATATTTTTTTACTAACAGATTACTTGAAATTTTACTATCAATGAGTATACTAATGAACTGTTTATGTGCACATGACGGAGATACATACCAGGAGAAGAGTAAGAAGAGTGCAGTATAATGCTTAACAACGATTGGATGTATTGATAGATAAAGACTTCCATGAATCGGACGATTTGACTTGCAAAAGGGAATTTCTGACGCCCTACCATGGAAGTCACTTCACCTGGACACAAGTTCACCACGTGATGTACAAAATTACATTTAAATAATGAAACAATGTAGTCGTCGCGTTGTATTAAATACTCACTGCTTGTATTAGGGTGAATAGCCTGAAGATACCGATGTTCCCTTATGGCTGTACAGACTGGACCACAAGCCGACTGAAGGCATGACTCCAGGAATTGACAGGACCTGCGACTGTGCCCACAGGTAACTTATAAACGGGCAATTGTGTTTAAAAAACATACATGCGAACAAAATACACAATGTTTAATCATCTAGATGGTGCTAGTACTTACTTTCAAAAGAATTTGCAACGTGTGGCAAAATAGCTGTTGGTGCTGAAATGCTCCGCTGATTGCTGACAGGCAAAGCGCGAACCTTTGGTAAGGGGACTTGATGCACTGGCTGCCAATCACTGCACAAAGTAAAATATAGTTAATAACTTTGCATTTTAACGTGTACACGACACAACAGATTATACAGCAAATAGTTAATTTAAATAGCAATCTGCAATAAAAAACAATTCAGTTCGTTGACAAAATTATTTTAACCAGTTAATAAAAGATTACACATGTAACATACCTTCGCGAGTGAAAACTCGAAGTAAAATGGTAGGCGACTGTAATTCCTCAAACTTTCTCATTAAATGAAAAATGGCGACGAAGCAGAAGGTTACTCGGATATGCAGACAGGAAGCCCTGATATCAGGAAGAGAAATATCCTTTATATAACACAACCGATTGGCGAGGAGGACCGGACAAATACAAGAGAAATAGTACCTTTAGTTACCATAGCATTTTTATTGGCCAACTTCCCCTCCTTCCCATCTTACTTATTTCGTCAGAATCTATGTGAAATATACGGTAATGATTTTGGCGTGGTTTTTTAATTGACTGATTTCCGCTCCAACCCTACTTATTTTCTCATAAACTATATACGGATGGTAGCAGTAGGAAAATAGCAGGTGAATTTAGGGCAGCCAAATCGGTTGACCACAGGCTGGGGTGCCCCTTTCCCCTCATTCTCAGATAGCTGAACCCTTATTATTATTATTTGAATTTAAAAAATTGCTTAAATTTTTAAGTTATAAAAAATTAAACACTGGCTTGCCACCATGGATCATTATTTATTATCTCATTTTCCAAACAAATAATCGCGACGAGAGTCGCAGTATATAATAATTTCAGTTTTAGAAAGAACTTAACGATGTAGAGACATTCACCGGCCAAATGCATACACGAAGGTGCATGCTCGAGCGAACGAGAGACAAGAGGCTGTGCATGCGCTATCTCTGCCGGCGGCAGAGACATTCCACGCCACCATCAGAGCAGAGCAGAGCAGCGCAGGCACGTTCCCTTGGCGCGCGCCGCGCACGGGGCGACATCGTGACAGAGTCATGCGGCTTGGCAGGAACGCCTCCTTTCCTCAACCAAAAAATGTTAAATTATTTCGCGTGAAAAAATTAACTTAACTTCTAGTCCAGGCACATTGAATGTGTATTGGGAAACTACTCATTCCATTGCATTGCTAGTCTATAATTGGCGGGGACATAAACAAATGCAGAATCAAGCCTAATAACTGATCTCAGGTAGGCAGGTTCCTTAATATGTTATGTCTCTGAATAAAATACAGTTTATAAACTATGGTATTTATAGTGCATATACAAATACAGTAAATCCCTGTATAATGATTCACTCATTGAAATGCATTACTATTCGCGGTTTTTTGAAACATCACCAAGTGTATTTGGTTGTGTTCTGTATCATAATTTATTGGTTAAATTGAACTGTTGCCTACATTTTATATATATAAATAATGCAATAGGAATGTTATTAAAAAATACGTGCACGAATGTGGTTCGTTGTCCTTAATTTTATTTGCATGAAAGTAAAACTTTAAGCAAGGCTTCGAAATGGACTTTAATCTCGGAATATGCACGTAATATCCACAGACGAAGATTGAGAAGGATTTACGCATGATGCAACACAAGATACATGCTAAATAATATATAAATTGCACTGCTACTCCTCGATGCCATAACATTCAGCCCGAAACTCCCCCGTTGTGAATGTTGTTCGAACCGTAACAAATAAACACATAGTCTTAAAATTAAATGTATTTTACGGCCTACAGACGCATTTTGATGAATTAATTCGCGTATATCTTTAGACGCAGGAGTGCTTGAAAAATTCTTTCTATTACTTGGCTCTCTACGATATATTTGCGTTACTACAGAACAAAGTATTTTATAGTTTGTGTGCAGAATACAGTCAAATCAATATAGGGAACGCGCGCAGGGCTTCGCAAGGACTTTAATGTCTAAGCAAGCAACTGCCAACAGAAAACGATAGGGAAAATATTTACGCATCATGCACACAAGATCAAAGGAGGACTTAAGCAATCGTCTTAAGCATGTGGGAGGGAGGGGGGAAGGGAGTAGTCTGTGTAACATCCGAAACTTTGGAAATACCAATTCTTATACCCTTTAAGCATTAAACGCAATTTTGTTATATTTTATAGTCTACTTATGTGTGATATTCTGTAAATACTTTCTTCGCATCAAAATAAAGTTACAAGAATACTTTTTTTTATCAGTACCTTTCATGTTCGTCACACGGTTCGTGATGTTTTTTGGACTTCGAGTGCATCCTATATGTATAATTAAATCTTTAAGGTGAATTATAGTCCCTCAAATGTCAATACTGCCATAAAATTAATAAAAAATGTACGATTATCAAATGTAGCCTTTAAAATTTGATGCAAATTTAATTTCCTATGTCTAATTACAGTTCCCGGTACTGTTAGATAGCAATATTATTATATATCATCTTCCTAATTTTCAGTATGAAGCTGTAGTTCAGATTTTCGCATATAAATTATTATTATAACTGGCCATTCAAATATCAACATTGGAGCTTTTTTGCACAGAAAAAATTCTGGCAAACAGTTCTGGTTATTTTGCAGTACCTACTTGTACTGTTATATGAACATTCTTAAAGTTTCCCACTGTACAACGTTTTAACAAACGGGACTGAAAAACACAGTAAAATCATAAAATAAAATAAAAATCAGTGTTAGTGGTTTATGTAAACATTTTTTAACAGCACTAAAGTAAAGATTCTGTACTCAAAACGTATTCTACCTGAAGTACTGAGATGCTTAAATGTGGTACAAATTAATTTTACTCGAAATATAACTAACTTGAATTCTGTAATTGTAATACCGTTCAAAATTAGTATACAATCGTGAAACATGCGATTCTAAACAGTGTGACTTAAATATATAGAAAAAAAATTATTATGTAATTTTACAGAATACACGATGAATTTGTTTGTCTTCACTATAGTAAAAAGACGTCTCTCTATTGCTCATTAGCGTGTATGTATCCTGATCTGTAGTTCAAAGACATTATAATTGTCCTCGTAATGAACTGGAAAGAGAAATATAGTGTTATAAAACACATCTTCAAAGCTTTGAAAATCGTGTTGTATGGTGTAATGCCTGTATTTTGCCTTAATTATGCTCACCACGACATGCTATTTTGATATGTAAATCAGGGTCATCGCGAAATATTTTTATCTATTTGCATATTATTTTTGGGGCATATTTAAATATAATTCTCGTTAAAATATTAATTAGATTATTTGTTTCTGCAATTTATTTTACTGTATATAATATTTTTCCATAATTTCTGCACTTTATAAGTGTTTCCATTTGTGTAATTATGTATATATATCACGTGGCCTTTAAGCTGAAAGCCACGTGTTGATGGTTGCTATGACAACAAGGTGACATAGTCAGCCTCCTTGATGTAGCCGTCCTGTGATTGGCGTTTAAGGAAAGCGTTATGTAAGCTTAGTTTTAAGGCGTTTAAGCCATCTTGACTCTACCGTCAGGCAGTCTGCGACGTGTGTCGTGGGCCTGGTAGAATCCTATATAATAAGCAAACGGTCTCTGTCTGTCCGTCCGTCTTTAATACTTCTAAGTCCCTTGAAACTCAACAGAAGTTCTTCAAATTTTGCAGAGCGAATCCTCAGGGTCAAATACAAGTCAAGTTCGAATTCCAGCCAGATCAGATTACGCAATCATTACCTTTTAACCTAAAAACTCATTTTTTAATTACTTTTTCCTATGAAAGTTTTGTATTAATGCATTGAGATAATTTCATAGAGATATGAAGGTAATGGAATATGATTTTTGTTTACTTTAAATATCTCGCTTCAATGTTGAATTAATTAAGTGGGGCAGCAGTAGCCAAGTGGCTAGAGCAATTCCAAGTGGGGCCTTAGTGGCTCAGTGAGTAGAACAATTCAAATTGGGGCCGCAGTGGCCCAGTGGATAGAGAAATATAAAATATGTTTTTCTTTCATTATTTGTATGATAACCAAATGTTTTAACATTGTAAATATTCTAGGCACGTGACCATTTTGAAAACACGGTCACTGGCTAACCCCTAGTATTTTAATATTTGTTAAGGATTTTTGTTCGAGTCCCGATTTTGGAATAGCAGACTGCCGTCAGGCGAAGACGGGTTATTTAGGCAGGATATTTTAAGTCTGCTCGCACTTCAAGCGTAATAGATAATTAAGGGTAAGTTCTCCACCCTCGAGAATCGTGTGGTACATTAAGGACAGTATAAGCGTGTACCTCAGGTATGAGTACCTGAATAGAGAAGACGACGGGATCGAACCAGGTACGTTCAACAGCGAAGAACTTCTAGATGCAGCTACTCCAGAACTTAATTTGCGAGTTACCCAGTATTAATTCTACCTGTTCGAGTTATCAACAGCCATGGCCGAAGATTTAATTTCGAGTTAAACGCCAGCCACTTACGCCATCTTAGAAATGTATACATTAATTCACTACTGAATTATGCCCACGTATACATTGCAGAAAGCTACCTCGTGCTCCCAACAGATATTGGTGTGAACTTTTAAGTATTATTAATGGAAGATTTTGTTAAAGTGAATATTAATTTTATTGGGCGTCACTCAAGGGCTAAGCCAGATCAAGTTACCGCCACGTTAATTAATCTCACACTCTCTAAGTATGTCAGAGCTATATATGAAGCAGAATCGTCTATATTTTAATTACATCATTAAGAAGTTAATTCATTGGTCTGAGATTCACAATATTTTCAATAAATTTCAAATAATTGATAGTAGTAGGAAATGGAACATTGACGCACAACTGCGTCGGCGTTCGGATTCGGATTCGGCCGGCCGCCATGTTCTTACGTCACAGTCCACCATCTTTTTCCCTTTTTTCCGTCAAAATTTTCCTTTTTCCCTCAAAATTAACCAAACGCCATACAAATTTCCCTTTTCCTTAAAAATGTTCCTCTTTTCCCTAAAAATATCCATACAAAATTCCAATTTTTCCAGCGCAGGCGAGAGGGAATAACTACCCATGGTCAAGGATCAGCGACCCAGATGACCGGGATAAGTGACCCAGGGGTCAGAATATCGGGTCCTATAATCTTTGACCTTGAACCCTGTGACCTCTGACCCCAAAAACCCACAAAATTGCGAAAAAATTATAAAAATGTATAAAATAAATTTATTACAGAAAATTTTAGTAAAAAGCCGTTTTAAAAATAAAAAATAAGTCAGAAATTTTTATAAAAATTATTACTAAAAATTATTAAAAAATGATTTTTTAAATATCAAAAGGTTCCTCAGAAATGACCCATTATTCCCGGGGTAGGCGTGGAAGACATGTGACACCGACCCAGATGAGTCGAACTCAGGACAATTGACATACGACCTTTAACCACAAGAATACAAGAAAAATCCAAAAAATTCAAAATAATTCACAAAAAATTCCAAAAATACTTATTTTATAAAAATTAATCATCAAAATTAATTTTAAAAGTATTTTTTAAATATCTAAAAACTTATAAAATGTTTTTGTAGAAAAATTTACATATCCGAAGGTCCTCCCAGCACCATGCCCTGCCGACCACCGACTCTCCACCCCCAATCTCCTCACCTAAACTTATTCCCCACCTTGATTTTTTAGTTCGTCATGTGTTTGTACATTACTGGAGGCCATCATCTTGGTAGGCAACCACCATATTGGTAGGCGACGACTACCTTGGTAGACGATCACTATCTTGGTAGACATCACTCATCCGCTATATTGGAAGACAATGACAATGGCCTTCACCCATGAACTTGGTTGGCCTTGAAAACCAAAAGTCGAGAAAAATGCATAAAAGGCAGCAAGCATAATACATTACATACAACACCACCATGTTATATGCAGACTATTTCGAACTTCATCCCATGACCTTGAACGACCTTTAAACTAAAAACTCGAGAAATAAAACATAGAAGTCAACCACCATAATACAAAACAGACTATTACCACCATATTAGATGCAGAGTGCCTCGACCTTAACCCCACGACCTTGAGTGACCTTGAAAACAAAAAACTCCAGAAAAAATATCTTTCAGTCACCAGGCATAATACATTACAGACTACTACCACCATATTAAATGCATACTGCCCTGACCTTGACCTCATGACCTCTAAACAGCCTTGAAAACCAAAACTCTAGAAAAATACATTAAATTCAACAAGCATATTATGTTACTAACTAATACATTAACGTCTCGATTTCACTGCCAAGCGAATTTCGGCACTTATAGTTATAGACATAAAAATACTACAATTTCCCAACCTATTAAAAAAATCCTATCAAATTTAAATACATATCGTTGTTATTAAAATTTTAAAGGCCAACAGGGGGATACGAGACACAAAAATAACCAAAAGCAAATTATTTTATCATAATAATTTATTATTATTATTATTATTTTGTACTAAATATTTTCAGAAGAAAGCAGTTCATTACATCATCTGATAGAACCCTAATCCTTAAGTGCTCTTAAGATTGAAACCACCTCTTACATGTTCGAGTAATCCCCACATTGCTGCTTATCGAGCAAATATCTAAGTCTGTCTACAAGTTTGTTGGGATCTTCGGTTAACATATAGCCAGTATAACCGACGTATTCTGCCTTCTTCGTATCTTTTGTCGAACGAAACTCGTTGGGGAGATGTGTGGAAATGTCCTCCACCTGCTCCACTTACTCCGCCTGATCCAATTGCTCCACCTGCTCCTCTTGCTCCACTGGCTCCACCTGCTCCACTTGCTACACTTGCTCTACCTGCTCCACTTACTCCACCTGCTCCAACTGCTCCATAAGATTGCAGTAGTAACATACATATTATCAAGCAAGATGTTACTCTACCCATGCGCATTCATGCTGAAAATGAAGATATTTTCCACGAATCCCGACATGGAAACCTATTTCCGAATACAGTATGATGCATCATCGCGGGACCATTGAGTTACGGCAAGAAGTGCATCCTACTGAGTCTGCTGGAAGAAGAGAATGGTCTTCGCTTCGCTAAAGTGTTCCTATATTCAAAATCTCTTCAGAAACTGAAATACCGGTGATTGGCACGTGTACTACAGACTGTGGAAGGTATGAAATATTTTCCATGTAGTGATAATAAAGACGTCGTACCTCCGAGCGAAGCACTGCGAAATTCGATATTTGTCTTCGACTTGAGCTCAAGAATACTTTAGTATGGGTTGACACACGAACGTGGACTGTATGTACCTCTGCCAGACTTACTCGCACATACCCAAACAACTGGTTCGCGACAATGCAAACATGTTGGTGCTGTTTCGTATGGACGATACGAATTTACGTCATGTTTACGATGATCATGTTAATACGGACATGACTCTATCAGATTTCAAATATAAGTGTGCCTCGTGCTGGAAATATAAATATGGATTTTTGACAATCGTTAAGGACTATCTACTACATAGAGGAAGGTACAGGCTTGGGTTCGATCAGTCCATCGCTATCTGCCGAGAGGGTTCATTTACTGGGAACCAGCAAGTGACGTCATCAATACCTCCTGCTACATCGATGTGTACCGTTTCCGCAAACGATTATGGCGTCAAAGTTAATGCTAAAGACGGAATGAGTGCAGTACAGTAGGTTTGTACAGAAGGTACACTTGCAAGATGTTCGTGTGAAGTCGAAAAACTTCAAAATAAACGGTCATCAGCTCTAAATACTGATGAACATACAACTCCTACAAATAAAAGTAAACAAGGCATTTATGATGAAACAGGAAGTGAAGACGATCACGAAGACAGCACTGATGATGACTATGACGGCAGTGATAGTGTTGAAGACGATGATGATTCCTTCGACGTTTCCACACATTTCCCCAACGAGTTTCCTTCGACAAATGATACGAAGAAGGCAAAAAGATGATGGTTATACTGACTATATGTTAACCGAAGGTCCCAACGAACTTGTAGACAGACTTAGATATTTGCTCGATAAGCAGCAACGTGGAGATTACTCTAACATGAAAGAGGTGGTTTCGATCATAAGAGCACTTAAGGATCGGGATTATATCGGATGATGTGATGAACTGCTTCTTCTGAAAATGTATTTTCAAAATAATAATAAATTATTACTACAAAACAATATATTTTTTTAATTTGTATGCCGTATCGCCTTGTTGGCCTATAAGTTTTTAATAACAATAGGTGTTTAAAATATTTAATAAATTAAGCATGATGTCAAAGTCATGAATCATGCATGTATATGTACCATTGATTGGAAAAAAAAATTTTTAGTATGATTGAAAATGTTAGGTTTTTTAATGTCTATAAGTGCAGACAGTTCGCTTGGCAATGAAATCTAGATGTTAATGCTGTTGTTAGTAACATAATATGCTTGTTGAATTTTTCTCGAGTTTTTGTTTTCGGGGTCATTCAAGGTCATTGGGTCAAGGTCATTGGGTCGAGGTCAGGGTAATTTGACTCTAATTTGGCGGCAGTAGTTAGTTATGAATTATGCCGGTTGACTTTTATGAATTATTTCTCGAGTTTTTATTTTCAAGGTCGTTCAAGTTCATGGGGTCAAGGTTGAGGTAGTTGCACCTAACATGGCCATAGTAGTCTGTAATGCATTATGCTTGCTGACTTTTATGCATGTTTTCTCGAGTTTTGGTTTCCAAGGTCACTCAAGGTCATTGGGTCATGGCCATGGTCATTGGCAACCAAGTATGGAGGATAGGTGGTCTCCTACCAAGATGGTGGTTGCCTACCAAGATTGTGGCCTCCAGTTATGTGCAAACAAATGAACGAAAAATCAAGATGGCGGAATGAGTATGGGTGAGGGGAGTGGGGGTGAGGCAGTCGGTCTTCTGCTGGGTGTGGTGCTGGGAGGACCTTCTGAAATGTATGTTTTTTACAGAAAACCATTTTATAAGTTTTTAAACAATGTTTTAATAATTTTTAAAGAATTTCTAATAATTAGTTTAAAAAAAAAAATTTTTTTTGCTTGTTTTGGAATTTTTTGTGTTATTTTTTTTTATTTTTTTACTTTTGAGGTCATAGATTAAAGGTCAAGGGTTATAGATCATTTGTCCTGAGTCCGGCTCTTCTGGCTTGGATTCACAATTCCCCCTCACCTGCTCCGGGGAAAATGAGTCATTTCTGAAACTCCTTTTGATATTTTTAAAATAATTTTTTGTAGTTCTTAATAATAATTTTTATGCATTTTAAACTATTTTTTTTTAGTTTTAAAGGATTTTTAATGATATTATTTTGTAATTCATTTTTTTTTTAAATTTTTTCTGTATTTTTTGCAATTTTTTGGGATTTTTGGGGTCAGCTATCACTGGGGTCAAAGTCAAAGGTTATAGGTCTTGCTCTCCTGACCCCTGGGGCACTGAGATGGCATTATCCATCTTGCCTTCTCGGGGAAAACTTGGATTTTTTTGGGAGATTTAAGGAAAAAAGGAAAATTTTTAAGGAAAAGGGGGAACAGTTAGGGTATTTTGGCCGATTCTGAGGGAATATAGGGAAATTTTGAGGGTAAAAGGGGAAAAAATATGGCGGGCAGTGACGTAACAACATGGCGGCCGGCCGAATCCGAATCTGAATGCCGAGACCGTTGTGCGTCAATGCTCCATTTCCTACTACTGTTAATATTTCTAATGAGAGTTTTACTTTAGTTTTTAGTGTGGTAGAAATCTTCTATATTTCAGTGATACAACATATCGTGTTATGTTCCTATGGTAACTACCAGACCTCTAGTGATACGCTCACATGGTAAGTTGTACATGGAGAACGTCTTAGAAAGGGTTATTCCTGCAACTGTGACCATGGCTCGTGGCACATTCTATTGAATGGTGTAAAAGTTGTGATTCCAGTTTTTGTCTCAGCGGTGTAAAAAACTATGTAGCCTACACTATACGTATCTTAAGGGGATCTTCCAGTTCCTCTGCTCTAGTTACATATGTTATTAACCTACTCACTTCACATGAGCTCACACTATTACCCTCTATATGCCACACATAATCGACGTTATATACGTAGTACGCACTTGTTCCACTATAAAACTCTGTAAAATGTCTATTATTACCTTACAGCTTTTGTATTTAGCTTTTTACAATTAAAACTCCAATTGATATGGTTTTGCAGATCGTTTTTAAAACAATACATTATATAGGTGCAAAATGTTTCAAGTTTTCTTTTGTTGTATCATAAATCAATGACCAGGTAAGAGGTAATTAACAATATTTGGCATGAACGATTTTACTAGAGAAATACTCATGCGTACCTGTTCCCAAAAGTAACATAATCAATCTGTCCGAATTGCAAGCATCCAAGTAAACGAACATGTATACTTCTCGCGGTCTTGCGGCTTACATGTGCCGCCATTTTGAGATGCATTTTGTATATTACAATTTATTTTCGACATGCTTATTTTATTTAAAGACTAATAGGGCATCATTACTAATTCGAAGGCATAGAATTTTGAACTAAGTAAATAATTGTGGAAGGATACGCGTTAAAAAAATTATAAACAATAAATTCGTGTTAGGCTTATATGTTCATAACCGACAGAAGCTAATGTAAACCAAGCAATCAAAATTGCAAACTAACATACAATCAGCATGACAATAACTTTTATATAAATAAAATTGAAATAATATTGAATCCTTGATTTAACGACACAAAATTTCGGCAATTAAGAGGTTCTTTACCGAAATGAATTTTAAATAAAAGGAATTGACTGGGTAGTATCTGTGGTCGAAGCCAACAAGGTTGCCTGTCCGAATTAATCAAGTAGGCGCCAAGGGTCTGCGAAGTATACAATTAAGTACACTAGTAGATACCTGAATTCGGGCACGGCCTTTGACAACATCTGTAAGTAGAGATTTTAACATAGACATTCTAATGTTTAGTAGTATTTGCAGGTACTTTGCAGTGCAAAGTTTGCTGTCTGATGTTATGAGAGACAATGATAGTCATACATAATGATTTAGCAGTTTCTTCAGCTTAAGCGAAAAGTGCATTAAGACTCAACAGCTCTAAGGTTACATATTTCTATTCTCGCTCAAAACACTAATTTTATCTTCCATACTATTGAAAGCAGCCTACCCGTGTAACTTTTACTTCTAGAGAAACTGGATGAGTGGAAGTGTTAGTGAAAAACGTCACTATGATTTGTAAATGGCACCTTGAATGTCTGATCACCTAGGGCTATGACCAGTGCCCTTACATTAATAGTTGCCTGCCTTACTTTCCATTTAAAGACAATCAGCAGCTCTTCTGCTGCTTTGTGCAGTTGCACATTAAACTGTTAACACTGGAGTCTGGCGTTCGATCAAGCAAGTCTCGCACAGTTTCCTTTCATATTGTCCTCCAAAGTATTGAAATAAGAACAGTATTTCGTTTGAAAATGCAGTAAAGAAATAAATGGCTTTGAATATTATTACAACTCTATTCCTGACGCTTTGATCAGTTGGGGACTTACACACAAATTTGAGACAAGACTGTAATAAAGACATGATTGCTACTCCCTGCAATTTTTGTAAACCACCACAGAGTTCTGAAGTCATTTGTACTTTTTCTGCTGAGATTCCAATACGATCTGTTATATTTATATTTAAATCATGCATCATACTGAAAACCACGTAACATAGCCTTATACCAATTATTTTTTTCTATCTGTTCGTCGTTTTCTTGTTTGGGCTCTTCTTGTTAACATTTACTTCGTGAGGATAATAATTACCCTCGTTTCCTTGAATCAATAAAAACCAAAATCGTACCTTATGAGGCTGTTATAAACATACCCGACATAAGAGATAGTTGAGAAATGAGTAACACATCTGTCATCTGACCACATGACCATCGGTGATGTAAAGGATATATTTTTTCAAAGAAATCTAATCTTAACTAAGAGAACTTTTTAAATATATTTTTTATTCGTCCTTCGAACAGTCTCATATTTCAGAGAATCGTTGGGATGTTTTCCACAAAACAAGTCTTAAAACAAAATTCTTAAACAAGTAAATATTTTTTATCCGAACCCATGACCTTCTTTTGCATGCTAATGAGTTTTCTTGAGGAAAGTAATGTATATATTAAGTTCAAGTTGCGAATTAGTTATGAATTATTAGTAGAAGTATCTAGCCGACTCTGGCGCAATGGCACAGCGCACAAGAGCCAGGCGCTGGCGACCGCCATCATTAATTTCTCTTTTTCCCTCAAAATCGATTAAATTTCTTTAAAATTTCTCTTTTCCCCGAAAAAAATTACCTTTTTTTCTCAGAGCAGGAGAGGCGGATCTGTGACCCTGGTTCGGACTGCACAGGCGAATCAGTGAACCCAGGTCAGGGCAAGCAGACAGGTGTGGACTCAGGACATTTGTCCCTTGACCTTTGAGCTTTGACCCCAAATATCCAAGAAATTCCGAATTAATTATGAAAAATTTCCAAAACAATTTTTAAAAATTCCAAAGATTTTTTAAAAATCTCCAAAAATGAATAATAAAAAACTATTAAATCATAATATTAATAATTATTAGAATTTTACTACAAAAATATTTTGTAGGTAATGAAAAATTATTTTTAAATGTTGGTGCCCCAGCAGCTCTCTTTACTTAATTTCCCTTTTATCACTAAAAATTACCATTTTCCCATAAAAATTTAAGTTCTTCCCTTAAAAATTTCCCTTTTCCCCTTAAAATCTCCTTTTTTTCTAAGAATTCAAAAAATCACAAAAAATATATAGAAGTCAGCACGCATATTACATTACAGACTACTACCACCATATTGGATGTGGGTGACCTTGATATTGAACCCATGACATTGAATGAACTTGAAAACGAAAACTCGAGAAAAAACTCATGAAAGTCAACAAGCATATTACGTTAGAGACTACTACTGCGATAATAGCACCTATTATCGTAGTAGTAGTCTCTAACATAATATGCTTGTTGACTTTCATAAATTCAGGGTAACCTTGACCTGGACCTCATGACTTTAAATGACCTTGAAAATAAAACTCGAGAAAGAAAAAGTCTATAAAAGTCAGCAAGAACATTACATTACAGACTACTACCACCATATTTGATGCAGGTGACCTTTACCTTGAACCCTTGATCTGGAATGACCTTGAACACAAACAAATTCCAAAAAAAATTATTTAAAAATTCTAAACCATTTATAAAAAATATTATTAAAAGTTATTAAAATCTTATGATAAATATCTTACATAAAAAACTTACATTTCTAGAGGTCCCCCAGCACCACGCCCAGCAGATGACTGACTCCTTCACCCCCAATCTCCTCACCTTTACTCATTCTATCGTATGCTGCCACATTGTTTTTTTTTTTTCGTCTGTCATTTATTTCTAGATAGCTGGAGAACGTTATCTTGTCTTTTTCGTTTGTCATTTATTTATACATTGCTGGAGGATGCCATCTTAGATTTCATCACCTAGGTGGCACTAGTGTGTTAATTCACCCACCAGGTGGCAGTCATATTTGTTTATATATATTTTTAATTATAGGTTGCACTGATGGAACCGTCTATATTCGCTACTATTTTCGACACATAGGTTGCGTTAATTTCTCGTTTTCACTGCCAAGCGATCTTTCATATCTTAAAGTAAACTATCGGTACGGCTGAACTGCGTACCGCAGCTGTCACACAAATATGACATGCAACAAAGATTCTTTGAACAATTAAAGCGCTTATGTCGCCGTACATTGCAGCTGACAATAAACGTCTTACCACAAAAGTGACACTAATGACAATGTAGTGGTTCAGGCAAAGACTCGGACGGACATGTTAGAGATGTAGGTGCGGCAGCTAAAGAAGCAGGTAACGTCGACATTGGTGTTCTAGGTACTTCAGCCGAAAAGTTCGATAGCTCCATTGAAGATTTTGTAGGCATAACAGCTGAATAAGTCGTTGGTACTATTGCAACTATAGATGATCGTGCTGCACTGACAGCAGTAGATACTGATATTGATGTAGCCACCACAGCTGAAGAAGTCGATGGTACAATACTAATCTGAAACGATGGTACTGCACTGGTCGACGTAGATGCTGCAAGTGATGTAGCCATCACAGATGAAGAAGTCCATGGCTCTAGTAAAAGAGGAGATATCTTACTCGAAGAAGAAATCGATGGTAAGAAACCATTGGCGGGCAATATCCACTCCACTTTAACGTAACTAGCCATGGAATAACTGGTGTAGAAGATGAGCGGAGAGGATGTAACTTTCACGGCAGCCATTGCCAAACTAAGCCTCTCAGCTGACCTTCCTACTGCTTCTAATATACGAGTTTGCAAGCTTTGTGACATCCTATTGACTTTGAACCACTGATACTGTATCATTAATATATTGTGCGGACACCAACCAACAGAGTTGCCATTTCATTGAAGCTGGACAGTCACGTGAGGTGGTGGTGGTGGAGTCATTTTGGGGTCATTTAGGGTCAGTCGGCAGGAGTCAGTCGTTACAATTTTAATATTTCTGACTCTTTGAGCTAGTGTGTGTGTGTGTGGGCTGCAAGTTAAAATTAATTTCCCCTATTTAAAAATAAAATTTTATATTCCTACCGCCAAAAGCTGAAAGGTGAACATTTTATTTAATCATCTCGCTTTCAAAATAGTATATATCCAGGTCCCTCGGTGTATTTAATCGCTTCCTGGGTAAACTGCATCTACAATTTAAAGTGCCTATAACTACAGCAGGATCCCACTACGCTTCGCCATTGGTCGATTCTTTCCAATTGGTCGTCGCGCGCGCTAAAAGGACTCTTCATACAGACTGCGCTCTAATGCCGATGTGCATTTTGAACATAGTTGAAAAATGAAAACTCGATCACATATCGGCACTGTCGTCAGTCAGTTAGCGATGATGCAGGTTGCGGCTCCAGGGTCGTCGAGGTCAAAGGCAGGCCTTCGTATTCGCAATTCATCTTCGTTGTATAGGAGCACATTGAGAAAACCCAAATACTAGTTCGCCCCAAAAGAAACTACACAGGCACAAAAATTCTATTCTATAAATAACTATGTATATTCCTATCTTATATAAATATGTATAATATTCTATACATAATTATATACCTATCTTATATATGCAATTCTATATATAATTATGTATATTCTTATCTGATACTTACATATATGATAGTATCTGCTTGTTAAAAGAAAGGTTTCGTAGTCTAGCCCCGCACTTTCTAAATACTTACGCAGAGACGTCAGCGGTAAGTACAGCCTATGCCTAAAAGCCACTTTAAGTATCAATCAGTGTCCGTTGTCGAATAAGTAGCTATAGTCCATTAGCGGATGTTAAGAGCAGTCAAATTGTTACTGGCGATACCGGAATTATGACTTGCAAAATGGTTCGTTTAGGGTGTTGTGAAACGGAGGGGTTTAGTATTTTCCTGAACGTTCAGGATTTAGCTTTACAAATGTTTGAATTTAAATTAGAAAAACTGAATATAATTTGACTATATTTTAAATTGAATCTATAGTCACCATTTTGTCATACCAACGAACTTATTTACTATATTTTAATAGAGTTTTCCTCGTATAAACTATGCCACATAGACGATAATTCTTAAAAATTCTTCGAAAAATTATTAAAAGTCATAAATCTATTAAAAACAGTCGATTTTCGCGAAAGGTGACCACACGTTACCACAGACCACCTGGCCATTCTGTCATGCCCATCAGAACCTCGCTGTGAAATAAAAACAAGCCTCTAGAGCAGCGCTTTGTGTGCGCAAGTGTAGCGAGTATCTGGAGCGCTTCCCTCCCCCTTCTTTATCCCTCACTCCTTAACCATCTTCACACACATTTCAAGGTCACACAGGAAGGAAAGTAACTGATTTTAACAATATGGAAGAATATAACCATTTTCTGAGAAATCTTGTTGAAGTGACACATTAACCTATCTAACAAGCCGCCATTACAAAATTGCCTAAATATTAATTAAAGGATTTTATAAATTCAACCGTAAAGAGGGCGCAAAGATATACTCGTTTTCGAGGATTCCTCAATGGATGATACATATGATGAGCTGCTAACCTGTCTTGAGTGTTATTTGCTTTATAAACTGCCTAGGTACTACTTAAGATAGTATACCACAATTCAGTACTTCCAGAATTAGCTAATAAGCGCAATACAATTTATTTCAATGATATTATTGTTATAAATTAAATCGCATAAAAAAATTGCAAACCATTTTCACATCCGCTCAAAATCATTAAATATGGCTATTAAAATGCGGCATTCGAAGAAATCTTGCCCTCGTGTTTTAGCATTTTATGTAAAATGTTTCGAAAATAAGTGAGAAATTTTAGTACACTATTCGCATATATATATATATATATATATATATATATATATATATATAACAAACTGAGAAAAAACCATGGCTATTTATATGTAGTAAGTGTGTGAAATTTACACACTCTCAAAACGATTTAAGGGAGAAAATTTAGAGCACATATAACACTGGGCGAGGTATGTACCCAGTGATATATCATGTTTCAACAGATCAGTCAAAATTTTACCAAACAGCTATACAAACATGAATGTCACTTACAGACACTAGATGTCAGTGTAAAGTTATGGGCCTGATTGATCCCCAACTTTAATATTCCATATAACACAATACATTTCATTATTTCATAGAGAAAATATCTGTGATGATTGATTCCAAGGACCACTCGTCTTTGGAAAGGATGTCCGGACAACACCAAATAGAACTTTTAGCTTGAACATAATCTGGTTGAATGTTACAGCCGACCAAAATCATGTCCCTCTAATTTTTTGAGCAGTTTAATTTTAAAACGAAATTACATGACATTGATGATAGCTAGGGGGCATTATTTTAGAACTGTCTCCTTTTTTACTTTCTTTATTAATGATGCATCAACAACTAACATTAGCGACAGCCTCAGTCTCGAGTCAACTGGCTCGTTTAATGAGACTCAATTTTTCAAGAATCTGTCTGGAACTGGCACAGTTATAGGTAAGAAGAAATTTCGTTTCTCACAATGTGTAAAATAGTACTAAATGCAAAATTATTAAAATACGTGAGCGTTTATTTCGGTACCGTTAACTGATATATTTCCGAATGGTCTTTTACAGACCCACTGAACTGCTCTAATATACGTGAAAATTCACCCTGTGCACCAACCACGGAAGAAGTTAATCGGAACAAAAGCCAACATAATAATCAACACGGAGAAGAAAGTTTTGGCAACACTTCCATGCCATTTAGCAAAAATTCAGAACAGCAAAAACATGCTCCAAACACAAACATTGACTAAGTAAATGGCGCTACATTCATTCCAGAAAAGAATCAACCACCTCACATTCATCAATGGAAAGACGAAAACAGGACTCACAACTTCTTGACGAAATGGTTTCGCCAATATTCATGGCTCCATTACAGCGAGAAATTGAAAGGTGTTGTGTGTAATGAATGCACAGAAGCGATTAGGAAGAAACTTCTGTCCCAGCCCAACAAAATTGTTTCGAAACTGATCAATGGGGAAGGATTAAAAACTGAAAAAGGCAGACTCGAGGTTCATAAATCATGAAAAAAGCCATACTCATAAAGAAGCCTTGAACCTGTAATTCCACAAAGTAGTTTGATCTCACAAGCTCAGCAGCACAATGCAGCGAAAGCCTTGGAAGATATTTTCAAATAATTGTTATATTTAGCTCGCCAAGGCCTAGCATTCCGAGACAATGATGGTAATTCCGGAAATTGCATTAGATTACTCAACATTACTGAGTTAAGTAATTTCCTTAGGAAGAAAAAGTCATTTATCTCCAGAGCTATTCAGAATGAGTTGAGTAAAACTGGAGCACATTTTGTGTTAAGGGAACTTCTGGATACTATTCTATTATTTTTCGAAACAGCTGAAATAAGTGGGCACGAACAAGTGTCAATCAGTATTCGGGCAGTTCCACGCGATATGTCAGCAAAGAACATTTCCTTGGACTGTACGAAACAACTTCCTTAACAGGTGAGACAATTTTCGAACTTGTAAGGGACGCACTTTGCTATTTTAATTTGTCTCTTGGAAATCTCAGAGGACAGTGTTACGATGGTGGAAGTAATATATCTGCATAAATAAGGGAGTGCAACAAAGAATGCTGGATTTGCAACCTCTTGCCACATACATCCACTGTAGCAATCACGCGTTGAATTTATATCTACAGGATAGTGTTAGATCAGTAGCATTAATAGGAGATTGTATGCAGTGGGTGAATGATGTGTTTTGGTACGTCAGTCATCAAAAGGCGAAGCAAATTTGAACAACTAGTAAAAGAAAAAAATCTTGTGACAATTTGTACCGCGAATATTGTCCAACAAGATGGCATGTGCGTACTTCTGCACTTGACGTATTTTTGAAAGCCTACCTGCTTATATATTGGCATTGCTAGGAGAAATTGTTTATTCCAAATATTCTGGAAACGAAGCTGCAAGTAAAGCTGGAGGGCTTTCTGACCACCTTAGTAAAGAATAAATATATTTAGGAATGGCTATTTGCTGCAGGGTTTTCGGACCTTCTCAACGACTGAGTGTTACACTACAGAGTCCATCTATGACATGCAGTTAGGCTGCTGAATTTGATTAAGCTACAAAATGGCATTTTCTAAAATGCAGTACTGATGAAATGTTCGATGAATAGTGAACTGAAATGGAAGAGAAAATGGACATCTATGAACTGGAACCACCCATGTTTCCCAGGAAACGAATTATTCAAGAAAATTTGGAATACTCAGCGTCATCTTCAGAGAACTTCAATTTCACGATGCCTAAACACAGGTTTAAAGCGATCTACTTCGAGACCCTTGACACTTTTGTCGGAAATCTCGAACGCTTCAAGCTGCCTGGATTTGAGAGAGTTCGAATGTTGGAGGAAGCCTTCTTATTGGATCCTTAGGAATGCTATTCTGCTACAGAAGATGTTCTTAGTAGGTATGGAATAAATGTTCCACGAGTTAAGTCACAAGTATCTATCATGGCTCAACTTATACCTACAAAGTGTTCCTTGAATTAAATTGTTGAATGTCCATGGTCAATGCACGAAGAAACCTGAGAATTCTTCCCCGAAGTGCTTAATATATTGCCCCTACTTTTTGAGATTCCCGTCACATCAGCAACTGCAGAATGCTTATTTTCCCTCTTAAAGCGGCTGAAGTCTTACTTGAGATCTGCTATGACACAGGAAAGATTAAACCATTTGGCGATTTTGCACTGTTATCAAGACATGGTGGACAAAATAGACGTTAAAGTTCTTTGCCGAGAGTTTTATTGCAACACATATCGTGTTTCAGTGTTTGAGAAAGCATTTGAGTAATATTTTGCAGTACTTTTTGTCATTTTTATTCTACAGGTTTATTATTATTTCATGAACTGTCATTTTGCAATGTGTATTAAGTGTCTTCATTTCAAGTAGCTACCGAGAGTGATATTTTCCTGTGATGTGATATGAATTATTTATGTATGATTGTGTTTTGTAAAGTTAAAGGCATGCAGAAAATCAGCTATTCAAACCTATCATGTATATAAATATTTTATAAATGATTGTCGAATGAAAAGTAAATTTAGTTTTAAAATTTGGTTGACAAATCTGTAAAAGCAAAGTATTTGACTGTAAAATTCAGGCGTACCGTTAATAGTTATAGAAAATTTTACTATTTTATTTGCATGCTTTGGTAGTGAAAATAGTGTAAGTCTGGTGATTATTGTGTTATAAAGTAATATTTCAAAGCCATCTCATTGAGACATACTTCATTACAGTTTAAGGAGATTTGTTTGTTTTATCAACCAATGTTATGGTACATGTTTTTTGTTAGGTTTCATTATAAAATTCAGTATGTTACCACGTTATACTCATTAATTTCTTTGGAAAAGTTAGTTATCCAAATATAGAGACAGAGAAAGAGGGAGAGCGCGCGATAGTGGTTGAAATAACTGTAAAGGAAAAAAGGGTACCAACAATCAATGGGATGCCAAATTTGTCCCCCCCCCCCCCAAATACAAACATGTTGTTATGCCACTACCAGAAAATAAGCACATGGCTCCATCTTAAATGCACTACGGTTACTTGATCTTGCAGACGAACATTTTTAATTTACACAAATGAAAGGAATGTGGTAATTTCATTAGTGGTGTACAATGGTCCGGTATCACAACAATGTAAAGAAAATGTGGTTTTAATGTCCATTTAAATACTGGGGCTGCGATAGCACATGTTGGGGTATGAAAGAAAAGCACTTAAGTTCCGATTAAATTTTAGGCGTTAATTTAAGATTCTTGCAGAAGCAGCTCTAGACATGGTAACCAACTGAATGAAACAACATAACAGTTACCTTAAGCCGTAGTCGCAGGATCACTATAATGATATGTTCGTAAATTGCGTGATATAAAATTCTTAAAGAGATCTCAAAAATCAAGAAAACGTTACACAAGCCTGGTAAATGTACAATACTTGTTAGAAAATCAGATAGGTAGACCAACTGCAGAGGGTTGATACAAGAGATTAAGTAACTGAATTGTTTTAATGATTAAACACTAATCCTTCCATGCACGATTTCCATACTGTTTAGTATGGTTGTCATATGTGAGTTGCAATCGTCAGGTCAGCGAGAGTGTTAATTTTTTTATGTATAGCAATGGAAGGATGAAAGGATGGCTGCATGTAAAAAGAGACTACGCAAGAAACACAACATGTGCTACACAAGCTTGTGTAGCTCTGGCGTCGGATGGGTCTTCTATTGAGCGATCTTAATCCCGTAACACGTCATCGAGCGTGGCGGCCGTGCGATCGTTAACTTTCGAACTCGCATGCGGGAGGACCTGAGTTAGAGTCCCAGGTCGCGCTGCCATCCTGATCTCGGGTTTCCCGTCGTTTCCCGATATCACTCCAGGCGGATACTGGGATAGTTCCCTCCATAGCCGATTCCTGCTTCTATCACCAAATTGCTCTGACCTTGCTGTCGATGAGGCGTTAAGCCCTACCTATCTAATACGTCCTAAATGAAAACCAGTTAAAAATTGTTCACGAAAAAGTGAGCACTTTAGAAATGAACTTTATAAAAAAGTCACTGACCCTGCCTGCATATATTTTAATGGGAGCACTGAGTGACATTCGCCCAGTAAAGTTGGTAACGATGGCTGGATACTAGTTCCATATTCTAACGTCGAATAACAAGTGTTAGGTAACCATTTGTGATAACTTAAAACTATTTCTTTCGCTTTCTGTTTTTTTAATGCGCCGAAGTGTAAAATTGAGCAGATTTGTTAAGTATTTACTTTCCTAATAATTTCAGAGTTTAATTTGACCGACGTATGAATAAAGTCACGAGGCCTATGGCAATATTAATTTTACACAAGGCCGGGGAATACACAACGTTTATACAAGTAGATCTTAAGCAGGGATTTCAAAAGTGCCCATTTTACCGTGAAAAGCCTATGCCAAAACGCATGTGCTCATCATGGTATGATGACCCTCGACAGAGGTATCACCTGGCGCACTTACAAGCACGTGCTAGTGGCGAGTGGCGAGTGAGGAAGGGAAGAGGATGGCATATATATGTAGTTTACACACAAACTCTTAAGGAAAAATGTTTCGCCAGTGTATTTCAGCGAGGACTGTGAATGGCATATGCACTATGTGTGTAGCTAGGTACATCTCTAGAACAGTGTCAACGCGAGGTTGAAAGATGTGGTAATCCCTGTGTGACCATTATATATACAGGCGCCTGCTTATACGACAAACTTGCTTCATGCCTGCAAGTGTCTTACGCCATCAGCCTTATATGCCTTATATGTGTACCTTGTTACAATATTTATGCATTAAAAGTAATTAATTTGAATAAATATCATTTATTTTATGTAATGTTTGTAGGGTTATCTATAATGATTATGAATAAAATAATTTATATATTTATACATCTGTGTATGTTTTATAAATATGTAATATATATCTACAAATATATAAAAGTAACATATAATATGTTTATGTATCTATGTCGACATACGCGTGTTTTATATTTACAGTAAACTCCCGCCAGAGAAAACACAAATAACCGAATTCGTATAAAAAAAACCGGATAATCGAATTTACACATTTTTACTATTAATGGAACAGTGATATTGGCTCAGAAAATCGTGATATAACACAGTACCTTTAATACAAATCACTCACTGTATGCGCAGGATCCAAAGTATACAATAATGTAACTAACATTTATGTTGCACCGAGTGTAGTGTAATTCACAGCGCATCGAGTATACACGGCCTTTCGCCGGCGCCAGGCGAGCGTGTTGGGTGAGCGACCCAGAGCGAGAGATAAACGGTCGGTAGTTATGTGTGTGTGTGTGTCGCTTTCACAACTTGCATCACTCAGACCCGTCCTTTAGATGGCAGAGTTAGTTGAAAGTTTAGAATGCAATGCAATAAAGACTAGAATATAACGGACTTTAAATGACGCAACATGGTGTTTAAACAATTCGGTGTAGTCCCCATTAAAAGATAACCCTTGCAATACAAAAGCATATTAAAATTTCACCGACTTACAAACGCACACAAAAGTTTAAAACGTCTGAAATGTTTAGTTTTTTGTAAACATTTGAACACTTGATATGAAAAAATGTAAGAAAAGTTAACCCTATCTCTCTCTAAAAAGGCTTCAATTTTCTTTTGTTTGGCATATAAATTTATGTTTTTGTTTATAACACTCCATGCTCAAATTGTTTTATTATTTCTAACTTCTCCGTGATATTTTAAACTGTGCTTTTACGCTTTGTTGACATTGTTAAAATGACACTACAAACAGTGAACAATGACCCGCGTCGGCGATCGATAAACTGGCAAGATGTGTAGACGAAAAAGGGTTGAAGAAGGGGGCGACCGGGGGGGGGGGGGGGACTGAGGCCCTGTCCGAAACCGAAATGGCAAATATTCGTTATTATGTAATTTGTCATTTCGTAAGTTTCACTACTTCGGAGATTGTCGACAGTCACTTATTTAGCATTCGCGGTGACACATTTTTACATTATCAGTGAAAAATACATTTATCTAAATTTAATGCTTAAAACGGACATAATATTTCTACATTCATCGCTGGAATGCTGCGCATACGTTAATAAATAACCAAATAATGTGTTATGTAATAACGACTTCAAAAAACTCGTTGCAAAATATATGTCCAAACAAAGTACAATATCAGGTCACGTGATCATTTTGTCAACAAAATCTGCCATTTCGGACATGGCCTGAAATGAGTCAGTGTCAGATGTGCTTCAATGGACCGAAATGGATGTCTCACACAGGCCTTTGTGACAGGCTGACAATTTAAAGAGATAAACATCAGCTCAGGTGGTACAGCGACAGATGACGTACAGTACTCCTGCTTGTTAAACAACATACTTACAGCATCACCTTACCGCCGCACGGATAAATCGAAAACTGGTTAAGTGAAACTCGAATAAGCGGGAGTGTACTGTGTATGCGATATCTTCTCGCCCGAATATGTATGCAGGTTCCCCCAGAGTGCTCCCACATTTTTTCAATTAACATTTATATATTTTTTACATTTAAAATGTATGGAAGAGTGCCTTCTTTGGGCATACTACCGAGCTCCTTAAAAGAGCAGTATGTCCTCTAATTATATATATTGTTCACATTGTGTTTCGTAAAATGAATTCAAGAGGAAAAATTCGTAAAATGGATGAATGTTCGTGAAATGCTTCGCAAACAGGAGGACATGCTTCTGGGCATCGAAAATGTTGGCGAGTGGGTCGCCGGTTCGAGTCCCGATCAGATGGTGCTACATCTACATCCATGGGCATGCTCACGAGTGTGCAGTATCAATGGTTATTTATACAGCATCCATTCGTATAGCTCGATAATTCGTCGGACAATGACTTGTCAACCACCATCGCCCATGCGCCATACGACAAATGGCTGATACCTGACACACAATTAAATGAAAGTGACGAATTATCTGCATGTATAAATTAATTCATTCGTGCTTCATAGGGTAGTTGTTATTGAACCAGCAAATCAGTAACATCTTGGCAGGACTCAGTCTGCAGCAGTCTGTCTGCAGGAGTCAGTCGGGCAGAACTGATAAATATAGTGTTTTTCGCCCACTGAGAAACAGCATGTGACGACTTCGCTACCGCCTGTTGATACACAACATAAAATGTCCTCAGACGATGAGGTAACTAGCATCATGAAGCATTACGACAACGACCGCAAGCAGTTTATGCAAGGGGATACAATGAAGGAACACATTGTAGCGTTCGTCCGGAGGCCTGCCTATTTTCCTTCAATATCTTACTCATATAGTTCGGTATCCTAAGTTTACTCTATCAGATGAGTCAGACAGTATAGGGGAACGATGTACGTGGGGATTAGTAACTGATGGCAAATGATAACAAGCAACTTGGAATTCTCTAAATACAAAACACATTTATTATAACATTAATTACATTAACTAGAACGATGCAAGTTACACTAATTTGAATAATACAATACGTTTAGTCTTACTTCAATCTTACATGAGGATCACGTTCTCATAAGAATATATTAACAACCTATGTGAGACCTGCCTATCATTGCCAGAATACTATAAATTAATAGAGGGATATATTGACTGACGGAGTCCCGATAGATGGCCTTACGCCCTACTGCTAATACGATTATGCTCACCCTGATGTGTGGATACAGTTGGCTATGAGCCCCTCAAGGCTTGGACAGCTGTGATGCCTTCGTCTCCACCCTCGCTGTGACCTCGGCGTCGTCGGCTTTGACAAGTAACTCACTCTGACTCTTCTTGAACGTCGGGAGCATCTGGAGAGGGGGGAGGGTGGCGCGTCGCGGATTCTTATATACCCCTTTACTGAGTGGGTCAGGCATTTCTGTTTAATAAATATTATGGGCGGCCCAACTCTGGCCGCCCATATTTGAAATGCTGTGTGGAGCTCAACTCTGGCCGCTACAACATCGAGATCTGCAAGGGTTCGTCTACTGGGAGTCAGCAAGTGATGTCGCCAACCTCCTGCTACATCGATGTGTACTGTTTCCGCAGACGATTATGACAAGACAGTTAATGCTAATGATGGAATGAGAGACCTACGAGACATGATTGAGTCGGTATGTCTGGAATGTATCCTTGCAATGCATTCGCGTGAAGTCGACGAAATTCAAAATAAACAGTTGTCAGCTCTAAACACTGATGATGGCCACGTGACTCCTACAGAGAAAAGTAAACTCGATATTGAGGATGAAACAGGAAGTGAAGAAGATCTTGAAGACAGCATCGATGATAATGACTAAGGTGACAGTGTTGATGATGTATCGTATGAGAAGGATGATGATACCCTCGATGTTCCCACACATTTCATCGACGAGTTTCCTTCTACAAGTGATGCGAAGTATGCAGAAGGCGTCAAGAACGCTCGTTACGTATTTCCCGAAGACCCGAATGAACTTATTGATAGACAGGGATATTTGATTGAGCTGCAAAAATGCAGGGATCTCTCACACATTGTTGAGATATATTTAATAATCAATGAACTGAAGGATCAGGGTTGCATCATATGAGACTGTTGGCTACTATCCATGATATGGAAATAAGCAACAGGGAATTAAAAATATTGAATGTACAAAATAATTGGAAAGATAGAATGTATATAATATGTAAATAAATTAAATCAATATAAGTATACATGTTAATGTGTATTTAATTATTTATACAGTCCGTTCTGCTTCAGTGGTGTATACAATCGATTTCGAGAGTCTGTTTTAAAGACAAGTTGTGCGGGCACGTGTATGAGGAGGGATATGGTATGATCTGAAGTATTATGTCATATTCTAGTGCAAGTCGATAAAAATCGGCTGAGTTCTATATGGCGAACGAAAGAACTGAGAAATGTTATTTATGTAAGATTTCGGCCAGTCATTCGTGTGAGAATAAAGGCGCATTCAGGTTCGGTGTGGTTATCTAACAAAGTTTGTGTTTGTTATCGACCTGCATGAGAAGTGCGGTATGGACTTTGTGTTTATCAGCCTCTAAAATCTATATTAGTATGGAAGATTTCAATATTGCTCGCTAGTAAAATTTTTTTTTGCATAACACTTTTGAGTGTATACCAGTTTTGAATATACTTTGTTTTATATAGAAGGCACGTGGGTTATTTTAAGAAATAGTTGCTTGTTTACATACATATTCATATTTTTACAAAAAGAAAAAGAACTTAATATAAGTTATAATTGGTTTTACTACTTTTCATACACACAAAGTCAACACATCAGAATCTATTAATGTTTTGAAGGCGACATCGTCATCTTCTGTATGGATAAACATGGAAGGCCCATAGGGTGAAACTGCTGCTGAAGTCACCAGATAAGTAAGTCACTGGAGGTGGAGTCACTGCTAGCATAACTGCCGCTGGAGTACATAAACTGTGGTTCTTGGTTCATGGTGCATGAACAAACATACCTGCATTATTTATATAGTCCAGCTTGAATATATATGTATATATATAACTGTTTTTGGGGGAAATCTAGCCTCTCGAAGCAGATTTTGCCTATATACGGAGCAAAAAATTGATGCACACAGTTGATCAATTGTTGGTAAACGACCAAGTATGTCTTTCTTAATACTTATATAATGTTATTTACCATTGCATTATTCTCTGCAGTTGATGTCCTTGGTGACACTGGGCATCGCATACGATGATGCTAGCTTCGAAGCACAGAGATGAACCATGCAATTACTATCTTCGCACACGAAGCTGAATAGTACCCTGGAGGTTTCGAATGGTAAAAATTAATTCCCCTTTAGATGGAAATGTGCATTCTCACTACATATTTCAAAGTAAATTGAGCTGTAAATATCACCACATTAATTTTTAAAAATAATACCATACTGCACACAATGTAAGCCTTCACGCACATAGTGGTAGCACATGTTGGGGTTGTATATTATGCATGGTGGTGCTGACACGGTACTAGTAGGATCAGGCAACGGGAACACTTCTTCATGTTCCTCGCAGTCTCCAGAAAATCGTTCGTCACCATTGTATCCAGGGTCCATAGTGGTTGGGCTGTCTGACTGCTAGACTGGTTGACTGCTGCTGACTGCAGATTAGGCAGAAGAAGATTAGTTGCAGATTGGTACAGAACTGTATGAGTCACTGGAGGTTGATTCACAGACAATTGACATTTAAGAACATATCTTCTTTATTTAAAGAGTCCCATCTGCTTGATCAGGAGGTTTGATGGCGAAAACTTGGTTTCACTTTTTCTTTTCGTCCTGTAAATGGGACAGAGTTCGTTCAAACAACCTAGTTTGCAGATCAGTCCTAGATGGTTCATGGCAGTTCACAACATTGCGCAGGTCCTTGGTACACGATTCAGCATATCACAGTGGCACTTTGGATGCTTCTTTAAACGAATTGTAATGTGCCAAGGAACTTTTCATTACCATCATCGACAGTAAATGCTCGCATTGAAGACCATCATCAAATATCTTGCCTACTTCGCTTAAAATTCGATTTTTGATTTCTTGCAGTGTGCATGGAAAACTATGAATATATAGTCGGCAACGGTTAACTGCATATTTGCTGCTGTTATAGTCTCTCACAATTCCAGGTTTTATACGTTCTGATGTGGCTATTGTGTCCCATGAGAAGTATACATGTACATCAGTTGCACATTGCTCAACACATATTACCAAGGGATCGTTCACACTATATTCCACACTCTGGAAGGTTGTGTGCACACACCAGTAGTCTTGCTCTGGATCAAACATGGTTGATAGCCGGCGAAGACTGGATGAAGACTGATGCTCAGAGTACGAATGCAGTGTACACATCGCAGGTAAGTGGGGTGCACATAGTCTCTAGTCCCCCAAGTTGTTCTGCAAAGGCCCAGAATGGCTGTGGGACATTCTCCATTGCAATGCTTGGAGTACCAAGTAATCATGTAGCTGTCTGGTCTTCTGAGTTGACATACAATTTGCTGACCCCAAACTTGACATAGTCGTTCTTCTTTTCCTTGACTCATTAGCTCACTGGTAGTGCAGGACAGCTTCGATTCTGCCCAGAAGTAGCACGTTGGGCAGGATAAAGCAGCATGTTACTGGAACCAAGTTGGAAAAAACATCTTTATTCATACTGAACCAATGTTCAAATGCGTTGCAGCTTTCTATTCGCTCTGGCATACCAGGTATCCAGAAGTGAACTCTGCGGAAGCCCATGGTAATATCAGAGTAAATGGCTACATCTTCAGGTCGTAACTGCACAGATATTATGTTATGAAAGTAAGGTCACAACTAATACTACCAGCCTTCTCCACCAATTTTATATCAGCTTCCCCTTACCCCTCCCCCTGTCATAATTCAATACGTCCCCATTCTGGATGGGCCAGTGCTTTCTTGTGAAGCTTACTGACTTATTATCTTTCCCATCTTTAGTTAACTCTAGTTTCCTGACACTAAAGTAGGTGCAATCCTGTGAAAATGTTAACACAGATATTCTCACACATGCTGACTTATGCTATCTGACAATATGTAGATTGTGGAAACAACATGTAAGCATGTACACATGCAGAGTCCAGTTACCAGACACAGTGTAGGTACAGATATGTGAAAATGCTAACACAGTCCTTGCTATGCAAGCAAAGATATTTTTTATAAACTTTGACCAGGTCAGCTGTCTTGCCTGTCCATGCATGCTCGCAAACACAACTCCAGTTACCTAAATGAAATAAGTTTTTTCCATAGTTTATCTCTTTATTTTATTACTCTAAACTCTCTGTTTTGAAAAACAAAATGTTAACTAAGTTTTTATATCACTGCATTTTACATTATAGGCTGTTACGGTAAAATGAGCACTTTTGAAAGCCTCTGATGTGGAATAATAGTCAATAAATATATTTTATTTAAGTCTTAGACGTTAACTTGTGAGTGCGGTGGAATATACACACTTGTGTTTATTACTTACATGACAATAAGTATTTTAAAAGGTGGTTAAAGTATAAAAAATGGTTGAACGAAAAAAGTAACTACGGCTTCAAAAGTGCTCACTTTACCGTGAACAGTCTATACCTTTTTTCTGAATTGATCGGGTACATGAAAAACAATAACATAAGATGCAAATTTTTTTTAAAATTTAAAACATATTTTATTCATCAAACTCTTGTATTATGTTTTCACATACGTGTTAAGCAATGTTAGTTTACATTGACAGTAAAAAAAATTCAATTTCCTTTTTGTTTTCTGCATTTAAGTTGCGACATATTTGTGCATTATCCGTGCATAGATAAGCAAAGTAATTATTAAGACACAAAGATTTTTATGCCTAAAAAAAGAATTGACAACTATACATTTATTCGCACTATGTTGTTCTATTCGAAACACTGTTCATTTGTATTGTTTGTTGTTATCCGCTGGCCTTCCCTGTCCTCATCCGGTGAACTTGTCTACCTCGCATGGCAGTCTGCGACAAGTCGTGGTCAACTCGACGAACAGAAATGTGTCAGCTTCTTCGTCCAGTAGGAGTCTGTGCATTTTGCCATCGCATTCTTCAATGAAACGAAGCACTGTTTTCTGCCCTCCTCGTCGTATTTCGTAGTCCCTATGCTGGATGTCTTATTTAATGATGATTGTTTCACCCTTGTTCAGCTCCAACAGTTCATCGGCACTGCATGGTGGGGTTATGTCCGGCCTCATGTTGTCCATTACGAAGATTTCACCATCCCATCAGATTCTGTCTATGAAATACACTTTTGACTTCCATTCGGCATTCATGATGCTCGGGTTGTACGCAGGCTCCAGGGTGTAGTAGAAGCGGGAATGATTCACATCATCAGAGGTTTATATGTTTTTCACAGCATTCTCATAATGTGGGTCGCCTAGCCAGTACTCCACTCGCTGGAACCCAGGAATGGTGTTGGGATAACACTTCACCATACCTGAATCGAAGGAGCTGTTGTAAATCACCTCATGCAGCGAAGATCGTGGTGGGGGCGTGGTGTGATGGAAGTAGCAGTGGCAGGCATCAACCAACTGCTGCTGGTGGCGATAGTAGTCTGTGTGGACCCCTCATATGCTGGAAGCCATTCACCGCATGTCGTTGAAGTAAAGGTGGTGCTGGGTCGTAGACGTGATGTGATCAGCTGCAGCAGGTTGGCGCTCGCTTGGTCTACAGAGCCGTTCATGTTTTTCACTGAGCGGACCATTCGATGATGGAGGAGCCTGCTGCTGTGCGGCGTCACATCTTGCACTAGCTGCAGGAATGAGGAGTGTCCGGAAGGGAAGTGGTGCAACCTTCAAAGCACTCGTTGCAGGGCAGGCAGTCGCAAAAATCTTCGTCGTGCTGCAGGTAGGCTGGATGTCTGTTGTACATGTACCGGTCTTCGTGGTGTGCATATTTCAGCAGTAGCTCTTTCGTCAGAAAGGCCAGTTCGATATTTGGATCTAGGGCTGCAATTGTCCATAGTCTCCCATATGCGACGATCACCGAAATGATTTTCTGCCCACTGGGACAGCGAGCAAACATCTACTGCTTCGTGATGATAAAATTCCAGACGAGATATAAGCTGCATACATTAAGGCATGCAGGCGACGAAGACTGCAGCAGCAGGAAGGTTACTGAGTCCCGAGGCCTTTTACACACTGGTATATGAATGCAATGGAGGGGGTAGGCGAAGATACCTGATTGGCTCTGACAAACTAGTCAATGGGAAAATAGGTATTGGTTGGGAAGGAGGGGGGTAAAGAGGCATTTTGGGTGGGGAATGAGTGGATGGGGATGTTGGGTGGTAGGAGGGAGTGGGGACATCGGTACAATAGGGTCATGATGGGGGATGGGTTTTGGTGTTGGGGGAGTATGGATGACTGGCACAAGAAAAAAAATGTCTTTAATGAAAAAATAATATGAAAATAAAAACTGAATGTAAAATTAAAATTTAAAAATATGTAAGAAAATTTATTTTAAGAAAAGTGACTAAATATACTATTACTACACATTCTTATTCTGGAATAATTATGACAATGAAAACTTACATTTTTATATGCCATTTTTCCCCCAAACACATGATAATACATATACTTCTTTTGAACCTTTGTCCCAGCACATGTCCCGATAGCCGAGTGGTCTAAGGCATCTGCATGCAGACTCAAGGTTCGGAAGTTTTTATCCCGCCATCTTCCAGACAGTATTTTGAGCTCTGCGAAAATTAAATATAAAAAAACAGCAGCACATCTAGCAGCTTACTTTATTATCAACATGGCTGAGCGATAGTGACAACAGCATCCCTAGAAGGCGGAAGTTGAACGAAGGATAAGAGGAAGCAAGATGGCAGGGTCGAACGAAGTTGAGTAATATGGTGGCACACTCCAGCAGCAATAAACAACAATACCGGGCTCTGTGGTGCACTCTAGCGGACGATGTGAGAGAACTATGGCATGTGGAGTGCATGCGACAGATGCAAATTTGAGTAATAGTTCAACAATATGGTGGGCGAAAATAGGCTACTGGAAACAAGATGGACGATAGAAACAAGATTGTTGACATAAACAAGATGGCAGCTAGAAGCAAGATGGCAGAAGAACCTCAGCCTCCCCCTCCTCCTGCCATTAGTCATAGAGCTTCTATTTCTATCTACTAATGCTTCTAATGGATACTGACAGCATACACATTTTGGGTGAAATTCGTTAAATTGTATAATATATATAATGTAGTAATCTAAATATTTATATTTGAACTATAAAAAGACCATGTCACTCTTAAAACATAAAAGTGTACATTACTACTGTGGCACTATTTGCGTGCAAAATTTCCTGACTATCACTTAATCGGTTCCTGAGATATGGCTTAAGTGTTTCATTATCTCATGTGGTTCTGTATTTTTAATTGGTGGAAATATATTCTGACATTTGATGTTTCACGCAAATACTATCAATATATAAAGGGTGGTGTAAATATTATTTGGGATATTATACACACACACACACACACACACACATATATATATATATAAAATCCCAAATAATATTTACACCGCCCTTTATATATTGATAGTATTTGCGTGAAACATCAAATGTCAGAATATATTTCCACCAATTAAAAATACAGAACCACATGAGATAATGAAACACTTAAGCCATATCTCAGGAACCGATTAATTGATAGTCAGGAAATTTTGCACGCAAATAGTGCCACAGTAGTAATGTACACTTTTATGTTTTAAGAGTGACATGGTCTTTATATATATATATATATATATATATATATATATATATATATATATATATAAGATGTAAACAGTAAGTGTTTACAACTGTGTACAACAGTGTACAGGGCTCCGAGGCGAGCAATTTGCCGAGCTCGTGTTACTTACCGATAATCAGGCATTAATTTGGTTACTGATTACAAATAAACCTGCTGGTAGACTAGCTAGATGGCTTGTTAGGCTTACATGTTTTAAGTTCTCTTAAAACACTTAAAGGGATAGGCAGTGGGGTTGCCGATGCATTATCCCGAATGTATGATTCTGGGGTATTCCAGATAGATCTTCCAGTATCTGTAAATACTATTGAGGCAGATGTTTCAGAAACGATCATGCAAAAGGAGGTTTGTCAAGTATATGTATATACTCATTCCATAGTGCATGTTGATCAAATACTCTATCGATCAAAAAGTAATTGGGCACATGTCCACAATGTTTGCTCGGTGGTTGTCACCCTGTTAGAATCCCGTAGGGCCACCTCTTGCGGCTATAACAGCAGCCACCCTGTCTGGCATGCTCTCTACGAGTGTCTGCAGGACATCCATGGGGATTCGTCGCCATTCCTCCTGCAACCATTTCATGAGTTGCACAATGGATTTTGGCCGCGCCTGACGAGCCCTCGCCCGGCGATCCAATTCGTCCCAAAGATGTTCTATAGGTTTGAGGTCGGGGCTCTGGGTGGGCCAGTCCAATCGGCGAACATTGTTGTCGATGTACCACTGCATAGTAGCCCTTGAAACATTGCACCTGGCATTGTCATCCTGGAAGTGACATGGGTCCTCCCCATAAAAACGCCACAATGTTGGGAGCATTTCATTATCCAGAATGTTACAATAGGCCTCTGTGTTCATGCTACCATGGACAAACACCAGCAGTCCTACGCCGAAGGCCGTGAAAACAGCCCCACACCATCACTCCACCACCACCGAATTTCCTAGTTGGCACTATACACTCTGGCAGAAGCCGTTCCCCAGGTAGACGCCACACCCATACACGTCCATCAGACTGGAATAATCTAAACCTCGCTTCATCGCTCCACAGAACCGATTTCCACTGCTCCAGTGTCCAATTGCGATGGTCCCAACATCACCTGAGTCGCCGAGCTTTATTGTTTGTCATTGTATGGAGCTTATGTGAAGTTGCTCATCCAAAATATCCAAATCGGTGGGTCTTTGTACGCAATGTTCCAATGGAAACCGGTACTCGTGTTGCTGTATGAAACTCCTGTCGGATGGTAGCCGTGGGTAGTGCCCTATTTTTGACAGTCTCACGTCTCAGGGTTCTACGATTTCTGTCGGCCAAGATTGGAGGTCGCCCAGAATGTGCAGCATTGGCACAATGCCCATCGATCTTCCACATACGCAGGACGAATGCGACCGTTGACTTGGGCATGTTTACCTTCCGTGCAATCGCCTGGCTAGACAGCCCACTGAGATGGCAGCCCACAATCACGCCCTTATCGAAGTCCGATAGCTCTGTACCTCGTGCCATCTGCTTGTCAACTGGTTCTACACCGGCCTGCAGCATATGGCGGCCACACAAGACAACTGACGTACTGAATTATCTATCTTCACAGGTGCCCAATTACTTTTTGGTCGATTGTGTAGTACAGTCTGATTGTATAGATTATAGTAACCCTTATGATAGAGTAGAGTATTCCATAGTTTTGGATGTTAAACCTGGGGAAGAACAGGTAAATGTTCTTCAAAATTTTCCCCAGGCATATATTAAATTACAGCATCACGAGGGAGTTGACCCCGAGTGTGTGAAAATTAAGGCTAATATCGATGCTGGCAAAAGTGGGTCATACAAGATCAGGAAAAGACTCTTAGGATATGTTGACCCAAAGACTCACAAATTTTCATTTTTTGTACCTCAGTTGTTAGGTGCACCTATTTTCCAGTATTATCATGATAGTTATTTTGGAGGATACATCGAGCATTATAAAACTGTAGCTCATATTAAAGAGATGTATTATTGGCCTGGATTACATAAGGACGTTGAAAAACTTGTGTAGGAGTGTCTGGAATGCCAAAGGATAAAGCCCAGTGATGTAAAAATTAATAGTCCATATAGTGCTGTTGTTGCCATGTTTCCATGGGAATGGTTGCACTTGGATGTGTTTGGGCCTTTGCTATGTACTGCTGCAGGGTTTTCTTCCATTTTAGTTGCAGTCGATAGATTTACAAAATGTGTGTTCTTTTATCACTTGAGAAACATGAAGTCTGTACAAATTTGTAAGACACTAAACTAAGAATATTTTCTGTGTTCGGGTCTCCAATGAGAATTGAATTAAATGACACTCACTTTTAATAATGAGGTTAATAACGCCACCCAAAAAGTCCCTGCAGAATTATTCTTTGGGAGAAGCCCATTCCGCCCATTGATTAAAACGTGGGGGCTTCAGGAATTCTTTTTGGATTCTGTGGGTAATAAAGAACTAGAGGAAACTGGAGAGAAGCTACCCTGAATTTGCGGAAATACCATTCAAGGTTAGCCTCCCGGAAGGTGAATGCTGGTGGCTCTGTCTCTTTTAAGACAGGAGACAGGGTATTTTTGGAAGCTCATTTCCTTAGTAATAAGGCTGCTAATTTCAGCGCGAAACTGGCACCTAAGTTTTCAGGGCCATATCACGTAAAGCGATACTTGACTCCAGTGACCGTGCTTTTGGAGGATGAAGGCCATCCTGTAGTCTTTAATAAGGCCCCCGTTACCCAATTAAAACTAGGAACCTCGCAGTAAGAGAGGTGTTGGTTTCAATCTACTAGAATGTAACTTCCCTTGGAGATTTTTGTATGATAGGGTTGATTTTGTGTTTTGTAACATCATCATTATAATTTTTGTATTCGTATATGTAATGTCTTGGTTTTAGAACTTTTAACTTTGGGTGATGTCCCGTGTGGGATGGTTGTTGACCATTTCATGCTCATTTCATCGGGGTGATTCATTTTCATGTAGAATTTAAGATGTTGCCATGCTCATTTCATTTTTAGGTTTCGCCTTCATACAGATTGTAAGATATTTTTTTTATTATAAGATGTATTTCTGTATTACAAAGATATAAATGGAGTATTGCAAAATAAAATAATAATAATGATGTAGGGTTGTTACAATGAAAGTAATATCAACTAAAATATAGTTTAGGGTGTTGCTGGAGCAGTGGTTGATTATTTTGCCTGAGTGAGAAGGAGGTTGATTGTTATGAAACTTGCCTAGAATTGATGCTTGCACAAGCTATTTGTCTCTGTTTGTTCCGGAACATTCCCGATGTTAGAGATATATTGGAGAATGCTGTTCCTTTCTTGACCTTTTGGGTGGATGAAACTCACTTCGGGACCTGGTTCAAGGAGGGCCATTCGGCTGAGCTTCTGGGTGGGCTATTCATCCATCCCCTTCTTTAGGGGCAGGGATTGTGTGACACAGTTATTATGTTACGCAACAAGCATGGAGCTTGTGGATTTACACAAAAATATTCTGAAAGCTTTAAAACTACCCGCCCAAGAAGTCTTGAAAATTCGTGGTGGTTTACCATGTACCTTCTATCCTGGTGTCTGGATACGTGGCGACCTACGTGGCCGGGGCGATTGACGTCCGAGCTGACAGCCGGCGGCTATCTATGAGTCGACCTTGTAGCCTGTTTATAAAACCGGACTTCAACAGCTCCGTCCTCATTCACTATTCGTTCACAATTGGCGAGTGGCCGGCAGTGCTCGTTACTCAACACCTCTGTCGCGTGGCCAGTGTATGAACTACCCAAGTAAGTGCCGTCATCCACTCGCCAGCCAGCACGAACGGCCTGGCCTGCCTGAGTGTCTGCGGGGGTGGCGCATCACCGTGATGTCACTTCCTGCCTTACATCAGAATCACAGACGTGTGATTACGTGGCCGTGCATGTGTAACCCATATATTGACATCTTTTGACATCTGTACCTTTATTGGACAGTAATTTAAGCACCCCGATAAGAAAAACTGTGACAATTGTTAGACTCCGCCTAGAACAAAAAAATATGTTTCTCTTAATTGGTAATCTGATCTGGCATTGGCAGATCATAAGCTTAAACCCCTCCCGGGGTAATTGCCTGTAATTCTGTATAAAATCTATACCGACATTAGCTCGGGGTCGATTCACCGCTCTAGAGGAGGACATCCAGAAAAGTTATGTCATGTTTTAATTTGAGAATAAATGATTCCATAGGCCATTATGGATGATATAGACTTGACACACTTGGTGTCCTAAATACGAGGTATAGGCGCCATGATGGCGAATTATTTTTAAATAATTGCAAATTGAGATTGCTTTTATTGCATTTTACATTAAAGTTAAAAATTAATATTTAAAAATCCATTCAATAGTGAAAGTCACAGTTAATAAGTCTAAAGCAATGCCTACCATGTCTTATTTTACTTAATTGTAAAATCTTTAATCGATAAATTAAAATTGTTCAATATCTTGAAGATATTTTAAATAGGCATTCTTAAAAAAAAAAAAAACTTTACAGTGGCTTTCAGGTTGTTATAACTAGCCAGAAAATTAGTGAAATATTGTCCAACTATAAAATTATTAAATTATGATGGCCTTCCTTTTGGGGATGTAGCAAGTAAATTTGAAAATAACATTTTAATATAAAATTTTGTAATCTTTTAAGTCTGTTGCCCTCTTTTGGGGATGTGACCAGTAAGTTTGAAAAGCAATATTTTAAATAGATTTTGAAGACACATCCTTTGGTATTTAACTAATGGCCAGTAAGTTTCAAAATGGTTATAAATTGTTGAGTGTGTTCAATAAAGTATAGGAGGAGAAATCATAACTTATGCTTAAATTATGACAACACTATATGTATGCCAGTGCCAAAATTTACCTTGGTTAAAATTGTCTTTTATAAAGAAATTTTTAGCAGTATAAGTGCAACTGATTGTGTGCATATAATATTGTCAGGTTTTTGTTTTATATTTTTCTCTTTCTATTTTTCTTTTCAATTTTTATCTGGGGAGCTTATAGGCCAATATTGAGGCTAAATAAAAATATATATACAGATATACAATTGTTATATAATTATCTTTAAATGTGGTGTTCATCAAAATTGTACTTGAAAAGGATTCTCATCCACTCCTAATATGCACTTTAGTGGAGTATACAAAAGGAAAGCAATGTAATATAACATATTTTGTATGTATCTCAGAATATTGGAGAATATTTATTTCATTCTTAAAGTTGAAAACAAAATAAAAACAGAAAAAAGTATAATAAATAAAATAACCAATAACAATGACTCATGGCTTCATGTTCGCTTTCTGGTTACTTGGCTATTTTGTGTTACACTTTATTCACTGCTGCTCAAAGAGGGTTTCTTATGTATGAAAATTATTTTTTAATTGTGGACTTGTTGGTGTCCACTTTGCAGCGTCCTTGGGGCAAGGGCGTAACAAATTTTTTTCCCGAGATGTGAAATTTTGATATGTCATACATTTCCTTGCATGCTATCTTACAAAATGGCGGAGAAAAGAGTTTTTTTCGTATATGATGCTTGTAATAAATACATTCAGCATACGAAATTTGGTCGAAATTGGTCCAACAGTATAGTAAATATAGCAACTAAACATAAGATATTTGTATTGTCGCTATTTTGAAAATCGGCACCTTATCAATTTTAATCGCATATAGTTACATGGCCTGTCATAGTATTACTTACGTGTCAAATTTAGGGAGAAATCGGAAGAACAATTTTTGAAATATAGTGTAAAATCTTTATAATCTCATGTGGTTGTTGCTTACAAAATTGCTTACTAACAATAATATTCACATCTAAATTAAATGATTACAAAATGTACTGTTGGCATACAAAATTTGGGTTAAATGGTTTTAATAGTCTCCAAGGTTCAATATATAACCCTTATAAGTTTTTGCATTGTCGCCATTTTTTAAAGTAAACACCTAGCAGGGTGGAAATATTTAAAAGCGGATATTCTTACTATGTTCTATAAGTGTTCCATTTTTTTAAAATTCGGTCCATGAGTTCAAATAGTTTCATGATCACACACAACAACACGCACGTACACACTCACATACACTCACAGACCCACAGTCATTCAAGTGTTCTCATAAGCCTTTTTATCCTTCGTAAAGTACGCATAAAACTGCACGCTGCGTTATTTCTTCTAAAAGTATTATAAAAAGGGGGTTGGTAATTTCATGAAGTCAGAGGGGTTCCTGTTGTAAGTAGCTTGAGAAGAGCTGCCTTGGTCCACTAGCTCATGCGAAGACCCATCACTTCAGTTCAGGAGACATGCTCAAAAAACGTCGCTGTTGTATCCACACATGGAGAAATGTGGCATGCAAAGATTTCGGTGCAATTGAACTGCATTTCTGCATGTTTGGAATGCTTTAGTTTTAAAAGAAAACAGTATATGATTTGAAAAAAAAAAATGGGGAGATTGCGTTGAAGAGCAATGTCCAGGAGGAACGTACAAGTTAATGACCGGGGAAACTAGGACGTGAGAAACGGCTCTGCATTTACAGGAAATCGCAGTCATTAAAAAAGTAACCAATGCAAGTAATAAGAATGTCACATAAAGGACGCAAATAAAACTAACGGCGAGCACAAATTTCAACGTATCAGATGTATTGCGAGCATAATTATTTTTTGTTCGACATAGCACCCAAATCGGAATATTCGGACTTGAACAGTAAACGAGTCCAGTCGAGTGAAGTAAACATTGGCTGCTGTTACACGGGAAGTAGAACTACTTCACTAAAACAAGTTCAGTTATTGAAGAGACTACATACGTTCTAACGAGTTCCGATAGCTGTTGTTTCTCGTTCAAAGTGAACAGTTTTCATAAATAGTTTCGAACGACTCTCTTCTCTGCTGCGCTCCTATTGGCTGTTTCGAAGTAAACAAGCAGTGTAATAAATATTGCTGAATTTGGCGGGACTTCCTGCACTTGTCGAATTAACTTAAATGTAAGTTTGAATGTACAAATACCCACCCATTATGACATTGCAGTAAAAGTGTAGGTTTCATGACAATTAAAAAGATCAATGGTGATAAATGTTGAAGACTATTATAATTAAATATCATACATTTTAAGTTCCATATTTGTTGAGGTTAGAATTCCCACTGATTTAATTCTGCTTTGGGTGTGTGACCGCGAAAACACGTTCTGTTTGTAAACTTGGTCAGACGTGGGTACCGAATGTGTTTAACAGAACTCGCGTAACCACGGCCACTGTTGCGGATGAAACATCTGGCAGCAAGGATGAGTCGGTGGGCGGCATGTTGGGACTTACCTGGTTGAAGAAGGCGCCCCAGGTCGCATGCATGATGGCCGATCGCTATCTAAGACTCTACTTCGCTCCCTACCTGACCTCTACGGTCGCTACCAAAGACTGTACTGCGTTGCCTACTTCCACGGGACGTTCGTTTGTCGAGCGTTGGGGGTGGGGGGGGGGGCATTCCCCCACCAGAGCGCAGGCAGTCGAGCAACATGAAGGCGAGTGTCCTTCACACAGGTTTCCTTGTGTCAGCTCAGGGCGCTTCTCTAGTCGAGCTGTGTTTGGGGGGAGACAGCCTTCTCCCCCTGGCCTAGCCACGCATCCCCTCTGCAGGCGCGGTCAGGTACCACACAATTACGACTTTTCTCCCGCCGCTGTAACCTCATCTCAGCGCTCGGCTGCATTACAGAGCACCTCGCTCACCGACCAGCAGCGAGCACCTTACACTACAACACTCGCGCGCACGGGAAGAAGGCACGGAACAGCGACAAGCACAGAAGCAAGTCAGCGAATCGCAGTCAAAGACGGTGCTTCAACCCACAGCACAAAAACCAAACAAACACACAAACACAGTTAGCCAAAGCAATCTGCGCGCAAACACATCCAACATGCCTCATCTCGCAGGACTCTCAGAACTGACACAAATTGTAAAGATTTGCGACTTTAAAAAATTATAAATATTCTTAGACCATACTTTCCTATTATCCGCGCCGCCGAAACCCAGGCTGGTGCGCAAAACATTATCCTCGAAGCTTTATCATATCTTGGAGTCTAAGTGGGGATTCCACCGGGAAAAATTACGTGCATTTTATTATTTAATTTTCGTGGCCTTAAAAGGCAGACAGGCCTATGAACTAGAACAATGCCTCGCCATATATGGGATGGACATCGCATTTATTTAGGAAATTTTTCTGAAAAATTACACCAGGTTCAACATACAATGGATACACTACATAGAGGAGCGAACGACGACCATGCCACTGGCCGCACTGGCACTGCAATTACAATTAAACATGGAATATATCACCATCCAAACACAATACAAGGGCTTCAACATATTGGAGCAACCCTTAAACCTATGTCCGCAACCGAAGCACACATGTGTGCATGTCAGCAGTATGTAAACCGCCCGACAAGTCTTTACTACACATAGACCTCGAAAAATTAATGAATGGCAAGCGACACTTCATCATCGCCGATGATTTAAATAGTAAAACCCTGGCTGGGTATGCACACAGGCATTTACAAATAGTAGAGAATTAAACATCATGCTTCCTAAAATGACTACTGTACGTCATCTTGGCGCCAGGATCATACACATGTTTCCCAGCACAAGAATGCACCCCCAGACACTTTGTACATTGCCCTAGTCAATATTCCTAAGATACAGGTTAACATGAAAACCATTGATGAAATGAACTCTGATCCTTTGCCGGTCCGAACACAGATCACACGCAACACCTGTTTTATAACCAGCGGTATTAATAATTAATATGGAATCACACACTGGCAAGAATTCCAGGAGGGAGTAGGGGAAGTTTTCTCTCAACCTCTATCCATAAATACCCCAGAAGACGTTGGCCTGCAACTTAAGATTTTTACCGACACTGTGACCGACATACATAAAAAAAAACACAAAATTTCATACCAAACGCCAATTCACACGAATAAACTACCCAGAAGTAGACTACCTACCTCATTACACAAAAACTACAAGCGCATAATAATTTACAACGAAACCGCATCCCCCATATCAGAACAGAGTACAACAGACTTGAAAGCTCAAGTCACCAGGAATATTAAAGATTAAAAAATTCTAGAATTCAGAAACTTTTTGTCGGAGGTTTCGGAAAACAACACGGGAAATGTGGAAATTCACCTGAAACCTATGTGGAAACAAAAAAAAAAAAAAAAAACATGTTTCTGCAACTGCGATCATAACCACAACTGGTATAAAATACAATGATGTTGATAGATCAAATGCAATAGCGAACGTTTTGAAACAGCAATTCTCAACCGACAACGATGTAAACGACTGTAATTTCACACGAGAAATAACACAAACGGTAAATGAATTCCTACAGCGCATAATACAGGGAGAGCCAAAACCTATAACGCTTATTGAATTACTTCGTATTATTAAATCCAGGTCCCTTAACAAAGCAGGATAACCAGACAAAATAAATCTCGAGCTTTCAAAAGAATTTCCATTAGAAGTTCTCTAACATATTCTACACATATTCAACGCCAAACTACGCCACAAAACCTATCCAGAATGGCGAAACATTGAAAAAATTATCGCTATCTCCAAATCTGGAAAAGACTCAGCTACTTCAAAAAACAGGCGCACAATTAGTGTATTAAATACCATCAAAGTTCCCGGTGGAACCGGCGCTGGCGTCTCCAAAACTCCCCTCCGGGTGGCCGATACCTATTAAAAGGTCATACCTGGAGCGCTACTTTCTATCCAAGCTACTTTAGCCCCCACAAACAAAAGCTAAAATCGGCTCTTTTGATCTCAGGTACCACTGGGAACTTTACAATTTTGACACCGCCATGCTGTCCGAAATTGAAAATGAATACTACACTAAACTACTCACACAAACTAACTACATTCCGTGAACTGCTCATATCCTTACTCGATTGAATTTAAGCATGACGGTGTTCCCATAGCTGCCATCTCGGCTCAGCGCGCCCGGGTTGTGCAGGACTTAGTTTTGGGGGATGTCCGGTAACCAGTAACATTCCCCTCCACCTCGCCTCCGAACGCAAATAGCTTGTGTCTACACTCAGGACTGTTCCATGTTACAGCACTCATGCACACATACATGTATATCGCTGCTCTCATTCGCTTTGCATTATATCCATCAATAAAACTTCAAACAGGTACAAATAACTTTGTCATTTTAGATTAAAAATACTAGAGCCTAGCTCTATAACATCAAGTCTCATCAGGGATTGTCTAATCCGGTATTATGTTGACTGGTCAGGTGGCTAGAGGCTCAATGGGGAAGAGTTCTTGTTTCCTTTGCCATATTTGCTTCTTACAAGATCGTAAGTTTCTTGACTCACCGATCTTTTCCTCCCCAGATCCTCCCTCCATCCAGCCAGGCCCCTCCCAGGGGAGGGGCATGTCACATTTTGTGTGGCGTAACCAAAGCTGTTGGTAGGATGCGCTCCGAAATTGGAGGACTAGTACCTGACCACAGTGCACCCATTAAAGGACTTGCTGTAGTCAGTTTTCACTTCCTCAGGTGTTGCCACTGATTTCCTAGTGAGGACCTTATGGAGGAAGACCTCCCTCTCAACCTCGGAATTCCGTGGTTGCTCGGTCCTTACCTCCTCCATTGGTACTCCCGTTGACCATACCTCTTTGGCTCGGGACATGGCACAGACTGTTCGTCGTCTGTTGTCCCGATTGAGCTTGCTCATTTTACAAGTAACACGAGCAAAGCCCTCTTGCATGAACACCGCAGGACTCCAAGTACATGGCCATCCAGAAGGTTTCTGTTCTTGAGAACCTTGACCACTTGTTCTATGAGGTTCTAGGTCTATAACTCTCGTTATAGACGTAGGCCCGGGTAGCTCCTGTTCCCTTTTCAGTTTTACTTCTATCCTGGAGAGGGTGCACAGGGAGTACTCCCATGTACCATTACTGGTGATTGTCTCATAAGGGGAGGGGGATTGGTGGGGGCCACCCCCTTCATCCAAGATTACAACTGGGAAGATGTGGTCACCCATTTAGGTTAACAACATCTACCCCAGTCTCATCCTCACCGTTGTCCACCTCCGACATGTCCAGTTCCCTACTCAGCCGAGGGCTAGACCACCAGACGTCAAATTCTTCTCTCCTTTTGCCTATTCGTGTTAGGTGTTGCAACAACATCTTGTAGTATTCCTGTCCCGGAGAATGTCCCCAAGATGGAGAGGTCCATTGATCCCCTCGAATTCCATTCTCAAGACTTCCACTTTGGGGCATCCAAGCACGTGGGTAGAGGTGTCCTCCACCCCACACACCATGCACCCAGGGAGGACAGCTTTGCACGGAAGTTGCCATGGCCAGTCAATTACTGGACGGAGTAGTGTCCCATTTCGAGCCACTTCTCCAGTCCCAGTCTCTCCCACACACTAGGAAACAACCCGTGGGTTAAGCGACCCTTGCTACTGAGGTCCCATCTGATCTGCCAGGCTGTTAATGTGGCTTCCTTGATTTCTCTTATATCCACTGGGGGAATGGCACCCCATCTTCTCCTACGAGAAATTGCCCCCATCTGTGCCACTAACATATCCAGGGGGATCTCCTAAGCTATAAGCTGGAGAGCGTCGCCAGAAGTCGTCCTATAGGCCCTGGTAATCCCCAATAGTGCTGCTCTTTGTGCACTATTGATGGTTCTCTTACCACGGACTCTCGCTGCCTCTGGGTACCACACCCCCAGGATGGGCAGGAACACAGACCTATACATTAATTTTAACGTCCGATAGCCTAACCCCCAGTTTGCAGGTGCCACTGCCATGAGTCGATGAAACATCGTGATGGCCTTATTCATGGCATAGCGAATGTGGGCATGAAACGCCAGACGACTTTCCAGGATGACACCAAGATATTTCATCTCGGTGGCCATTCTGATCACTCTACCCCTGAACCGGATCACAGTATTCCACTTAGGTTTCCCTTAAGCAGAATAGTGTTTATCTTGTCCACTGAGAGGTCCATTTCGAACCTCTCAGCCCACTCCTCTACCAAGGATAACACAAGATCTGTCTTTTCCTCTAGCTCTTTTCGTGGCCAGGCAGGGACAAGGAGTAAGCCATCGTCCGCGTAACCATACACCTCGCAGCCCAGCGGGAAGTCCAACCAAAGCAGATCCTCAAAGATCACGTTCCACAGAATCGGACCAAGGACCGAGCCTTGTGGACAGCCCTTGGTCAACACCTTCTACTCTCTATGCATTCCTATTTCCAGGGCGCATTTGCGATCAGCCAGGAAGGACTTAATCAATCCATAGATGTTCCCAGAGCACTCCAGCAAGCGAAGTTGCCACAGTATCTGCGGCCACCAAGCATTGTCAAAAGCCCCCGCGATATCCAGGGATATCGCCTTGACATATGTGTGGTCGTAAGTTTTCACCTGATCGACTATGACCACGATTGCCATCTCGGACCTTTTTCCTTTCATGAACCCGTATTGGCGAAGATGAATACCGTGTACAATGTCCAGGTATGCATCAGCCTCTGGTTGGCGAGGTGCTCCAACATCTTCCCCATTACTGGGAGAAGCATTATTGGCCTATAAGAGTTAGCCTTTCTCGGGTTCTTCCTGGCTCCCGTATAGATAACTATAAGGAGATCCTTCTTCCACCCTGAGGGGTATTTTGCTTCTGAGAGGCAATCGTTGAACAATTCCAACGTGTCATGGCGTATTCGAGGATGTGTGCGGAGGAGCATTTCCCCAGTCATTCCATTACAGCCAGGTGCTTTTCTCAGTTTAGTCCTCCTGACTATCGCATCAAGATCCTCGAGAGATTGAGCTTAGCTGTGCTGCCCTGATCCTCTCGTGATACTTGGTCTCCGCTACCACAGTATCATCTGGCAAAAGCTTTTCGAGCAGGTGGCGTGCGATCTCCTCAGGTGTCTGCAAAAGATGATCATCTGACTCAAGGGCAGGAAGCACCTCTGAGCCTCTGATCTTACCTGTCACCATCCGATAGACCAGTCCCCAAGGGTCTTGGTTTCCCCCTATCCGAAACAAGCTCTCTCCAAGCTGTTTGTCGTTTATTCCTAAGGATTCTTCGGTACCTCGCTCTGGCAACATTGTACTGTTGGACCGCTTGCTGTCTCATATCTGGGCGATACGTTCTCTTAAAATGTTTCCGCAAGTATTTCACTTGCCTTCGATTTTGTTCCACTTCATCATCCCACCATGGGTGATGAGAAACCTTCCTTTGGGTTTTGGGGATGGCCCGATCACAGGCGGCCATTACCACTTCCCCTATCTTAACAGCCTGTTGATCTGCAGACATGAGCAGCTTTTCAGCTCTATACTTGTTGAAGTCTTTCAACAGTACTCTGACAAACAGATGCCAGTCCGCCTTAGCTGTGACATACCGGGGACATTCTAACCTGGTCTGGCGAACTCCGTTCACCTGGATGGTAAACAGTATCATTTTGTGATCAGAATCAACCTCATCTGAAACACTCCAGTCCCCAACACAGCCAGCAGCACGTGCCGTCGCCATGGTAACATCAAGATACAATTCCGTATCGTGGGCAGGGGACACGTAGGTAGCCTCGTGTCCCGGTCTATTGACCACCTGCAGGTATTTCTCCAAAATGTATCATATTACCTCCTCTCTGCACCCGTCTGTCCTCGGGGAGTTCCACAATTCTGACTTGGTGTTGATGTCCATGCCAAAGATGATCTTAGAATCGTTGGCTCTCGTCAGTATGTTCTCCCACTAACCTAAATGTTATTCGATTGTATCCTGAGGCTGGAAGTACGACAAGACTATCGTCACACTACCCTCCCCCTCCCCAAAGCACCAAACGAATACACGCATGATGCGTGTTAGAGAGAGCCTCTAGTAGAATGGTAATTAATCTTGGGGCTACACGCCCAAATTCCTGGCAGTGGATTTTCCCTAAAAAAGCGAACCAGCCTTGAAGAGTCGGCACTTTCCCTCTGAGCAGGTAAGGTTCCTGCATCAGTACCAGATCCAAATGTTGCTCCATCACTATATTGTGCAGTTCAATGGTAGGAACCGCAGCACTCTGCAGGTTTATCTGCTCTAACCGTAGCAGTGCATGACTACTAGTCATACTGGGTTCTGTCAAGCTCCAGTGCCATCATTCTCTGATGGACCGGACAGTTGGAGGAACCAACTGGGTGGAAGCAATCTCGGCGCTTGTCTTTAAGACAGTTGGTGCACTTGGGCACCTTAGTTTTGCATTCTGAGAACTTATGCCCTTTCTCAGAACAGTGGGAGAAGACAAGCTCACTCTTGCATCTTTTCTTAATGTGGCCGTACCCTTGGCACTTATAGCACCGGGTAGGCATCACATAGTCCCTTACCTTGCATCTCTGAAACCCTATAAATAGAGTTCCACAATCAACTAGGAGATTTCTTATAGGGGGAGTAACCTCTAGGACCAAGTTCACTATGTCGTTGTCTCTAGGCCCGGTGCGGAAACGCACTGTAGAGTTTTTCTGCACCTCCTCATCCGAGATCTGAGCGGCCCTAAAGTTCTGGAGACATAAAGTCTCCATGAACTCGGGACCGTCGTACTCTCTTGGTACATCATAAATGATGACCTTGGGCCCGCGCTTTTCAGGGTCTGCTACCCATAGTCCCAGTTCTTCCATTCTTAGCGCATTCCTAAGCTTGAGGAGAGTTTCCTCATCCTCAGCTTCGAGGAGAACTCCTCCATTCGAGACCTGCCGCACATTCTTTATGTGTAGCTGCTCCTTGACTGGGTTAAGGGACTTTAATTTGGCTCTTGTTTCCTCGGAGCGGCACTCCCCCTCCTTCGGGTAAACCAGAACAGTTCTCTTCGGAAGCTGCCTTCGTCCCCTTACCTCCTTCCACTGGTTCTCCTGCGGCTTCTCTTTCTCTTGTATCTGTTCTTTTACTATATCAGCAAAAGACTGAGATTTATTAACCTTAACAGCAGTCTTCACTGTGGGTCCTAGGGTGGTGTGACCCATACTCTTAAACGCATTTACCTCACCTTCCAGTTGTGTAGAACGCACAATCTGGAGGTCCAGCAAAGCTTTTAGCCTCATAACTCGAGGGAGGAGGAAGTTTGCCCACTCTTTATTCACCTTCCTTTTTTCACAGGTGGCATACTCAATGATTTCCTCGACAGTCAGTGACGCCTCTCCTTGGATGCACTCAGCTGTCATCTGCTTTGTGACTGTCTGCCCCACATTTGCGCTGTCGAAGCCCAGAGGTGGCTCCTTTACCACCGGACCCTGAACTGGTTCCTTGTCTTTTTCTGTCTCAGCTGTTGGCTGAGACAGAGGGGTTCCCTGGGGCTGGCTGCTTTCGCCCTCAGCAGCCGCCATCAGGTGGGTTATTAGGCGCTCGCAATTGGCGTAGCTCTCCTGTAACCACTTCTCGATTGTTCCAACTTCTTGTGCCCAAATCAGAGGAAATACTTTCCTACAGCAGGCCAATTCCTCCTTTGAGGGAGTCATGACCTGGGACCATGCTGTGTCGTCATCAATAAGGCGCTGCACATGATACAACGCCTTTCCCATCTCCATATTCTGAAGTGGGGTGATCGCTTGGAAGAACCCACGCCTTTCACTTATTGAGCCTTTATAGGGCTTGGAGGAAGGCTCCTGGAACACGAGTACCAGTGCTCCCTGCCAGCCGCTTGCCCTTCTGTGGTCATCTTTACTAGGTAGTTTGGGAGGTTTTTAACCTCGAGGCTCTAGGCCTCTGGCTGGGGCTAGTGATCGGTAACCACCGCCCCACCCTGGTACTGTTCTTTACCCTTTTCTATGCGCTGACCACTTTGCCGGTATAGGCCTTGTTGCAACACACAGTAGGGGGTAAGCTACCGGTTGACTTATCTGCCTACACTCGTTGCCACCACCCGCCCACGTTGAGGGAGGACAGCGCTCAGTACCATAGTCGAATTAGGGAGTTGCTATTTTCTCTCCTCGCAGAGTTTAGCAGACTCTGCGATAGAGACAGGAGATGTTCCTAGAACAATTTCTACTGTTAGCAGGAACAGTCTTGAGTTTTCTCAGGTTTTTTTTTTTTAATTTCATCCAATCGCATAACGGGTGGTACCCTGAGAAAACCTAAGAAAAAATAGCATCAGAAAAATTTTCGAAAAGTCACTTCTTACTCGACTTTGCCGACGAACACAATATTATACCAAATATAGAATATTGATTTCGAGAGAGCCACTCAACAATTCACCCACTAATTAAATTCGTCGAACAAGCGACTGAAGAGTTTAATAATAAACAACGCACAGTAGCAACAATGCTAGATACTGGAAAGGCATTTGATAAAGTGTGGATACCAGTTTTAATCCACAAACTTATTACATTCAGTTTCCCAGACATTTATATCCACCTAATTGCACATTACCTATGGCACAGAAATTTCTATGTGGCATTAGACGTATCCAAATGAACGACGAGGGAATTAAAATCATGACAACCACAAGGTTCGTCTCTAACGCCTTTCTTTTCTTAACGTCTAAACTGCTGATGTAATGCACGAATCAGCAGTAGTACAGCTCTATGCGGACGACACAACAGTTATGAAACAAGCATCGAACCTAAACTACGCCCTTTTAGCAGTGCAGAGACAACTTTCAACACTTGAACAGTGTTACACACAGTGGCGAATTAAAGTAACTGGTCAAAAATAAATGGCCATTGTTCTCACGTAAAACAGGAAAGAACCATCTAGGAATCTGGCCATTTTACAGCAAATAATCCCATATGTAATAACAGCATGATATTGAGGAGTCATACTAAACAAATCCCTTACTTAGGGACCACACATTAAAAAAAATGAACAGGTATAGCAACGGGTACTTGCGCCTACTATACCCAATACTAAAGGCCCCTCGTTTCCCACAGAGGAAAAAATTACAAATATACATACAATTAATCAGTCAACTACTCTTATATGTATGCGAAATCTGGGGACGTGCAGCACAAACGCATATAAATAAAATTCATAAATATCTCGGTGATATCACTGACAGTGCTTGGAATACTATAAATGCCGAAATACACAAAGCATTAAAAATAAAGCCTGTCTTCGACAGGATTAGAGAACGGAACAAAAAACTGTACGAAGCTATCCCACAACACATCAACTTCAACAGTAACTCTATGCCGCTCTACGACCCAGCAGTCAAACGGAAATATAAGAAACCGTGATTGGCATTGATCGCTCAACCACCAACACTCCATAAAATCTTGCTTCACATCGTGCGCACCCGAGTGAAAGCAGCGCGGGATACAAGCTGGCGCACAGGTTTGGTGTAGGCCTGCGTGTTGGCTACTAAACAACTACCAGTTTCTAAACCGCCTGGAGGCTAAACAGCTACCAGCAGAATTCGGTTATAGGCTGTTCACGGTAAAGTGAGCACTTTTTAAGGTCGTCCCACCAGGCATTAGCGACTAATAAGTATGTTTCATTGCAGACTCACACATTAACTTTTGAGAGAGGTGAAAGTATACACCATATTTATGAGTCACATGGCAATGTTGGTGTTAAAAAGTGTCGGAAAGATAAAAATTGGCTAAAAGTAAAATAATGGAAGGGCCTTAAAAAGTGCTCATATTACCGTGAATAGCCTATGCTCCACTAAGTGTCAGCATCGCGGGATCCTGTCTGGTGAACTGGTCTGGTGTAGGCCTGTGTGTTGGCCCGTATACACCTACCAGGTTTAGCCAGGGTGGCGTTGTCCGAAATTCCACGCCTCGAGGCCCAAGGGTTACTAATTATGTACAGGCTTATTTTTCCCGGACACTACACAAGTCAAGCACATACCTGAAACCGCATTCGGAGGTAGTCAGGCCTGATCCACAGCTTCACCTTTGGTCAAGAGGTGTCTTTTGGTGCTGGGGTGGATTGTTTGGAGCAACCCAGCAGCTTTAAAAAGAACCAACACAAAATATCCTGATTAATTAGCCATTTGAAATTCACAATTATTCACAAGCCTATAATGCATTACCACACGACTCTTACACCACGCGAGTTAGCCATCGCTACCCGCCACACATCAACATGTAAAGTGATTAAATGCCACAGAACAATACACCTTCAACACGAGTCCGTACGCCCAGAAAGAGGCATAAAACACACGCCCCGCTGCCGGCACAGTGATTCGAACCAAGCGTCGGGGAAGTTAATTTATTTGGCGTCAACAACGTGAGTCGAAAGGTTCCTGGTCTCAAAGACACAACTACCACCGGATAGTAGTATGATGACACGGCAGCTTTGTGTGATGTCCGTCAGCCGAGAGAGCCAGTCAGCATCCTGCTCTTGGACAAGTGTGACGAGGGGATGTTTGGGGGCTCAGGGTGCTTGACAGTGGCTTTGCGCGACAATGCATCGAGTTCATGGGGCCAGCAGGAGGCGATAAATCACGCCAAACCCCCGAAATGAAACAGTTTAGTACGCACCGAGCTGCTGTCAAGTCATTCCTAGCCCACTGTCATCATGGGAAACACCCTTTTCTCTACATATGCTGTGCATCACACAAACCCTAATGCCAGCTTCCTGAACTTTTCTCAAAATTATAAGAGCTGTATATTTGGCTGTATAATTTCCTCGATTCGGATGAACAGGCAAATGACACAAGCATAGCATCAAACTGTGTTAATAAATCACTGCCTTATTTTATCTGGGCGCACTGAGCAAAAGGTTTTGTTGAATCAAAGAAAATTCGATAGGTGCAAACAAATTATTTGTTTGTATAGAAACAATGAAATATTTTGTTGCTGAAACCAAATTATTTTGTTGTTCTCATTTGGTTGTCCCACACTGTAAGATTTGGTTGGTGTAACTAAAGGTTTGTTTGGCTACACGTACATTAAACAGTTTGGGCCGATATAAAAAATTTTTATAAGTTCCACCGAGTCTCGAAACTAGATCACCTGCGTCCGAGTGCTACGCCTTGGGGCCAGTTTCACCACTTATTCATTAAACTTAGCTTAACTAAACGAAGGTAAAATTCTAACTTCATTTACCGGCTTTTAAGGTTGGTGCATTTCACCACGCGTATTTAGCAGATACTAACCCGTGTAGTAAATCTAAGTTTAGGGCCCGACATTTGAAGAAAATGGTGCACCTAGAAATTGGTGGCAATGATTTTGCTCAATAATCTATGGAATCTTAACAGAAAGAAATACGTAAATTATATAATATATCAAACATTGATGCATAACATACATAATATTCGTCATGAATTTAATATTAAAAATATTACATATATATAATTTGCATAGCCAATCTAACTTACATTTTTGTATGTATTCATATAACAAATATCAATTAAAACTGCATCGTAGGGACCGCAATTAATATTGTGATCGCAACGAAGGCATCTGCCGAATTTGTTTATCATAACTTTCAAAGTATCGTAATATGTTTCGGCAGCCATATTTCTTTCGTAAGCGGAGTTTAACAAGTTAAACGACCGAAAATGGGCGTTTAAACTTAAACTCTGGTAAGTTAAAGTTAATCGCGTTTTGACAGTGGTGAAATGCAATCGACCAGTAATAGTAGATGTAAAAGGGGAGTTCTAGCGCAACTCAATTTTCATCGAAAAATATGTGGTTTTTGCTCCAAAATCATGGTTTGAAATTTAAGAAATTAAGCTTTTTTAAAAACACAAGCAAATTTACTCCAAAGTCAAGCATTTTTACACCAAAATCAAGTAAATGTACCACTTTTTCAAAAATGTCCGAACAGGATTTCTGTCACCTTAAAAAACAAGCTATTATACCCCAAAATGAAGCAAATTTCTCGCTTTTCAAGCAAAATTGTCATGTTTTCCATAAATAGCAATTTGCAAGCGAGCAATCTAATTAAAGCAAATTTAAGACAAATTCGAGTGAAAATATTAAAGCATATAATTGATAGAATTTATAGATTTTATTCAACAAAAGTAAAACACCAATAAGACTTCACCAATAAGACTTTTTAAAGTCTAAAAATAAATAAAATTCTGAAGCATAGCCATTACTGATTCTATAATCCCAACCATCACAGCAATCCAAATCATAAACATAGTCTTTAAAATTAGAACATTTATATGATCTTTGATCATTTTTATCAATTTTTAAAACAATTTTGAAACGAACAATGTCCAATTCTTTATCAATGGACGTTGCTGTTTTTATAAATTCAAATTCAATATTACAAAATTCTAAAAGATCTATAATTTTATGCATTTATAAAATTTAAATATATATATGGATTATAAAAATATGATACTATGAGAAAATTTTAATTAGAATTATTATTTTTTATTTGATCAAAAATTCGAAAAACTTTTAATTGCCACTCAACTATGAGTCTAAAGAAAGTATTAAAATAGCGAAACAATTTCTTGTTTCTGTAAAAAATATTTTACATTATCCATTTAATAAAATTTAAAATGTATATATCTTCAGTGATATTTTCTTTCAAATTATTATAAGTTAAATTTCGTTGGCTAATTAAAACAACGTTACAAATTGTACCAGCTTTAACAGCTTTTTAAAATCTACACTAATTATTATATTTGTTTTATCTTTAACTACTGCTGATTTTTTCTACATAAGCTGTCAATAGCATATAAAGGTCTTCGTCCCCAAAATGAATAATAATTGATATCGCCATGATAGTTTGTAGTTGGCTTAAAATAAAGTTTATTATTTCGGTATATAGTATCTAATTTTATTCTTGAATTTCTAAAATCAATAAATGCCAGAAACATTTTAAGACAAAGATCATTTTAAATATCTAGCTCCAATTTTCTTTTGGAAAAATTTCATTCATACCATTTTTAACAAAAATATTACTCACATTACAATGATTAAACATTGAAGCATGCTCGGCGCGATCTTTCTATTAGTTTGGAAACCCACAATTACAAAATCAGGCATGTCAGAATGTAAATTATTTAACTGATCTTTTATATCAAAGTTAAAAACAGTTGTCCCAGCAGGAAATTCTATTTCTAAAAATTGCCAATACTTAAAACTGATATGAATTTTAGGATTTTTATATATTTTTTTCTTTCATTGCAATTAGTGTGTTAGATTCGTATTTAACAATAGGCCACACAATTTATAATTTCTCAATAACAATTTTACCTGGATCAGCATAAGTTTTATCAACTGAACCATCTGCTTTATTTAGTTTCATAAACAAATAAACAATAGTTATCAGACAAATTTCTAAAATAAGTGATTTTATAACCACCTTTCCAGTAAACTTCATTATTATCCCGAATAAAGCCAAAGAATATATCTTAATGGATACATTATTTCATTTATTTTATCACTACGAACAGATTTTACTCAAATTTATTATCTATACCAGTAGACTCTAAATAATTTTGTTCACTTGGTGATCTTAGCAAAATATTCATAATTGTGAAAGTTATTCCCGGATTATCAATAGCCTCAATAACATGCCCATGTTTTGACATTTTTACTCTAGAAAACTGAAATAAACAGAACAAACATCAATATTATCTAATTTTTCGTACTTTGCCTCATCTCCAACTGTATATCTCTTTTCAGTAGGCGATATTCTTCCAAAACATAAGCATCGTTTGGAAAAGAAAAGCCATCTCTTATTGGAATATCAAACTCGATTCTATTCTTGAAAATATTCAAATTCCCCCTCGTTTGATCAGTTGGGGGAAATGTTTGTCTCTCAAAACTCTCAATGCTTTTATAACTAATTTATAAGTAGAAATTTATTTTATATAAATAAAGGATTCAGAGGGAGTTGATCGAGTGAAATTGCTCATCGAGAAGAATAGAAATTATAAAAAGAACCATGAGGTAGAGTATGAAAAAAAATATATATATATATATCAACCATTAATTCGTGAATAACAAAATATTGGCAAAAAATTAGAAAAAGTAAGTGAAGAAAATAAAAATTTAATAACAGCACTAGTACCTGTTGCTGCAAAAAATTAGATTATCCGCCAACATCCGAAGAAACATAATTTGAAAAAGAATTATTCCCAAAATCACCAATGGGTATTACTCCATTTAAAAAATTTGCCACCTATAGCAGATGTTTCTACTATATATCTCGGAAAATATATTTCTAAAAATATAAATGTTATTAATAATACATTTGGTTTATGAGGAGATGGGAAGGTTTTAAAGTTGGAGATACAAAAGTAAAAATAGATGGTGATTTTCTATTAGTCAAAGATAAAAAATATGAACTAACAATAGGCCTTACTAATTTGTTAACAGAAAAAAAAGATGATCTTGTAGACAAATTCACTGGTAAAGATAAATTCACTAATGAGGACTATAAAAATTATGTAGAAATTGTTTTATTAACAAATGAAGAATATCAAAATTATGATCCAACTATGAGCGTAACTTCGAGTATAGGTTGGACGTATAATGAAATAATTAAACCAATTTATCACGAATATATAAAAAAAATCTCCTAGATCTGGTTAAGGCATATAAAAATACAATAGTTTGCCCACAGAACATATTTTGATGGGCGATGTTAGAAAATTAAACCATGGATTGTTAATTATGCATGGTAAAGAAAATGCAGGAAATAACCATTATTACAATGAAAAGTAAGTACAATGAATAGGTTAAACAATAAATTTTCTGATTTTGTTGTTAAAAACCCGAAAGGAATTCTATATCTAATGTGGGTTTTAAATGTTATTCCACGCACATTTTGGAATACTGAACACCATGGAAAAGGTGTGATAAATTGGACATTAAACAATTTAAATTTGCCTGAAATGCATTTGCTATGTTATAATTATTGTGGACCATTTACAAAATTAGACAAAAGATTAAAAAGAGGAGATGCAGGAATAAATAAATTAGATGAAGCTTGTAAATTTCATGATATTGCATAATTAGACCACAAAGATTTAGAATCTAGGCATGAAACTTATAAAGTTTTACAAAAAGAAGCAAAATAAATCATGTTAGATAAAAATACTCCAATTGGTGAAAAAATTTCTTCTGCTGATGTTGCCTGAACAGTGTTTACAAAAAGAAAATTAGGTTGGGGAATTAAACTGTGTTATTGTATATATATATATATATATATATATATATATATATATATATATATATATATATATATATATATATATATATATACTTATAAATGAAAATAAAAAGTTTAACTTTCGATATACCCATTGATAAATTAAGAGATTTGGGTATATATAAATTATTAACAAAAGATCAACTTGAGCGAAAAAATAAAAATTAGAAGAAGGCAAAGGTTTCTTGCTAACCTTTGCATTGCCAATACAAAAAAAATATTAAAAGGAAAAACCGGCAATGGTTTACATCATGGAGGCATTATTCCTCTCAAAGTTGCTGCTTTAACTGGCCTTGGTGCTTTAGCAGGAGTAAGTACTTCAATATATAATTCTGTTGAACAAACTAGCAAAAATTGAAAAGAATTAGAAGAACAAAAAAGACATAATTTAGCAATGGGAAAAAAGGTTGGAAAAGGATTCGTTGCAAAAAGAGGACGACCAAAAAAATTGACAATATACCCACTCTAATATCTATATTGAAAAAATATGTAAAAATATTAAAATATAAAAAAATTCAGAATTGTTTATACGATTGATGAATTGCCAAAAAGTATGCGCAAAAATGAATGTACTGTGGTAAATTTTGATATTTCAGCAAATTCAGGAACTCATTGGGTTTGTTATTTTAAATAAAACAACGATGTTTACTATTTTGATTCATTTGGAGGCAATATTCCCACTAATTAAATTAATTATTTAAAAAAATAGAAATTTTTATTGCAATGATGATCGAATTCAGAATTTTAATTCAGCTATCTGTGGACATTTATGTTCAATTGTTTTACGCCTTTTTTTCGAGAGAATTTAAGTTTAGCGATATAATTTCTATGTTATTAAATGACAGATATATTCGGTAAACCAATAATCTAATATTTAAACAAAAACTTTGGCAATATTGAGGAAGATTAAAAAAAAAACTATGTACATTCAAAATGCATTTCGAGTGTTTCTTCTTTACAGAGTTAGTTAAGCACTTGTTTTGGTTTTACAAAATCGTATGTTTATTTTCTGTGGCGAAGAATTGTTAATATAGGGGAACCTATAGATAAAAAAGATGCGATCAATAAAATATATTTTTATTTTTATTTATTTATTTATTTTATGCACTAAAACAGATATCGATTCAAAATATTAAAACAATTATATCTGATTATGCTCTAAAAGAAGATATACATTCACAATTCAATAACACTATTGCCGATTATATAAAACGAATAAATAATGCAAAACAGACATTTAAAAAAAATGTAGATTCAAAATATAAAACTGTGGTTTCTAACTATGCTATAAAAATGATCTAGATTCGAAATATAAAACTATTGTTGCTGATTATGCATTAAAAATTATTTAGATTCAAAACATAAAACTATTGTTTCTGATTATGCATTAAAAATGATGTTGAATCAAAATACAATGCTAGTGCTTTTGATTTTAAAACATATGTAGATTCAAAATGTAATACCATTGTTTCTGCTTTACAAGATCAAATAAGTAAAGTTTTCGTTTTCACAACATACTATGTTTCTATACAAAATCGCAGAATTAATAATATGGCTGATCCTATTGATGGAATGATGTCAGTAAAAGATATCTCGATAAAGAAATAACCGATAAATTACACGATTTCAACAAAGTGATTTTGAATTATTGGCATATACTTGTTGATTTGAAAGTTTAAAAAATAAAAGAGGATTCTGATAAAGAAATTGCTGATGATTTACAAAATTTAAACAAATCTGTTTTAAATAATTGTATGTGGGACACTTGTTAACTCAAAAGTTAAAAAATGTATGGAAGAAAAGTCTCATATATTTTACTTAACTGCAAAGTGGGATAAAACTAATAATATTTTTCACTTATAAAATAATTCAATTTTCTTTATTTTTATGATGGATTGTACTGTTTATAAAATAACTACTGATGATGACGTGATTGTTATCATGGGAAATACAAAAATAGATTACAGTAAGAATTTTTTTGCTAAAAGAGGCAATAATTTATCTTTTAAAATGAAAAATATATATATAAATATAATATGTCTTCGTATTGATTCTCAGATTATAATAGGAATATCTGTGAAAAATAAAGATTAAATATATTTCTTTTTTTTTTATTAAATGGAGAATACTTGATGTTTGATGTGCAAGGAAGTCACTAAAAATAATAATATAAAAACAGAAAATACAAAAAATGGGCGATTAGTTCAAAAAAGTAAATGTTCTATATGTAATTCTAATAAATCAACAATTAAAAAACAAAAATTTTGTTCACTACGAGAGGGAATAATTAATGAATAATATAAACCCATGAGAAAAAGTTTCCCAAGACAAAAAATATTTTCATATGGGATTGATGATTTATGGCTAATTGAGCTTCTATAAATGAATACTGGTAATTTAAATAAAGGTTACAAATATACTATGACAATTATTGATGTATTTTCGAAATTTTGTTTTGCTATACCAATTAAAGATAAAACAGCTAAAAATGTATCGAACGGTTTAGAATCTATATTAATGCAAATAAAACCAATTAATATACAAACTAATAATGGTTCAGAATTTTATAATAAAACATTTAATGAGCTTATGGAAATATATGATATTAACCATTATTCTTCATTTTCTGAATTAAAAGCTATTGTTGTTGAAAGATTTACTCGAACTTTAAAATATAAAATGTGAAAAAATTTGCTTTGAATAGCAACTACAAGTGGGTAAATATATTGGATGAATTAGTGAAAGAATATAATAATTCAATATATAGAACTATTGGAATGAAGCCAATTGAAGTTAATAAAAAAATGAAGAAAAAAAATATTGCAAACAAATTTTGTGTTTACGAAATCAAAATATAAAGTTGGAGATGTGGTTCGTGTGAGCTAACTGGAAATTTTTTGAAAAAGGTTATACAGCTAATTGGTTGACGGAATTATTTACTATTATTAGAGTTTTAAATTATAATATATTGGCTTATAAATTAAAAGATATTAACGGAGAAGAATAATGGGTAGTTTTTATGAATATGAAATTATGAAAACAAACTATCCCGATGAATATTTAGACGAAAAAGTTTTAAAAACTAAAGGGGAAAATTGTATGCAAAGTGGTTAGGTTTTAAAAATTTTCACAACTATTGGATTAATAAGAGTGATGTTTGCACATCCGAGTCTGCTTTCGCTGACGCTTTATATATTTTTAATATATTTTCTTTATAATTATATAATTTCAAAAATGCTATAACATAATGCTCATTGTGTTTAACGACCATTTTAATGTTCGTTCACTGTTGATGCTGTGTCTTTGTCATTGTGTTGATGTTTGTTTTAACATAAACATGTTTTCAAAAGTTTTAAAATACAATAAACTCTTTGATTATATTTCTATACTTACCATCATTAATTTTTCTATTCATATCTATTGTAATAAAACCATAATTTTCGCTCCAACATTTTGCACAAATATATTTAAATTGTTTTTAAGGCATATCTCCACCAACAAAATTATTATAAATATGCTTAAGTTAGAATCGCCTAGTCTACATAAACACAAAAAAAAATTATTGTCTCTTACCAATTGTTTAGGCACTTTGGAATAAGTTTGAGCCAAATAGAAAACATCTATATTTTTATTTCTTCCTCGAGTAAATATTCACTAATCATATCTTGATTATAAAAAATATCATCGTCAAATACAATTAGAGATTTGTTTTTGCATTTATCTAAAGGATTCATTTCCTCAGTGTTATTTTTATAATGGGCCACTAGTTGACTAAATTTTTTGGATATCATTTCAAAATCATCTTGTAATTGAATATATTTTGGTTGATTCAAACTATTAGAGCAAACAAGTATTTTATTAATATTTAACTATCCCATATTAAATAAAAATTTATCAACAAACTAGTTTTTCCGCCATTTTTGGGACCTACAATTATAGCTTTTATATTATCAGGCAGAAGCTCGCCATTTTTCTTATTCTTAGAAGATTCTTCAGAAATTAAAACACCAACACCCTAGTCAACTTTGCGCAGCATAGGTTGCTTTAGTTGCCGCTTTTCATTTAATTACAAATAAGTTTTGTAATAAATGGATAATACGACTTTGTCTTAACAGCTTAAGCTGTAAAATAAAGTTTTCAAGTTAACAAACAATAGTTCTATTCTTAGGAAGAAACTTCACTGTGATCTAATTCATAAAGATAAATCGATAGCATTAATTAGTTTTCATGCAAATTTTTTAACACCAAATATATACAATAATACTCTAACTACAATTGAAACAATAAGTGATGATATTGACAAAAATGAAGTTACCACAATCCCCAGGGGCCAATACAATGTTGAAACTTTAAAGGAAACTATAAATTCAATTGATCCATTTTCAAAAAATAACATTGAAATATCAACAGACAACGTGAAAAATAGAAAATATATCAGAACTAAGATTGATATTAAACTTGATAATCACTTATCTGATATTCTTGACTTTGTAATAAATATGACTACTGAAAAAGATACAATTTTTGTAGGCACTAAATTGCCTAATTTTAATCCATATAAAACAATCAATAATCATTGTAACTCAGCATATGGCATGTTCATAAAATATGATGAATCCAATCATTTGGAAACTGATATAATTGCTAATTTTCCACAAAAAACTATGCTTGGTTTTTGAGATTACATTAGCTATGATCCCCCACATACAATTTTGTGTAGAATAAATAATGAACTTTTAATTGTATTGTCTTAGAAATTAGAGACGAAAATGTAAAATTAATTGATTTTGATGGTGGTGACATCGATGTTTTCGAAATTATAGAAGTTTAAAATATTATACTATTTTAGTAGAAAAATGAATTAAAATTATATGTTTTGATATCCATATGGCAGTGTAACAATTTTAATTCCTAGTATAATTATCTTGTTATCACAATAACTTAATGCAATTTTATTAACTTCTACTGTATATGTTTTGTGTTTCTCACTCCTTATCAAATTCATTGTTCTATATTGAATTTTCTCATCAAACAAACAATTCTTGTAGTCTGCTAATGTAATTCTCTTATTAACAACACATTTTTGCTTTTAAACCAACTAATTCTTTATTTATTTTACCATTACCTATAATTTTCTTATTTATTTGTGGCATATTATAGATTTGTAGTTTGGATAATCACTTGTATCAAATTTTTCTATCATCGACTTCGTGTCTTTGTATAAATCTTGTTTTTATGTTATAAATGTATGAATCGGTATCTTCATAACATAGTTCAGTTTTATCATCATATTTTGGTTTCATTACTTTATAATGGAAATAGTACATCAATTCTTTCGAAATATAAAAAATTGCCATGCCCTCATTTATTGGCTTATAAAATTTTACATTAGTTTTATTCATGTGAATAGCTGCAAGATTCTCATTAATTATAGCACTTCTTTTGAAATTTGATTTTGACATTAATTTATCACATTTTTCTGCATCTATCAGTTTTATATCTACTCTGTTTCTAATATTTTCCATTGTTTTGCCAAACATAGAATTATACATGAGCTCAAAAAATATTTTTTGAAATCATTTTTTTCATTAGTTCTCATCTCTGTATTCATATATATATATATATATATATATATATATATATATATATATATATATATATATATATATATTCAGCCAATTGGACTCATCAAACATTAATATTCTATGTATTTTAATAAGTTTTAAACCATTATTTTGACACTGTTTTAAATTATGATAGTGAATTAAGTAATTTTCTTTTTTATGTAAAGTTGTTAGTAATTTTGATTATTTTGTTCCTGAAACTACCTAATTTTCTGGACAGAATGGTAAATATTTATGTAAATTATGTAGTACTTGTGGATAATCTAAATCAACTTCTAATATATAACAATACTCAAAATCATACTCCAAATATAATATTTTTTTACTCCAGTAATCTAAATCATTTAATGTATAATAAACCCAATCGAAACCACCATATGGAAAATATTGTGACATTGCCCAACCATATAAATTATTAGCATCGAGATATGCTAAATAATTTGATTCTTGATTAGAGTTAAAATCTTCTAAATATTTGTTATTGGCATTAACATATAGCTTACAACATTGTGATAATCCACCTCTGATTCCTTTTTCATTCATTAAATCATACCATAATTGTGTAATCATTCAAGCAGTTGATAAGTCATTTTTAACATTGCATCCCAAGATAATCCTGATGCCGTAAAATACCACAACAGATCTAAATCATCATGATATTCACCAAGATTTTTAATTTTAAATTGGTTCCATACATGTTTTGCATGCTCAAAATCAGCATCACTTATATCAGATTCATTTAATTTATTTTAAAATTCGCTCTTTGGTGGAAGTTCAGTTTATTCAAATTTCTTCCAACTATCTATAAAAACATATGGATAAACACTTTTTTCAATAACTAAGTCTACGTGTTCTTTTGGAAAATGTTTTTGTGTGTGTTTCATTTGATCTGTAGTTAAATTGTATGATAATTTATCTAAACTACTGGCCATAAATTTTAATGTGTCTATAAATTTAATTTTTAAATTTTCTGTGTTTTTCCCAAAAGTAATAAACTTTTCTTCATTATTTGCAATTAAATCTACTTATTTTCATCATATCCGAGCTCTTTAATAAATAAATGAGCATCATACCCAGCTAAATTATGGAAATAAATTGGTACTGAATTGGGTAATTTTAATTATAGAATACAATTATAACATACTGGATTTATGAATTTTCCACTTATATGATCATGATGATGTACTTTTTTTATTGTCCTCTGTATATTCATATCCACATACAGTACATTTATCTGAGTTCCTATATAATATTTGTTCTTCTTTTGTAAGTAATGCATTGGTTCAATTTATAAATATATTTCACCAATTTCTTCTACTTCCCTTTTCATTGATTGTATAAAAATTGTATTAGCATTTGGGCATCGATATACTACTGGAGGCGTATAATCGCTATAATTATATACAATATAATGACAAAACTAAATGCTTTGTGCATTGATATTTCATTGTGTATGATTCATCGTTTAGCTTTAAATCAATGTTATTTATTTGATCATTAGTAAGTTTATATCTTTCTTTAAGTGTATCTTTATAAAAACCATTATCAGTATCATCTTCAGTTAAAATTTGATATTTTTTGATAAGATTAAATTTATACATTTCTTTCGGATTTGTTTTAGTTGTTGATATTTTATTTAGAATTGATTCAAAATCGGCATATATAGCAAAAGGAACTTTCATTGTATTTTTAATATTTCTAAATTTTATTTGTTGGCCTTTTGGGGGTAAAGTGATTTTTACAGCTTCATTTTTCGAACAATCTTCAGTATATTTATTTAATTTTTGTTGGGAATAAATGAATTGAAGGCACATATCACATATGTAAGTTTTATGTCGTTGATTTTTTTTTTGTGCTGAAAGCAGTTTCGATAAATCTTTTATCCAACAGTAATGCGAGTTTGTATCAGTGAGTTTTAATGGATAAACCAAGGATTTCCTACCTTCATCTTCAATAGAGTATACATTTATGGATACGTCAATTTGATTTTCTATTTTTGGTATATCATCAATTTCTTTTAGATATTCAAATTTATATAATGCTTTCTCAATGTTAAGACCCACATTCTTATATCTGGATACTCTTTGTGGGTCGTTTTCTGCAGGAAACAGCGCAGATTTTACAGTCCAAAGAAATCATTTTTCATCATTGTTTTTAACACATATGCATGTTTTTTTATTCTTTATCACTTCTGGTAATGCAATATATGATAACCCATTTAATGGATTATAATTATTTATTGCTAATTGTATTCCAATTACTCTATCTGAAGTTCATTCAGGAACTCCTATTTGAAATTCAGATAATTGTGTGAGTAATTCTTGCTTTATAATTTTGTAAATTCTTATAATTTCTCCTTCGTTTAATATTTTGAAATTATAAGACTGAAATGTAAATAATTCTACTTGATTATTTTCCTTCTTGCGACAGTTCGTATATAATTTAATGCTATTTTTCACCCCTCTAAAGTTCCTACGATGATCGCGTATTGTCTCAAAAACCTTATTTTTTACTGAAGTTAAAAATTGAATGGGCTCTACTAACTTATAGAATTTTTAATGTTATATGTTTATATCCTACTTTTAAAAGCTGTATTAACACCGTAATTTTCATTGGTTCTTCTATTTCTTTTGCTAACAAACATATTAGTAGAATAGGGGAATATTTCTTTTAATTCGTTTTTATCTTGTTTATATAATTCATTGATATTGGCACCAGCTAAACGTAAATTTGTAAAATTATCCATTGTTATCCATTCTGTTACTCGCTTACTTTTATCTCGAGGTTGTATGACAACATTAGTAGAAAATGGGAAAATTTCTCATGATTGTTTTTTAGATTTTCTATATTTTATAGTGTAATTTGAAAAGGGTAAATTTTTAGTTTCTTTTTTTGTTGATTTATGATAAATGGCAGAACTGCAATTAAATCAGCTGTCCGTAGCCTGTACCACTATTTAATTTTTAAATCTCTACCTACAATTCTCAACTCTCTCAATCTCGTCTCACCCAACTCAACTGCGATAAAGCGCGGTCATTTTTATTGTCTATTTATAAGATAATAAATTTATGAATACTGCAGAAATAAGGGTAGAAATAATTAATGAAATGAATGAGCTTAAATTATTGATAATAATGAAATCGTTTTTAACTATTTATCTTTTTCTTATGAGGATATTTCTCATTGTAGCATTTTTTTACATATTGTTGTATGTTTGTCCTCAGTATATTTATGATGAGAAAATGAATTTATATATTTATTCTCTTTATATACTGTAGATGTTTTTGTTGAATAACTATCACGTTGGATTTCATTTGGAATATCTACTATTGCATTGTGTAATTTATTATTTTTATGCTTTTCGAGATATCCATTACAAACATATTTTCCCCATTCGCATAGTATTTTCTCATTTTTTAACTTATAGTGACTTCTATCATATTCACTAAATCATTTTTTGCATTTTGTTGTATGTTTGTCTATAATAGCTTTGTGGAGATAAAATGAATCGATAGATTTACTCTCTTTAGATGTTTTTGTTGAATAATCGACCTGTCGATTTTCATTTGTATTGTGTAGTTTGGGTATTTTTATGCTTTTTGATAGATAGTTTAGAAATATTTTCCACATTCACATAGTAGTTTCTCTTTTTTTTAATCATATTGATTTTTGTCATATTAAGCACATTTTTTACAAGTGTTAATATGTGCATGTGAAAACGTTCTATATTTAATACTTTGCCACACTTTTTACATTGATTTTCTTAATTTTCCATTTATTTAATAGTTAAAATAATATATTGAGAGAATGAAAAAAAAAATTTTCTTTGATAATTGGTTTCTTTGTAAATAAAACAAAAAATAGAATCTCTGCTCAACAAGTTGAACAATTCACTTGAATTCACCAAACTACAAGATCTAGAAATAAATAAATGTTTTACAGCTACAGATTTTGAAATTTATGAGTCTAAGTTTGGCAAAAAATAATAATTTATTCTAGATGGTCAACTTAAAATTTCATTCTAGAGCGCTATATCAAGATACTTGATAAAAATTCTCTGAAGCTAATAAATGAGAAGCAGGTTTTTATAGTGTATAAAGGCTTAGAAGAAATGAAATTTTAATATGTGCATGATATAGAGTTCTCTTTAAAAAAATCTTATTGATTTAAATCTTTTTAATATTTCTACTTGATTTTATCTTAAATTTGTTTCATTTTGATTGCTAGCTTGCAAATTGCTATTTCCAGAAAACGTGAAAATTTTGCTTGAAAAGCGAAAAATTTCCTTCATTTTGGGGTAAAATAGCTTATTTTATAGGGTGGCACAAATCCTGCTCGAACATTTTTGAAAAAGTGGTAAATTTACTTGATTTTGGGGTAAAAATGCTTGATTTTAGAGTACATTTGCTTGTTTTTTAGAATGCTTAATTTCTTAAATTTCAAACCATGATTTTGGAGCAAAAAACATTGATTTTGAAGCAAAAAACCACGATTTTTCGATGAAAATTGAGTTACGCTAGAACTCCCCTTTTACATCTACTAATAATCCTAGTTAATTCGTTCTTAAACTCGGCTTAATAAGTAAAACGTGTGTGGTGAAACCGGCCCTTAGTAATCTCAGCTAATGTGACAGCTGATGACGTTGGAAAGTTTTTAAATATATATACTACAAATATTGGGCAACGTGTGCAGACAAGTATTACATGTTTTACATCTTTAATTGTCAGTTTCTTGTTGCATTGTATAATTAATGTGTTTATACGATTGTTAAGCACCAATAGATGACTAACAAACACGGTAACTATCCTAATTGTCACAAAAAATACAAAGGAACTATCGAGCTGTATTTTCGAACGAAGGCAGTCAAATGAGTGGCAAAACAAATATATTCAATTGATTCAACAAAATATTTAGTTGACAGTTAAATTTATTTTTGGCCCAACACAGAGATTTTGTTTATTCAAACATATATTTTGCTAGACGAATAAAAGTAATTTTGATGTTTTTTAAATTTTATTTGCTCAACAATATAGTTTGTTAGGGCAACCAAATATATTAGGCCCTATACAAACGAATATTTTGTTCGGAGTTTCTCTCAGTGCGGTGTCTTATGTCAGTTCTCGGTGACAATGGCATGTAGATGACCTTGAACTTAAAAAATATGCAACATGCATCTGAACTCTGTGAAGGCACGGAAGCCCCATCATCTGTGGGCTTAATTGAACAGAAAACCACTGTAAAAATATACCGGGAAAGGCAATCGTGTACTACTTAGGTGAAAGTGATGTTAAAAGCATAATTCCGGGAGTGCGCATCTGACATACGTACATGTAGAACAGGCGCCTATCACTTTACGACCACATCGCAATATTGCCCACTACCCCTATGCACAGCCGCTGTCGTTGGAGACGTTTTTATAAAGGGATTATTAACATCCCCGCTTTTATGCAGGTAGGCTTATTGGCTGCAACGAACAAACTATACTGTTATAGCAACTGTGCATTGTGGTATAGGTTATTCACTGTAAAATGAGCTCTTTTGAAAGCCCTGATTAAGATCTCCTTCATGTAGGTTGTATGTTCTTCCGTCTTATGGAAGATTAACATTGCCATGGGCCTCATAACTTTATCGATGCGTTTGTCAAGTGAAATCGTGAAATTATTAAATAAATGTTTTACAAATCTGCAAATTTTTACTCTCCGATTCATTAAAAAATAAAAATAAAAACACAGAAAGCTAAATAAATTATTTAAGTTATCAGAAATGGTTACCTGGCACTTTTTATTCGACGTTAAGATACGGAACTACTTCCCATCCATCGTAACCAACTTTACCGGGTGCATGTCACTCAATGTGCCACTTAAAAAATATGAAGGTAGTGGCAGTGACTTTTTTTAAGGTTGATTTCAAAAATGTTCACTTTATCGTGAACAGCCTTTAGTGCGCAACACTGCGATGTGGTCGCCTAGTGACAGGCAACCTGTTATACATGTATGCACTTGCAGCTGCGAACTCCCAGCAATGTTGCGCCTACCTTGGGCTTCATTTAAGACGCCCGTCTACCTAAAGTTTTTTTCCGCGTGTTTGAAGCTGAGGCGAGGGAGCGTTAAGGACGACACTGCCACGCGCATTAAGTCCCCCTACGCCGCTAAGCGCAAGGCTCTGAACTGGCGTGCAGTGTTCTGGTCGTGCTGCATGTACCTATGGGACTTTCAGAGGCGACCTTATTATTTTATTGGTGTAAAGTGTGTAGGAAGGTTCAATGCATGCCCCTTGACTAGTTTTGTATGGATCTGACACGTTAATTTCGAGATACAGCGCTTTGGAAAAGCCGTTTTTAGCCATTTTGGCGTACTCTGAAATGGTGTTTCTAATTAACGTGAAGTCTTGAAAACACTTAACAGCCCTCGTCTGAAATGCGTGTTCTTGTCGTAGACCAGTACACTGGACGCACGTTTAATAGTTTCGTAGACAAACGTGTATTTCGAACACACTGCAACGCACTTCAAGCGCCAGGTAGACGAGTGCCTTAAGTAGTAGGATTCAGATGCACATGGTATAGAAATTCGAACGATTCCCAAAATATGTGGAGAGGTCCACAGAAAATATTAAATATTTTACTACCATTCCAGTTCGGATTTAGTGAGGTAAGTGCAGGAGCTGAACTAGCTAGTCGATCGAAGACACAGGGGATGAATACAAAACACTGCCTTGTATTATTGGCGATAATAGACGCATGACTGACTGTAGTGGTCGTACCATTACCTTTGAAGACCTTTGATTGTTCAACTGATGATGTCATTTTAATTGACGCTAATGGAGAAGATGACAATGGAAATGATCCTGCCCTAGCACAAACGACTTGATGATGACTGTGGAACTTAGTGGTTTACTTGGCAGTTACACTTGGAAGAAAATTTGTGATTAAAACCTGCAGGCTAATTTTCACTGTCCTATGATTACTCGAGTATCGGCTATCTTTTCATTGGCTACTGCTCCAAAGTGAAACCGGTTGTACCACCTTCATTGTAGCATGAGGTTCGGTTCTCATTTTATTGCAGGTTTGTGACTGACTTATAGTCGTGCAGGGAGTATATAATAAACTGTGATCAAATCGTGGAAATTATTCAAATGTACACTAATGTGCCAGAAAAAGTGGTACAGACGAGCCCCTGCGAACTGCATAACAGTGCATCAAATGTAGCCTCCTTAAGTTGCGCATATAAAGACATTGGCGTATGTTGTAACGGGCCCCACGTATGAGTATATGAATATGGACACACGTATGGAATCACCGTAACACCGCCTAGTTACGCATGTGTACAAGAGAACAGCTGTGTAAGAACCATACAACACAATACTCTGTGTGTGTATGAGTTTGTGTGTGTATATATATATATATATATATATATATATATATATATATATATATATATATATATATATATATATATATATATATATATATATATATGCCGCTGCTCCACTCTGCACTTTTACTGTTTAAATAAAAATTGTGTCTGGAGTATATTTATGAGAGAGTTCATTAGTGATCATATCAAAGCAACCTGGCGGGATACTGTTGCCCGGCACCATGTATGCTGCCGAACAGAAGACACTTCCACATTTACCCTTTTGCTTACCACAACACACTACAGTTGCGTGTACCATTTGTACACGAGGCGGGAGCACACAAACAGGTTCTAAGTAATTTCGATCAAATATGAATCAGACAAGTTTAGGGAAAATGGGGTAGGAATATAACTACTGAATGATAACCAGTGCTCAATAAAATTGTTTAAATATTCCCATCCTTCAATGAGGAAAATTCCCAAAATTCAAAAATAATAAAATCTTCAAAAATATTCGAAACTGTCCCTGGATGGCAATTCTGGATGAGAAGTTACTGAAAAACTCGAAACTAATTGTTGGGGGTAGTGGTTGTTAAGTTCCATACTCCCAAGGAGTCAGAAAGTAAAATGTCTTTAAAACTTCTACACTTGAAACGGTCCAAATCTTCGAAATCAAATACTATTCCAATATATATATATATATATAAATTCTTGCTTTAAACATTAACTGTCCTAGCCAGTGGTGGCACGAAACTCACTATCAAGTTCTTCATGGTAAACATACTGGGAAATCTTGCTCCTAGGTTGTAAAAGATGGCGACTGCTCAAAAGTTCGGGAGAAAGTTTAGTAGGATGCCAAGTTATGTGTCACTGAAAAACTTAATTAAAATCAAAAACTCTTTCTTAGCTGTTATGGATGTAGACTTGCAGATACTGCGTTAATTTCAGGGATGTGACGTATGCGGACCTCTCCCGCGGCAGGATAAATTAGCAAACGGGAAGTCAGCTACAACACGTAAGCTGACAACTTACAGACCAATAGTCAAACAAAATTAGCATCTGACTTCTGACCAGCTATCGCGGAGGGGGCTTGCTAGGGCCGTCTTAAATCCTCATGAGAAACATATATCTTCAATACATAAACTGAAGTCAGGACGAAGTACGGACTCCGTATCAAAGCTAATTGAAAATCCTATTGTACTACCCACTTGGGCGTGTGGCCTAACGTCGTCCTTCCCTTACGGTGACGTATAAATAACTGCTAAATAGCCTACTATGCTAGCCTATCTTAAGGAAGGTTCTAGACCTTCCGGCCAATCGCATGGCTCCAAACTTAAACATATTTAAAATGTTGCTTCAAATGACCCAACATCCTAATTGCATAGAGGCACGGGTCTTGAAACTGCGACAATACAAAACATAAAACTAGAAACATTAACGGATATGCGAGACCAATAACTTATATATATATGTTAGAAATAAAATTTTTTGCTGACATGGCATATGGAAACACACAAAATATTGTCATTGTAGATACTAATAATGAAAAACATTAAATTTAAATATTAAAAAGCAAATCGTAAATTAGGTGTGAAATGCGAAAATTAAAAATTATACATTCACAGATATGAGAAAAATGGTGTGCTACAATGTGTAAGATTATTTACTTTTAATGCCACGAGGATGGCAGGTTATCAAGTTTCAAGTGACTTTTAACATAGCATTAAAATAGGAGCTTACGGGATAGAACGTAGAAGTTTGTGGATACAGGAGAAGTTAAATTCTTCACAATCAACCATTTCAAAGGCGTACATCATTAGGGGTTCTAGGTCACTTTTTATTAATGGGATTATTGCTTAAATTAATCAGCTAATTAGTGTGTTTAATTAATCCGTCAAAGGATCGGATTAAGGCATGTGTATAAAATTAGTTTAATCCGATAAAATTAATAGGATCAAGTTAATTTGATGATTGATAAAAAAATAATTTTTTAAATTTGTGTGATTTTATATTTGGTATGTATGTGCAAGAAAGTGATAAGGATGAAGGGTGTTTATTTATTTTAGGAGAGTGGCAGCATCGATGTTCACTCTTGGACGTCTGGTGGTCGGATTAGGTGTGGAGGTGTATGTGCAGATGTATCGGATTTAGAAGATGTAGGAGGTGTTGTCGGGAGCGGACCGGGCCGGTTCAGGACCACTTGAGAAGTCAGTACAGGACTGAGGTGAATGCGGGGAAGGGGTGGAGGAGGGAGAGATGAGGTCCTAACAGCTCGCTGCCCTGTGGAATACTAAACTCAAGATGTGTAACAGCTGAGTTGGGAAACATGTATTTCGAAATAAAAGTTTTAAAATAATGAAGTATAGGATTAACAACGAGATGTTACAACCAGAACATATTTTATTGAAAATTAATTATAATGCAAACAGAGGTGATTACAATTTATACACGTAACGAATTGCTAGCTAACCACAATGAAATATTCTTACTATGGATACACAAAATCACACGAATCAACTACCTGTCATAATCACTCATGGACTTACACAAAATGAACGAGTTAAGACTATAGATTTATTGAACCACCTCATAAGTCGATAAAAATTATTTACCTTACGACGCACGTTACAAATGGACCACAAATTCAAAATATTAAAGTGTTCCAAAACTATTTCCCTGCCAATATATGTCAAAGAAAAACATACACTCAACAACTCGTAACGAATGAACCACACTAAAAAGACATTCATTTAAACACAGGAACGAAATGCCCAGAAGAATTACACACGTACTAACGAAAGAATCAAGGACCGATTTTATGCAATTTTACCTACAACGCAATCGAAACGAAGTATGTTACAGCTCAAGAATCTAGGTGTCACAAGTCACTTACCGCCTCAAGCAACGAAATGATCGAATACACGAACGTTTATGAAACATAAGTGAAACACGGAACAAGTTAAAACAATTACACGCAAATAAAATATTAAGCATGAACAACGAAATACAAGACAACTTACCCCATTTCCATGATTTACCTAACCACACGTTCAAAATTAAAACTCACAGTCCACTTACCGCCTCAAGAAACAAAATGATTCAATACACTAACTTCTAAGAAGCCAAAATTAAACATGTTAACACAATTACAAGGACATCAACTAAGCAAATACCAAAGGAACGCCTTACCCTCAGTTACACGTAATCACATAATCGCACTCAAAAGTACACGAAAAATGAAGCCCTTACAAAAGCAGCTTACTGCTCTGTATAGTATTTAAAAACATTTCACTGTTAACACACAATACAGCTTCAGTTGAAGCCTAGCGCAGTCAGCTTATGGAGTCTTGCAGCGCGTGGTATACGAAAAAAGCTACACTTATACAGATGTCACTCGCCCTCATCAGCTGTCTCAGAAATGTAGTTCACACTTTCCACTCATTCATCCTTGTAATACACGTTTATAACAATGTACGTTCGTAAGTAGCTATAATATTGTGAAATCTAAGTAGTAGAAGCGGAGGCGTCCTACTTCACTTTTGATTAATATTATTATCTCATTTGATATCAAATTGATTGAAAGGATTAATCCTTAATCCGGACCTAACCCGATCAAAATAATAATCCATAAATTGATAATCTGCTATAATTTGGTTGATTTAACCAATTAATTTAATTTAATTATTCAATTAATGTTTATTTCATTTTTTAATATTGTGTGAATTGATAAGTCTATATTTTGGTGCAAGAGTGTGCTAAGGGTCTTTATTTTCTTCTTTTTTGGGTGGGAATGGCATGGTTGCTCCTCACCCTCGGAGCTCTGGCATTGTACTGAGTTGTGATGTGTTGGGGAAGGTGTGTACATAAGTATTGTGTAATATTAATTTTAATGGTATCTGGGAGTTCCTTCCTATTTACCATCTGGCAGGTGACTGAGGGATAAGACATGTGCAACGATATCTGATTACAGACTGAGGTTATGACAGAGTTCGGAAAGGCGTATTTCTGTGAAATGAAATTATTAGAAAATGCGTAATGAAAGACAATATATTTTATAGAAAAATTAATTAAAGAAAAAGAGAGCTGAATATGATTTATGTCCACAACTTGATTCGACTAACCCGTCCAGTATGTTAGGGATATAATTTATGACAAACAGAAGATATTAAGTTTTAGAAATGAAAATAACGAAAATAATATTATTTATGCCCAAATACACGACAGTTTATTAATCTAATTAAAACGAACGCAACTATGTGACTACCAAAAATTGATAAAAATAATGTTTACGATGCATGTACTAGATTAAACAATGAACTTTAAAGAAAATATGAACAACTATTTCTCTGCAAATAAATTAAACAAGTTGCAAATATAAATTACAAACTGATTACAGGCAACAGAGTATATTTCCATGTGAAAATTTAATGACTGGCCCAACTATCCTGGTGTTATAAATAATGCAAGCAACATGTTAATAGAATTATACCTACAACAAAGTAAAAAACTATTACCCTATCAATGCTGCATAATTTAAGACAGACTAAATGGCACGAATCAAATTCTAAGGATTCACAAACAAATTACAGAACTTATTTCCATGTGAATGACTGGCCCAGCTACCTTGGTGTTATAAAGAATGGAACTAGTTAATCTAAATTCCCAACCAATAGATAGTTAAAAACATTAAATTACACGACTTGAATTAAACCATGCTAGTCCTACAACACAATAATGACGAATTCAAAACTCAACTGTTTGGAATAGACACATACCTTACAAGTTTAAATGTTTTTAGTATAATACACATCAGTTCGCTTGGGAGGTCGCTGTAGGAATGAATCCCGTGTAGCACTTGCTGTGAATTATAAACTGAGCGAGGTTTTCGAAGCAAATACACATCTGCTTCGGCCGCCATCGGAGCATCGACTAAGGTTATGCCGGTCATTATGTTATAAAGATAACATCACAAATAAATGTCTCAGCGAAAAAATGTTGTAACAACTATTTCCCTATGAGCATGGAAACAAATACTGAATCGCATGAAGAAACACCTACCCAATATCCTAGATTTAAAAATAAATCATTTTTAAACACAATTTCATTTTCCTGGAAAAAATAACTTTTAGATCAATAACTCACTTCCATTAAAAATAACGTATCACTTATAATTTAATACAGAACGATTTAGCACCTAAACACTTTTAGTTAACATGGACAACTAAATTAAATCAAGATTTCCAAATGAAAGAAACTATTTGCACACTATTCATGCACATTCTGAATTATACCTAAAACAAAGTCAAAAACTGACCCAAACTCCAAGCTTTAAAATAAATAATTTTTTAATACAGCTTCAGTTAAAACTTAGCGAGACTCGCATCGTGTGGAGAACGAAGACATATCGCTATAACTATCCATATGTATGATATTTAAAAAAAAAATCGCAAAATTAATAAATGTATACTAACCAAACGACTCGAATGAAAATTCGCACAAAGTTCCTTGAAAAACTATAAAATTATTTAAAATCAATAATAACTTACTTTTAAAAAATAATATAAATGTGTAAATATCTTAACGGAAATGCAGTTTATCGATTTGAATAAGCTTCCCTATCACAATATATTATTTTCTTTAACACACCTTCCGTCGAAATTCCACCAAGTCCCCCATTGCATGTGAAACACTTTTTAAAACCGTCATTAAAATTTTCAGAAAAGGAATTTACCAAGCAAGTTTTACCAAGCAAAAAAAAGTTATGAACATTTTTTACACTGTATTTCACGAAGAGTGTGAACAGATATCCATGTGTACAGAGTCAGGACAGACAAGAGACTGAAATGGCTTCTCTGGGCTGCTGACTAGTGGTGCGGTTGGATGATACTACTTTGTACTCCCTCCCTCCCCTTCCCTTCCCCAAAGTGCGTCTTTGTCCACAAAGAGCCCTGGTTACCTACCTCCCCTCTGCCCACGAACTTGGACGGTGCTGGGGTGAAGAACATTTAAGTCCTTGTCGTGAAAGCCGTTGCAAAAGAAGAAAGCCTCCAACCCCAGTCACTGACCTGTTTTGAACGTTTTCTGGCAGTGAATACAGATGTTACAAATCCCACTGAAAAATTATTTCAACACTAACAATTAAGACTGAATTTCTATTAATCCCAAAAATTACAGAAAATGAATTTTAATATGCAAAATTATATCTCATTTTGGACACATTTACTATATAAGAAGGGAATTAATTAGTTTTTGTCTCAGTGTTAAGTCAACAGCTACCAAAATCGCATCATGTGCATGCATGTGAATTGCATTAGCAGTCTACAGTATCGAGAGTTAGGCATTTGCAGTAGATCTGAAAATGACGCCTAATGTCCACAGCACCAAGAGTTACGCCAAGCATCCACCCCATAGAGAACCATTGAGAGTTACGCCAAATGTCGACAAAACTGAGAGCTACGCCAGACATCCACAGTATCGAGAGTAATGCTGCAAAAATCTACAGGGATTACTTCTCTCTGCACCAGCATCACCTCGCAACAAGTATAATGTGACCAAGGGCACTGCTGCGATAACTGTGATTAGGAGTGTGTAGAAGTATTCAATGTGATTCTAGCTTATGGACGGGCGGAAACATTGTTGAGTTTAGACTATTCTAAATGGTGGGTGTTACCTAAAGAGTTTATTATCACATTTGCATCCCACTAAATAAAATTAGTGTATCCATTCGTTCCTGAACATTTAAGAGCAGGCGAGGCTATTGTGTTGTATTTTCCGTGTGAAGACTGCCAATACACATGCCTGCTTTCGTTAATGATGTCAACCAACAACATATGCGGAGGGATTACATGTCGCGGAGGTTGGAACAGCAAATAAAATCTAGACTTAGAGCCGATTTAACAATGTACGATTCCGGGGTTGACGAAGTGGATTCCGAGGCTACTGCTGAGATAGGTTTGGAGACCTTCTGTACATACAATATAACTTGAATTTTATAGTGTAAAAGAAATAACATAATAATGATGTGCTACATGCAAGGACTTTAAAATCATGAAGACAAGTATTTTGTAATTAGAGAACTTGCCATTTTATATGTGAATGATGATATTAATAGTAAAGAATTAAGTTTCAAATCTCCCGTGTCTTGGTCTGCCTTAAATCCGGAAGTTAAAATTACGTTCCAGCATCAGACTTACGAAGTGAGTAATTTAAAATGGGACTCTAATGAAGCTTATGAAGACCATTTCCAGTACATTAACGACACACTCCTCGAAGATTATCCCATTTATATGTTGGGAAAAACACAGAGAAAATTTTAAAAAGTTTGAGTAATGCAGAAGTCGTAAACATTAGAAGATATCACGACTGTTCAAGCATTACTACGAGAGTAAAACACTATAACATTAATCACAGTGGGAAAAATGTTTTGTTCACAGTGCAAAAGCGAAGCTATAAGAGAGTATATGTATCAGTATCCTACCTATGTGTCAAGATAATAATTTAAAAAAAAATGACTTGTTGCTGGTTCATAGCTGCATACAACTTTGAAATGGAGACATTCAACCCAGAACAGGTGTATGAGAGTGTGGTTCAAGTCTAAAGACAACATGTTCTTACAATTACAAATGTTCAATGGAAATGAGCACTGGAACTTTTCACAAAGTTTCGCAGGAAATATATATAAAGAACTATTATTGTGTTATGAGCGAGATGACTACTCGGTTTTTAACATGTGATCCGACCACGAACTGTCCTGTTCTTCTGGGTATCTAAGTTTTAAAACTATAGGTGAAGAAATGACTAAGGAACCAGGGCCTAAACCAATAAAATATAGATTAAGTAGAGTGTTTTACAACAGCCCTGCAGTTTGGAAATAAACATGTAATAACAAGGAACACATCACACAAATGAAAGGAAGTAGCCGCCTTCAAATGTCACCTTGTGGAATGTGGGAATGCGAAGTATGGCAGAGCAATGCTTTTGGCAGTAAATCCGACATAACCAAGATGTCGTTAACCAACTAGTATGTTCCCATACTGCAAGAAAATTTAGCTAACTATATACAGAAAGAATTGTGTACTGGAGCATCAGTTACAATTACTTCATTGCCCAAGTATTACTCCAGGGTACAGGAGAGTGTGGTTTCGATTTGAAGAATAAGATAGTCCACTGCAGATTCAGATGTGTAATGGAGAAGAACATTAGTGTTTCTTGTTAATCAGTCCTGAATATACTTTAAAAGTTTTCAACGTTTGTTTTGGGTGAAGATTTTGTCCTTTATATACTATGTGTACTGACAGCAAGTTACCTTGCAGTGAGAACGAACTAGCATTTTAAACTCAAGCTGGACACATCACGAAACACACATCATGCGAGAAAATCGAATACATCATGCAGAAGGAATGTTGTTGTTCTATTCCTACAGTATGGAGCGAGCAATTTAATAACAAGGAACATTTTACGTACATATGAAACCAAGAATTAACTACTCCCTGTGGCATGTGGGAATGCAAAGTTTTTCAAAGCAAGAATATTTAAATGATAAACAGTGATGTCACAACGGCTATATAAAGGGATGAATAATTGGTTAAATTGTCAGTCATGGTTAGTGTCTTTGAACCTACAGATGTATACAAAGTCCTGCAAATAGGATACAGAAGAGTTTTCTTTAAGCTGTATGATGGTATTTTACAAGTTCAAGTATGCAACAATATAGAGCAGTGGTGCTACACTTTTGAAAACAGTCTTGGCACTCCCTTTGGTGAAGGCATAGTATGCAAAGATTGTGCTGTGGGGGTATCTCCACCCGATAGTGAACTGCCATCTACACTAAAAGACCTGATGATAGCCAGCCTTACCGAAGAGGTGGCAGAGGAATGAGGTAATGGAGTAATTGCCTATCAACTCACCACCAGACCTCACCAGGTATTCACCGTCTGCTGGAAGGAAACCTGTGATGGAGACATCCATAACTTTATTTTCGAACAAGGAAGTATAGTTTTCCCATCAATGTGCTACATATACGCATGTAAAGTGGCTAATTCAGAATAACATAATCCAAATGCCAAGTACTCTTTCGTCGAGCATGGTTTGTATTCTGTAACTTATGGCTTGCCATATTCACATGTTGCTTTTAAGGATATGTGTGAGTCAGACATTAATTTTAAGTGTACATACTAGCCTGGATGTTTTATAGCACGTAATGAGCCATATCATTTTGAATTTACTTTAACTGTATCAGTTCGAAATGTCTTGTAAATCAGTGCAGACCGTACAGATTAGAGAAAAAAACTATCTTTAAAACTGAGAATGAGCAGATTGTAACAACATTTTGTGAGGAAGAAGAGTATTTGAAACATGTTATTTATACAGTAGATAAAGTTTTACCATTTCAGTATTTCGAAGAATGTGACAAAGATATTCATATGCTTGTACATAATAACGAGGAGTTAGGATACTTATTATATACTGGGTGTGTTTCATCAAAGTGTTACGTACACTGAGCAATAAAACTAGCAAAAATAAAAATTTTGTCCACAATCACTGTTTAACTTTAAACAATAGCGAATGATTTTCAATATATATACATTGTTCTTTAATATTTGATCTCAGTGAAGTGTTGGATTGCAAACGATTAACGTGTATTTTCATCCGGGAAACCATTATGTTAGTTTCAAACCTGGAAAGTCTAATATAACTTACGTATTATGGTGTAATGGTCTTCTCTTGCGATATTATGTTCCATTTATAAGTGATTTATTTTCCACTAGAAGACGAAAAAGTCATGAATTGATTCAATGCAATGATAATACTAAATATCCTGTGTTTTATATGACTGCAACAACACCTCTTCCATCTAGCATTGAAGCCATCAGTTCACACTATGTCGAAACACACGCAGACTAAGTTGAAAGTGTCATTTTACATTCATCCTAATGTAAAGATGTTTGCGTTCAAACCAGGGCATAAGAAACACTCCCCCCTTGAAAGCAGAGTTCAACAAGAGGATTTAGATACAATATTACAAAAGTGTATGAAAACATTGTTTACAGAAGTTGTAAATAGCTTATAACTTGTCAAACAACCTATACTTTCTAAATGTTATTATTTTGAAACACTTTGTGTTAGTGGTATCTATGTTTGTATAAATTAAAAATCATCCTGTAGTAAAATTGTTGTACATAAATTTGTGTATCACCGTGTACTTACTCGTGCTATGATTTGGTATTTATGTTTACTTCTTAAAAAAAGTTGTGTATATATTTTTTAACAGTTGGTCAATAAAAAAATGCTTTAAAATGGATCCATTTGTACGTTTATTTAACCTCTTCCCTTTATAACTGTGAAATTAAATTTGTTTTCCTAAGTAAGGAATAATATTGATATATAAACATCACTAGTGGTATTGCAAAGTAGATTTTAGTAATAAAAAAGGCTCAAGGTAGAGGGAAAAAAATACTGGTTAGAAACAAGTAAAGATATTTTAAACTGTGTCCAGAAAAGATACTATTATTTTACAATGATATTTTCCAACACAACACATTTACACAAAAAATAGTTAATTCTTTTGCCGATCTCTGTAGCACATTTGGATAATGCTACAGTTTAGAGGTTCTGGGTTCGAATCCTGGGTAAAACATGTTTGATTACAACGTAGTTTGAAGTCAGTAACATTATAAACTGTTAAAAATAACAAATGTAGCATAAAATCCATCTAGGAATATTGAACGAAACAAGCACTGTTTGATCATTCATTTAAAAATATTTAATTAAATTATATTCGAAACAGAAATTCGTTTGTGTACGTAAAATGGATACAAAAAGTTTCCAATTGCAATTGCAATGCATTAAATTCTGGGTTAAGAAGCTCGTGTTGGAGTAACAATTGTTTGTGTACAAAATAGGTAAATACGAACATAATTCAAATTAAATGTAATTGCTTAAAACCGAATAAATACCCATATTCCACATTACATTCCAAAGTGTGCATGCTAAAGGTTAAAAATGCGTCCGGTTGTAAAATAACCCTTTTAATTCCATAAATTTGTGCTAAATTTGGTTAAATTTTACGTGAAATATGTTTAAAATATGTTAATGCTTCGATTTAAACAGATTTGAGTCGAATAGCGACATATGAATAATTATAAGACATGGGAGGGTGTCCGGCTTATATATAGGAGGTCCTACCCGGACCTCCTCATTTGCTAATCAACCGCCATGCAGTGAGAATCTCCTCTCTTGTACGTGCTCGCTAACACATAATGGTGGGGCCCGTATATACTTCCAGGACCCACCAAGGCACCACTTCCGGGCGATAAACAACTTCCAATTACAACCAAGCGCAATGCATTACGGCAACTGATAACAACATCCTGTTACATGTAACACACACACACAAGTGCAAACATGTTTGCCAACATAAACTTGTGATCCATATTTTGTCAATCTAATGTTATTTATATATATTTCCGTATACCATGTTGGACTTTTCCCTAAGGTAGCTCCATAAATTTCGCTATTAATTTTAATAATTGGATTTTTGAAGCGTGTACTTTTTGAGTATATAGTGTGATGGCCTTGGCATGTATTTATATCACACCGTATATTTAATAGCATAAAATAGATGTTCAAATATTCCCGCCTAAAAACACCCCTCTTTTTAAAATGAAGGAAGGGAATATAAAAAATATGAAAAAATGCCGCAGTACATTTAGTACCTACAGAACATTTATTTATGAATTATTTACAAAATAAAAAATACTAACATATAATCACGGATTGTAAAACAGTTCCACATGACCAAGAATATGCATGTCACCAGCAATACCAACTAATTTCCAATACAACCAAATCTGATCAGGTTCCATCTTCATCTTCTTACGTGAATACATAGACGCATTTCCAGAAACAGTGTGTTAAATTATAACGTTATTTTAGGATTGGAATTTTTAGGTCACTCTTGTGCGTCCATAAATCTGGAGGATTTTACGCTTTCCTTCGGGTTTGCACCTGGTATCAATATAGATTTGTATTCGGGTGAGTGTGTCCAGGTAAATCAGCTGGCTTCAGAAAAATCTGTAAATGTGTCGGGAAAATTTGAAGAGAGTTTGGAACTTATTCGACAGAAATTTAATTTTGTTAATACATCCCAAATAGCATATATTTGGTGTGATGATACTTAGTACTGGTTGGTTAAAAGGAGCCCTTATTTACCATGAAATTTTTATAGCATTCCAGTGTGGAATGTTAGTTTACCCAAGGTTTTATATATTTTTTTAAGCAAAGTGAATTTTATATCGTATGTTTTAAATCAATTGAAGAGTTGTGTGAAGCCCAATAAAGATTCTTGAACTTCGATTTCTGTAAAAAAAAAAAAAAAGAAAGATTGTTGTGGCTGACATCACAAATTAATGAGGGAATTTTACAATACTTCTACAATGTGGACTGAAACCTGCAATAATTATCAACACACCACTCAAATCCAAAGGAGTGCTCAATGTTTAGTCTCGCCTTCTGGAATGTGAAAATGTAAGGTATGGCTAAGCAACACTTGTGCCTGCAAATTCGATTTAACGAAGATGTAATTGGGAAAATATTAAACTACAAGATGGTTATACAACTATTCGGTGATGCACTCGTGACTAAATGCTGAAACATTTGTAAATAATTCGAAAATTATGTAACAGCATATATAAAAAGGAAGGTCCCTATAACGAAATGCCAGTTATGATGGTGAGATTCGAATCGATAGTCAACTATGCAAATATTACTCCGGGATACAGGAGAGTATGGTTTCCTGAAGAAGAAGATATGCCATCACAGATTCAAATGTGTAATGGGGAAGAGCATTGGCGTTGCTCCTTAATTAGTCCGACATATACTTTAGAAGTTTTTAGACGTTTGTTGTGGACACCAGTGTTATTTGTATAATCTACGTCCAGATAGTAAGTTGCTCTGCAGTGTAAACTAACTAGCATGTGAAGCTCAAGTTAAACACATCACCAAACGTATTTCATGCAAGAAAATTAAATATGTATTGCAAATTGTCTGCTGTTCTATTCCTACGATGTGAAGCAAACATTGTGACAACAAGCAACATGTTACTCTCATAGGTAACCAAGAATTAACGTCTCCCTGTGGTGTGTGGGAGTGTAAAGTTTTTCAGAGCATGAATGTGTAATTGGTGGAATGAGCCAATGAGAAGCAGTGACATCATAATTCGAACCTATATAAAGGAGGGTTTTTGGTAATACACTGTCAGTCATGGTTAGTGTGTTCAATCCTATCGGTGTTTTATGAAGTCCTGTAGGTAGGTTATAGAAGAGTTTTCTTTAAACCTTTCGACAGAGTTTTACAAGTTCAAGTGTGCAATGATATCTAACATTGGTGCTAAACCTTCGATTCGTGTCTCGGCACCAGATTCGGCGAAGTCCTGGCATTCAATGATTGTGTTGTGAGGTATCTCTGTCCTGACAGAGAGCTACCATGTACACTAGAAGACCTTATGATAGTTAACCTTAGTGAAGAGGTAGAAGGAGTATGGGGAAAAAGAGTAATCACCTATTAAATCACCAGACCTCACCGTAGAACCACTATCTGCTGGAAGGAAACCTGCGATGGAGACATCCACTACTTTTATTTTGAACAAGGAAGTTTACCATGTCTGTCTATGTGCAGCATTTATGCGTGTGGAGTAGTTAATTCAGAATAGCATTCACACCGAATGGCAAGTACTCGTTTATTGAACATGGTTTTTATTCTGTAAGGTATAAACTAGCATATTCACATCTCACTTATAAGGAAATGTGTGAGTCTGATATTCATTTTAAATGTTCATAATTACATCGATACATGTTAAGGTATAATAAAATATGTATATTTGAATGCACTTTAACTAAATGTACTAGTTCAAAGTGTCCTGTGAATCAATGTAGACTACGTTTTTAGAGAAAAATGTAATTTTAAGACTGATAGTGAACATACTGAAAACAACGTATTGTGGGGAAGAGCATTGTTTGAAACATGTTATCTACACAGTAGATAATAATAAACCATTTCAGTATTTGATGATTGTGATGAAGGTATACATATGTATGTTCATGATCACAAGAAGTTTGGTTACTTATTGCTTACTGGGCATGTCTCATCAAAGTGTTACATATATCGAGCTGTGAAATTAGGAAAATTTAAATTTTACCCACAGACACTGTTCAACTTAAAAAGGTAGAGAGGGTTTCCAATAATATACACATTGCTCTTTAAGAATATCTTTCAGTCGAGTATTCGATCACATACAATCAACATGTTTTTTCACCCAGAAAACCGTTACGTCCCCTAAAACCAGGGAAGTCTAATGCATCTACTCCTATTGGTCTAACGGGCTTTTGAGAGAGTTTACAGAGACTTAGGACAGAATTTTTCATTTAAGAGTGGTTTACTTTCCGTTAGGGAATGAAAAAAGCCATGAATTGACTCAATGTACTGACACGACAAAATGTCCTGTGCTTTACATGACTACAACTACTTCTCTTCCCTCTAGCAATGAATCCTTACACTCACACTATATTGAAACATACTCAGACCTAGTTGAAAGTGTGGTTTTACATTCGCCTGACTATAAAGATATTTGTATTCAAAATGATCCTCGGAGGAATAAACCAGTACGTAAGAAATGCTCCCTCCTTAAAAGTACTCTTCAGAGAAGAGGATATAGATCCAATACTAAGAAAGTGTGTGAAAACAGTGATTAACGAGCTTGCAAACAGCCTATAATTTATACTTGTGTTTGTTAAAATAATTGGTATGAACATTTTGACTCATCCTGTATAATAAGTGTAACATTTGGTATGAACATTTTGAGACATTCTGTATGTTGTGTACGATTTCGGATATCCTGTAGAATGTTCAGTTCTTATGAGTGTTTCAATACATATGATGTGTATGTTCCTCATTTTGTAAATAGATGCGTTATAAAATGAATTGGTCTGTGTGTTATTATGTCTATACCATGTTCCTTTACAAAGTGTGAAACACATTGCAAATGTACCCTTAAGACTCTAAAGTAGCAGTGTGAGAAATACATTTGTTTACTTGATTCTAACTAATAGAGAGATTCTTAAAGTTTCTACAAGTATGTTTTAAAGTCAATAGTGTTAAATTAATGATTTCTAGCAAAACCAGTGGCAATTTACTTATACCAAACAAAATATATTTTAGTAATTTAAAAAAGGCAGAGGAAGATACGAGATTCCCGAAAAAACCTAACAACAAATCCACCTATTCGTTTGTTAAAGCACTGGTTAAAAACTAGTAAAGCATTAACGTCTTGAATAGTTTGAGACTCTATCCTGAAAAGATGTATGTTGAAACATGATGATTCCCAACACACCATCAGTAATTAATAATGGAAAATCGTTCATGTCGCCAACCTCCTTAGTGCAGTTGGTGTGTGTGTGTTAGCTAACAACTCGGAGTTTCTGTTTTCAAATCCCAGGTAAGACATAGATGATAGTTTAAGCTGTCCCCCTTCTAAGCTTTCAAACATAATATATGTTACATAACACTTTGCCATTCTTCCAGGGACTATTTACATAAACACCTAATATTTTATAATTAAATATAACAATTCCAATTGATATTCCCCAATTCAGAAAAGAAATTAATCACACTAATTGCGTAAAATGTTATTAAATGTTTAATAATTATTTCGATTCATATTACATTAAAAGCTAGTATTGCCACATAATTTCCACGATACATTTTATAACAGAAACTTGTTCATTCATTTTTAAAAATATTCTAATTAATTAATTAACTATTTCTAATCGCCGTTACTAATTCAATACGCATATTTCAAACTATATCACCTTACATTTCATATTTCATCATACTTTCCACATTAAAATCCTGATAATTCGTTCCTTTGTGAAATGTGTCTTTTATTATTGTATTTTTTGTTTTAAAATTAATTAAATTAAAATTTAAGGTAAAACATTATTCAATTGCTAGAAATATATTTTAATGTCTTTTCAGTCGATTTTACATGTGTGTGTGTGTGTGTGTGTGTGTATACACACACACACTATGTAAGGGGGCGGGGGTGTCAGGTGTATAAATACAGTTCTATGCGCTCTCGGAGCCATTCGTCATCCAACCACCATGGGAGAAGGTTCTCCTCCTCTGATAGTGTGAACATATCCGCGCTCATCACACTGAACTGCTGCTCTGCATATGCGGTTACCGCTTGGGACTTCAGGAAACCACGCCGCTGTCAACCACCGAGGGGTTCACTCTCACCGGCAGCAGGCAGCCGCCCGCCTTGCTAGCTATGGGATTCGGTTTCCGGGTTCGTTCAGCGCCTGCTGCCCACCGCCAGACAACGACCAGTCGCGCCATTGTCGGGGGTTCGGTTCCGATTGGCCACTCTGGGTTTCGGAACAGTGGCCAACTTCTGCAATACCGCTTGGAGGTCGGCCAGCCGCCTCGCTTGCTTTTATCATCGCCTGGGTCTGGACACCTGCTGCGCCAGCCACCTGTGGTCTAAGCCTGCCTCTTCAGGCCACTAGCTGGCGACAGCCGATGGGCTCTATCGGCCCATAGCCTCCTGAGGTTCAGGGTTTCAACCTCGATCAGCCCACAGATGCTCAACGCCCATATTCAGCTACCTCTTTTGGTATTGTGGTAATAGATGTTATGTAAGTAAATAGGTATTTTTAAACTAGTATTGTATTTCTGCCAGGAGTGTTTAAATAAATGTTATTATTTAATTTTTTTAACTCATGTTATAAATTTTTCAGCGGTATTTAAAATATTTGATTAAAATATTTTAAGCTATTTCGTAATGATTTCCTGGTAACTTTTAAATATTTAACTGTGTTGGGTTGGGCTCATAACTGGGACTTTGTGAATGATAGGCTAGAGAAAATAATAGGAAGAAGTGCCCACTCTTCTGTAGAGTGATAGGAAGGTGCAGTACACCTTTCTCCTATCTCTATGGTGATGGATGAATCGAGCAGAAAGGAAATATGTACTTGGTGTGTTTGGGTATGTGTGAGAGTTGGGTAGTTAGTTAGTATTTAAGTTATTTTAAGAATTGTTGGGTGGGTGCATGACTGCGAGTGTGTGGAAAAAAAAAGTAATATTACCCACTTTTTTCAGAGTACCAGGGGGGCTTAATATGCCAGGATTCCACTATCTAGCCATTAATGGTATTGTATGGTGATGGATGAATCAATCTGAATGAAATTGTGTACATGGTGTGCATGTGTATATGTTTAAGTGTGGGTAGTTAGTGTGTGTATTTAGTTAGTATAGTTTGTAAGTAGTATTAAGATATTTGTAAAATAAATTTTTTTAAATAGTAATTTTTTTAAATTAAATTTATTTTCTTAGTTATGTTAGTCTTAAAGAGTAAATAATTACAATATAGTACAATATTCCCTAGATAGATTTTGTTTTCTCCAAACTCACTACAAGTATCTGGAAAAAAATATTGTTTGCACACTCTTCAAACTTTAAAATTTATTCAACTTTAACATAGTCAAGTAAAACCGACTCAGTTTATGTCAGAAAACTTTTTTATTTAACTTTTTTTTCTGAAAAAGTAGAAATAATATTTCAATTTTACAGCAATATTCAAAGTTATGTATTGCGGTAAACATATTTTGTTAGTTCAGAGGTCAACACACAGCCTAAATTCATTACATTTTACATTACCTACATGTATTAGATGTGTCCTAAATACCAGCCAACCAGCTGTTATGAAGCGTGACGAACAATCTGGCCGCCCGACAGAGTAAGCTTGTAGCTAGCCGAGAACGCAGTCATTTAACACTTCAGACTAGGAGGACAGGTGCCCCGCCACCTGGTATGAAGCGAAGCAGCCTACTAGTCATCTGTCATGGAGTGCGGCATGGTCCGAGTAACCGGTGCAGGGCAGGGAGGGGAAGAGGCAGTGGTGGAGCAGTGCTCACTGCCGCCAGTATCTAACCACGAGAGAGAGGATATAGGGATATAGCAGGTCGTTGCATTCAGGTGCAATGCGGAAAGGTCTAGAGGCCTCACTCCCTGTACACAGAGATTTTCAGTCACAGCTCAGAAATGAATTTAAATTTTGAATAACAATAAAGTGTTTTGCTTCTCTTCATATTCCAACTGTGTTTCTATGTTATAATATTGAAACACTAAAACTAGATGGTTGACTTAATATAAAATCATATATTTGTCAACCCTTTTATTTATTAAAAAAACTATACCTATGCTTGTAAAATCTTCACCATTTATTATTATAATGTTTTTATTGAAATTGTTTTTCTTTCGGGCAGATCTATTAGTTGTGGTAAGTGGTTATAATGTTTGTTCTTTCTGTGTTGTTTCAGAACGTCATGGCAAGTAATTTTGTTGTTAGTGAGTGCATTACTTGGGGGGGGGGGGGGAATTAAGTTAGACAGAATGAGTGACTGAGAGCGACAAAGCTTTGAGAGTTTGTTGGAAGATCTTTTCGTTAGCCATACAGAAAGCGAGTATGAATCGTAAACGAAAATGTGGTCTATAGCAAACCATCAGAGCGTTGTCTCGTCCAAGTGTTGGCATTTCGATATGTTATCGGACGACCTTTACTTGAGTGATTCTGACACTGAATCACTCACGGGAAAGTCGTCGCCTGTAAAAGATCGGGACACGACAGCTTCCCCCAAGTGAAGTCGAGTCAATCTCCTGTTAGATGACCTCTATATATCTGAGATGGAGAGCTCAGTTTCTTGTAGAAAGAGTTCACCTAGGGAGTCGGAAAATAATTCGTTTTCCAATTCCTCAGCCCCATTGGAGCCTTCTTTGCCAAACCTCATATACGAGCTATTAGCCTCCGTGTTCGCTGGTGGGCTAACTGATGCACGGATACGTAATGACAAAGTTGGTTCTGATGTGGATTTTGAAACATTTTTCTCGAGGTATAGGGAATTAATATTGGCATCACCCCTGCCTATTTTACTTTGAGTCACCATGGCAGAGGAAGGTGCTATGGAGGCATTTTAATTTCAAAGTAATTAACTACCCATCCTGCATTCATCCGATGTTGGCGAAATTTACAATGAGACAATTAAGCCTTCCTTAACCAACATATTTGAGGAATTTAGTGCATGAGACAGTGGCTGGGCATTGCAACTGATATCGCATATGGACATCCATATTTCGCATTATAGGGCTTTTACCATTTGTGCTGCCCACACTAAGTTGCTGAAGTTCATTGCCGATATGTATGCTTGCTTTAATGTGCAGTGTCTGGAGGGAATGTGTTTCCACTACACCATTATAGCAGCTTTGTTTCCTGCCACACAACATGTTTACAGATTATCGTCATATCCAAAACCTCACGAGGTTTTGAACACTGAAGGTCTGTCAACACCTGTAGTGATACAGGATATTCGTAAGTTCGAGGAAACAATTTTAATTATATCAATGTCTACTACATTATGGACAAAGATAGCAATATAATTGGTGAAACCCACGATAAGGAAGGGGTAATTGTACCAATGTGTATTTCTCCTGTATGCAAAGCTCGCCATGTAGATGTATTGGCCATTCGTGCTAGTGCTAATGCCGTACATTTGCATTTTGTTCAATAAGAAATTTGTCATGGCTGGTTGGTAGTCAGCTGAGTAAGATGAAGTGTAGAAAAACAAAATTGCTATCATTGTTTCCAGTATTTCATAACTGAGGAGAAACTGGCAAGTCATAATATTCTTTGCAAGCAACAGAATGCTGTTCGCAGTACTTTCCCCACTGGGAACGATATGTATTTAGAATTTAAAGATTACAGCAAACAGCAAAAATTGGGTTTCATAGCCTATTTCTATGTAGGAAGTTGTTTGAAACCCTTGTCCACTTGCCTGCCCAGTAATAGTAATGAGACGAGTAATACAACTACCATAAATCAACATATTCCATATGCTTGTAGCATTTTGTTGGTCTGTTCATACAATCCAACATTATCTAATTACTTTTAGTTTGTGGGTGAGGATTGTATGTATTAATTATTCTATAAATTAGTTGAATTGACAAAGTGGGTTGCAGGAATTTACAGCATGACTGTTCTGATGAAGACAAAAACCCCAACTGATGAAGCTACATTGAGGTTTCCAGATAATAATCAATTTGAATTGGCAAAATGGAGGGGAGTTTTCCTTATGACTAGAGACCCGAGAATACAGTTAATATCTGTATGAGAGTATATAAGACTGTGAAGTCTAGCCTACAGGTCATTGCACTCGGGAAATTCTTGGGTCTCTACTTATGACTTTGTTAAGTCGACAGCCAGTCCGATGTGCACGTCACTCCCACCAAAGGATGCATTTCAAAATGTGATAAAAGGTGAAGGCATTAGCAATGAGAATAACGCCCATGCCCAAGCCGCATGGGATGCGTTAAACTACATAAACTTGTTGCAGTATACCATACAATATTTATATGTGGACAATTGTTTGCTGGCAGACATTTTTGAGAATTTCAGGACTGCATGTTTGGCTCATTATGGCCTTGACCTCGCCATGTATGCCACAGATCCATCTCTTTCATAGGATGCCTTATTGTCAAAGACACATGCGCAACTAGAGTTGTTGACAGATCCCGACATGTATCTTTTTGTAGTAAGTGGGGTTAGGGGCAGCATTACTCAGGTTTCCAGAAGGTGTGCAGAAGACAATAATATTTACATGGGTGAAGATTACGACCCCAGTGAGGCATCGAAATATATCTGCTATTTCGATGTAAATGGTCTGTACAGTCATAGTTTCCCATTAGTGATTTTGAGTAGGTTGAGGCTGACGTGTTTTCATCATGATATTTCGCGAACACAGTGTATGATGGTGACACTTGTTTTTTCGCAGAAGTGGATTTATCTTTTCCGGACGAATTCCACGATGCTCTATCAGATCTACCTTTGGCTCCAGGAACTGGCATACCTCCGAATGGCTCGCATGAAAAACTTATTTTGACACTCGCGCCGCAGAGGAAATATGATATACACTGTGAAACACTGATGCAGTATTTGATGTATGGGGCCACCCTTGACTCTGTTCATCAAGTTCTGTGCTTTGAGCAGAAGGCATGGATGGCACCGTGAATCGAATTTAACATTGACAAGCGTGCCCAGGCTGCGAAAGAATTCGAGAAATCATTTTTTAGGCTGATGAATAACTCTGTGTATGGAAAAACCTTGCAGAATGTCCGCCGGGAAAGAGACATAAGAGTAGTTTCGAGGTATGACACGATTTACAGGGCTGCAGAACTCTTAGGTCGGCCTACATTTAAGGTACAGAAAATCCTGAATGAAAATCTTGTCCTTATCGAGATGTCAAAGAGCTGTTATGTTTAACCAGCCTTTTTACACTGGTGTTTCCATTCTCAACCTTTCCAAATTGACCCTGTATGAGTTTCATTATCAGTACATGCGCACGAAATTTCCTCCACCAGCCTTGCACCTCTTATATTGCGACACCGATTCTTTGATATATTCTATTGGCTGTGATGCTGTTTATAAAGTTATTGGCCCAGAGTTAAGAGCATGTTTTGATACATCTAATTATGCATTCGATAATTCACAAGAATTCTCCCACAAGAACAAAGGATGTATCGGAATTATGAAGAACGAATGTGCTGGCCGCATACTTACACACTTTGTAGGTTTACGTCCCAAGCTTTGTGCTTACATTGTTGCGAATGATCAGTGTATACATAAGGTGAAGGGTGTAAAATCTAACATGTTGCAAAAACTTCATTATGAGGATTATCGGGAGTGCCTCGATCGTTGAACCAGTGTTTTAGGGACCCAATATCAGTTTCGTTCACATAGTCACGAATCCTATACCGAACACATGACCAAAGTAGTGTTTTCAGGGTTGGATGATAAGCACTAAATTGAGCCAGATGGAGTATCAACTTTATGCTGGGGACACAACAGAATCCTTAGCTATTTTCCCAACATCACACTCACTAGCATTATAAATACTGCCATACCACCTACAAATGAGCAACCCATCTGCTATACTGTGTCAGCCATGCCAATGATGAAAACCTCAGCACAACTATCTGCAACCTCAACACCAACTGTTGCTTAAGCACCCCTCGCTGCATTCGAAGTGAGGACCCCTCTCCACTCGAGACGACATTTCTAGCTTCTCGGCATGCTTCGCGTGCTCTGTTTGTCTGAGTACAGGGCATGCATACAACTGCCTGTCTTCAGAAAGGTATCAACATTCTACTTAGTCATTAATATTGAACCTCTCCCTGCTACATTATCTCTGTGGCCCTATATATCTTAATGCCAAAGTTCATCACCATTAACATCGAACCAAGAAACGTCTCTGCTACATTACCCCTGTGGTCCTCTTCACAGTGTGGGAGTATATAACGTCATTAAATATTATAATCAAAGAATACACAATGCTACAAAGTCATGTGCTCTTTCCTATATATGTTGTTGGTATGCATGTGGGTCATTGTTGGTGTGTGCTTGGCAATAAAATAAAGTTCAAATTTTACCTGGATGTGACCATAATTTTGTACATAAATAATTTTCATATACATATATGCTTTCCACACTGCTCTATGTTGAAGGGTTTTTGTAAATATTTAATGTTTTTGTACATAAGTGTTTTAAAAAATTCCTATTGTTTGAAAAGAAGTGTATTTTGTAAATTTGTAATGTTTAAAACATATAAAAAGTTTAATGAATTGTAAGAATTATTTGCAATATTGGAATGTTTGAAAGGAGGTGTTTTTCATTTTGCAAATAACTGATTTTTTTGTTTATAAGGATTTGGGGGGGAAAAGGTCTAAGAAAATTAATTTCAATGGTAAAGGGAATTATATATCTTGTTATTTGTAGGATTTTGTACAGCGCAGTCTTGCATTATATTTTGTGTTTACACTATTTATCTTTGTGTGAATGTGTGATGACATGTCTGGGTGATGAAGTGTTTGAATGATGCAGCGATTGTTTCAACATACATAACAAAACTGAAAATAAGCTTTTATATTATGTATAAAAGTCAACTGCTCCAATGCTTAAAAAGTTTTTATATTTTAAACAATTCAAACCACGTAAAAAAAAGCTAAAAATTCTAATGGCTAAAAAAATGTATACTTTAAAAATATAATTTAGCATACTGACAAGAAAACAAAGTCGTCGGAAATGTTAGTTGGTAAGTGTGAAACTTTTGTCAATGGAAGTGCTGCCAAACAGCTAGATTTTCCTCCTGCAGATTCCTTCTCCTCAGGGAACACTTCGACTCGTCTGTTCACTCTGGACATTAAACTCAGACACAATTCATTTAGCATCTGTTTAAATATCTGGTTTGCATCCATAACACGAAAGTAAATTTCAATGTGGTTTACTATTAAAACGAATAATTTTTTTTTGTTGACATTGAGCATCAAAACATTTATAATGAAGAACAATTTTTTTTAAATATTGAAATTAAAGTTGTTTACTATAAAACATGCATCATTATAAGCTGTTCACGGTAAAGTGAGCTCTTTTTAAGGCCCTCCTATCAGTCATTAGCCACTAATAGATATATCTTATTGCAGCCTCAGGCGCTAAGTTTTGAGGATGGTGAAATATATACACAGTGTTTATTAGTCACATTGCAATGTTTATGTTAAAAAGCCGCAGGAAGATAGAAATTGGATGAAAGGAAAAATTTGGAATAGCCTTAAAAAGTGCTCACTTTACCGTGAACAGATATATTATATAATAATCGGTAAATCGAAAGACATTTTACATTTTTGTGAGATTATTTCATTGTTACAAATAAATTTAAATTCATGTAATAGGTGAATTGGTAAGGTAAACTGATACGTTTATAAAGGAACATATTACAATCAGATTTTATTGTCATGTACACAAAACTTTGGATTTGGTATAACCAAATATATTTGAATTTTTCCTCATGTAAACAGATATCAAATGCGGAGGAAAACATATTTTATTTTCTCAGTTAAAGGAAATTACTTGCAAATTATGAATTATGTTACATATGAATATGTACGCACGTTTGTATACCATACTTTGAAACTTCCATGACTAACCATTTTAAATATATTAAACATTTAGTTATGTATCGTGAACATATATTTGTTTTAAATTAGAGTGGGGTGATAGGTTTTGGAAAACTGTTTTTTTTTATATCTAGATATATTAATTTTAAAATTGTTTGCGGTAATTCAAATAGCTATGCTAGACAAACAACAATTATGTAGGTTTTTAAAAGAAATAATGCATAAGTCTTGGAATAGTGTAACATTATCTTTTTTTTAGCAAAAGTTTTGCTTTAATCGAGATTAGTCATATTTATTGATATAGTTTCCTGGTGTTAAAATTAGTTGTGACATAAGTCATTGTGTTTAGAGGGTAATTTTATACTTTTTCTAGGAATATATTTCAGTGTGATTTCTTGTAATTGTCGTGGTTATTTATTTGTTTAATTATATTTCCTAGGAGTGAGCAGGCTAAAGACAGTTGGGACACTATGTTTGAAATGTTTTCCAATGGCCTTCTCCAAAAATGACTGAGATCACACCCCCGACAGCAGCACCCTGCTCCAGGGCTGTAGAGAGAGGGAGGTTGGGAGGGAGGGTGGAGGTGGATGATGCTCTTGCAGGTCAAGGGGCAATTTTAGTTCTATGACAAGGATCGAACTAGCTGGATGCTGGTCGCTGGGCAGAGCACTTGACTGCTAAACTTTCCTTCATAAATACACTACATTTCACAATCATATAGCTACTTACGAACATACATTTTTATAAATGTGTGAACTACATTTCTGAGACAGCTGATGAGGGCAAGTGACATCTGTATAAGTGTAACAGTTTTTCTATGCCACGTGCTGCGAGACTCGGTAAGCTGACTGCACTAGGCTTCAAAGGAAGTTGTATTGTGTGTTAACAGTGAAAAGTTTTTAAATACTATACAGAGTGTTAAAATGCATTTGTGAGGGCTTACTTTTTCGTGTATGTTTGTGTGCCATTAGGTGATTACATGTAACTGAGGGTGAGTCGTTCCTTCGGTCCTTGCTTAATATTTCATGTGCGTGTAATAGTGTTAACTGGTTTAATGTATGCTTCATAGATGTTAGTGTATTCAATCATTTCGTTTCTTGAGGTGGTAAGTGGAGTGTGAGTTTTAATTTTGGATGTATGGTTAGGTAAAACATGGAAATGGGGTAAGTTGTCTGGTATTTTGTTGCACATGCTTAATATTTAATTTGCCTGTAATTGTTTTAACTTGTTCTGTGTTTCATTTATGCTTTGTAGATGTTAGAGTATTCAATAATTTCGTTGCTTGAGGCAGTAAGGGACTTGTGAGTTTTAATTTTGTACATGTGCATTTTTTGTATTGTTTTTAGCAAGTCATTTCATTCCTAAGTTTCTATGACATCTAGATTCTTGGGCTGTGTACCTTTTTTGTGCTTAATATTTAATTACTTTGTTGCATTTGCATTGTAGATATAATTGTATTAAATTGTTCCATGATTCTTTCTTTAGAAAGTGTGTAATTCTTCTGAGGATTTCATTCCTGTGTTTAATTAATGTCTATTAGTGTGGTTTATTCATTACGTGTTGTTACATGCATGTCGTAGGATTTAATGTATTTCTTTGACATATATTAGTAGGGAAATAGCTTTGGGACGCCTTAATATTTTGAATTTGTAGTACATTTGTTATATGTGCTGTTAGCAGGGTAAACTATTTTTATTGAATTGTGAAATGGTTCAATACATCTATATTCTTAACTCATTCCTTATGTGTAAGTCCATGAGTGATTATGACAGGTAGTTGATTCGTGTAATTTTGTGTTTCCATAGTAATAATATTCATTGTGGTTAGCTAGTAATTTGTTGCATGCGTAAATAGTGTTCATCACTCTTTCATTTTATTGATTTTTAATCAAATGTGTTCTGTTTGTAACATACTGTCATTAAATACGATCATATATATTTCATTTCGCCGAAATACATTCAGTCCTATATACTTCGTTATTTTAAAACATTTATTTCGAAATATGTGTTTACCAACTCAGCTGTCACGTGTATCTATAGTTTAGTATAACACAGGACAGCGAGCTGGAAGGACCTCCTATCTCCCTCCTCAACTGCCTCCCCCATCCACCTCAGTCCTATACCGACTTCCCAAGTGGTCCAGAACCCATCTGGTCTGCTCCTGACAACACCCTCCTCCCCCTCCCCAATGTGGTATTTGACCCCTAAAATATAAAATCTTTATACTGCTATTACACAACAATACATATATACACCTGCACATACACTTCCCTATCTCAGTTGACCACCAGACGTCCAAGAGTGAACATCGATGCTGCCGTTGTTCTAAAATAAATATAAACGCATCACCTTTATCACACTCATGCACATACAAATATAAAATAAAAAAATTTTAAGTTTTAATATTTTTTTTGTTATTTCATTGATCGATCATTGAAACTAATTCCATCTGATTGATTTCATCGGATTAAAGTAATTTTATACACATGCCTTAATCCGATAATTTTATCGGATTAATTAAACGTATTTATTAGCCAATTAATCTAATCAATAATCCAATTAGTCGAAAGTGGCCTAGAACTCCTGCATCCCTACTACTTACATCGATTGCTAGAACAGAACTACATATAACAAACGACAGCAGTGTGGACGTCGATACAAGCAAAATGAACTTGACCATCGCCAGCTGTTAAGATTTATTCAAACAACAGGCGTACAACACTGCAAAACTCAATTCTGGATCTTCGCCTTACATCATCATGAAGATTGTGTCGTGTACCCTCCATGATGTGGGCTTTAGCAACCAATACATAATTTGAAAACGATTACTAGTACCCCGACACGTATTTGTGCAAGTTGTCTGGGCTCGAAACAATCTGCATACTTGAAGACCGGAAATGTGTACTCTGGTCTGATCAGTGGCATTTTAACTGATTCAAATAGATGGAGGAAAAGTCCATGTTCAAAGAAAATTCCTTGAATCCCGCATATCAAAAAGGGAATGTTTCGGCTGGAACATAGTGAGATGGTCCATGATGTTTTGGATGTATGCAGCTGACATTTATTACGACTCCTTGTACATCCACGAACGTCTAGGATTAGCAAATCGTATGTGCACATTTAGTAAGACATGTTACGACCATTACGTCCTGTATTATGTACAGTCAGGTTTAGTCTCTTACACAATAGGACAATAATTCAACAACACACATGTCCACACCCTTCTAATTATGGTTGTTGCAACATTTATCTAAATTTGTGGACATGCCATTTCTCCTTCCCAGATCCCCAATCATATGATCATATAATTATCGATCATATCTGCGCAGTTAAAATCAGAAGTTTACCACCTCGAAAAAATTGGTAATTGGGCATGTCCTTGAGGAGACTGGAGTTCATTGTGTTATGGTAAAGTGATACGGGCCAAATGTGCTATAATTCCGAGTGGCTGAGCGGGCCGTCCAAGCCCCGTGAAAGGGGGACAAACCAGAGAATGGTCAACCTATATAAGAAGGAAAGAGCGAGGTCAGAGGGCCACCAACGCCGCCATTGCTATCCAACATCGCCGCCAGCCGACGACGAGGTTCGAGAGCTCAAACACTGCCCTCGAGAGAGGCGAGAGGCGCCAACGTCCGCCTTCCCTGTGGAGAGGCCCTGACCGATCCGTTTCAGAGAGTGTTTAATACAGTGGTTAGTATTAACCTATGTAATAAGGTGTTAACTTAGACCCCGTTTCAGCTAGTACATCTTGATGATTAATACCGTCCAACTGAGTATCCATATTTTCCGAAAATTCACATCAGGATATAGATGAATTTCTAGAGTTATTTGAAACTACTAGCCAACTGAATGATTGGAATGAGGATCAAAAATATGCCAGAATAAAATTGTATTTAGAGGGAACAGAAAAACGCTTATTTGAAAACACAGTAACATAAAATGCGCACAACAATACTACGTGACCAGAAGTAGTAAATAGGCTAAGTAAAACAGTCTAAGTCTTAGATAAGAAAGGCAAATATAGGAAATTATTACACAACAAAAGACAGAAATTAGGAGAAAGTTGCCAGTCCACATAGAATATCTGTTATATTTTAAACAAAAGTGTAATCCCAAAATGCTAGAGAGAGTTAGATATCAAAAGGTATAGCAACTGCTTATTGAAAACTGAGTTAACTATTGAAAACCAAAAGCTTCAGACAGAAATACAGAAAATCAAAGAGGAGCTAAATAAGTTTACAAAAAGCTGAACAAGGTGGCACACATCAAGGTAACTCACAAAAACCTGAACAGTCTAGTCACAGAGAAAACTCACAGAAAGAGGTAAAATCGCCTCATCATTTAAACAGGTAGAACAAAAGCTTTGAAAGACAAGGGAACCAAAATAGAATGTCCGTAGTTATCATTCAGAGGGAGTATAGGCCAATTTTCTACAGACAAAAAATAAATATGTCACAGGAACAAGAAAGGGTAGACACGAGTAAACAGAGTTACTATAAAGGTCCACACACATACAACAAAAAAGGAAATACCAGTGCGTATAATAACATGCAGAAGGCAAATAGTTATCACAGAAATAATAATAAATTTCACAACTACGATAGAACCAACAGGCTGATAGGAACTCCGGCTCAAGTAGGCAGGGGGAAGAGCGTGTAACCCTCGGCAGAAGAAAAACTATACGTAAAACAGTTTCAGGGATAACAATAGGTCTTACGCACAAATAGCTTCTCAAAATTCGAATCCGGACAAACGTGTGTTTTTCCACTAGCATTCGTGTAATACAATATCAGGAGGAAAATGACGCAGGTATTCAGGAAACATAAAAATTGCGTATAGAATTTACCAAGCCAGCCAATAGGTTTCCAAAAATTCAGTTACGGAATGGTAAAAGTAGCAATACAGAACAACACGACGATGCACAGAAAAGTGACGACAGAGCATTTCACGCGCTAAGAACAGGAACGCGCCATCGAAGGTATGGGAAACGCAAATAGACAACAAAAAGCTTTGCGCATTGTGGAATCAAAACACCGTAGAATAGGTCCACGAAGTTTTGCAAGTGAAACATGTGCATTGTGTATGTACACAAGTCACCACGAGAGACAATGCCAATTGTTCCCAAACCAAAACTTTCAGTTCAACACCGACACTATCGCAGGTTCAAGGAAACATTCGGTCTTGACAACAAGAAATATTTTTTCACCCAAGCAGCAGTTTCACACACAACACGTGACGATATAAACAAAGCTGTTCAGGCAAAAGACGATGATGACAAAACTGCCAACACAGGCAAAACAGAGATTTGCACAAAACAGCCCACGCGGGATGCCGACATGAGGGCAGGTGTCAAAATACTAAACAAGGAACAGGGAACTAAGGTTGTCAAAACATCGACGTCGGCCATTGCTAGCAGTCTAGCCCTTGTCGACCCGCGCGCACAATCTAGTGGTCCAGGTAAGAACTTCCTGCAAAAGAGGACTGGTCATGAGTACACCATCTGCCCTAAAGTAAAGTGATTCTGTGTAACAACTGTTAATGAGACAAGGCGTAACTTCTCTTAACGAGTGTTGATTGCCATGCTGCAATTATTAAAAAATAGCCTCTCAATAAAATAGCACCCAGTAAATGAATGTAATGAAATCCCTATTAAATCCACGTAGCAGAAATAGTGTAAAGTGTCGACCATGTGAGCACGTGGATCTCTGCAATCCCTTATTGTTTTGAAAAAGTGATTAATACATCATAGTCACAAAAATAAAGTAACTTATGGAATAGCAGTGAGCCTTTTTATTGCAACGTAGTAATAAATTACTAAATTTTCATATTGAAGTCACTAGTGTGATGCGCACTCTTCGAACTGCGAACGAAGAAATTACTTTAATTATTTTTATAAAATGAGTGCATTAATTTGTAAGCTGTAAAATGAATGCAGAATCATTACTTACAAATTGCAAGGGTATTTATTTATGTTTTTTTTTCCTTCCAGCTGAAAGAAGGAAAGTACAAAAATGTTTTCAATTATAAAAATCAGTGCAATGTAATTTTTATAAGTTATCCAAATATTTTGTACAAAATTCTTGCATAACGTGTCAAGTGATATGTGTTTCAGCCAGTACTATGTTTCACATCACTCGTGTAAAATATTTTGTCAGGGGATTTTCTGTTTCTTACTTATACACCCACTTATAGTACGGACTTCGCCTGAACTGTCATTTGTGTTGGCGAACTGGGAGTCTTGCCCAGATCTGTAGCATTTTCTCTTGACTGTTGTCCCTTGTTTACACTGTCTGGAATGGCATGGCATGGGTTATATCCCTGGTTTGTCAAAGTATACTCATAATAGGAGTCATTCTCGTGCTCCTGTGCACCTAGCTTATATAAATTTTACTTTTGAAGGTTTCCTCCTAATTTCATTTCCCAAGGCTGTTTTAACCCAGTAAATCCTAGGCGTACAAGGTTTGGTTATTATGACCCCCTCCAACCAGTGTTCTCCCTTCTGTCCCGAATTTACTAGGCCTGTTTCGCAAAATCTGCTTTTGGCTGCACTGAACTAATTGCACTTACAGAGTAGATTCTAATAATCTGTAATTTTTATACATTAGTAATAATTACATTGATGTTCGTAAATAGTGCAAAAGATAATAAATTATATAATTTAATCTAAATCTTTATTTATTTTTGTATATGAGTGTAAATTACTAAAATGTGTAGGTATTAATTCATAAAATATAGGAAGGTTTAAAAAAGTCTATATTTTAAAAACAAAGTACTTTTCTTTAACATTAGAAGTTAGTTGGAGCTGCACGTCCAAGGTCAAGAAGCGAGGGAACGATACGGGCGACACTAACACACATGCTTAGTGGCTCATCGCTCCTACGCACAAGGTGTGCAGTGTTTCTGTCGGGACGCTGTACTGTGTTAATTAGCTCTGTAACAGTGGGGTTTCATTACACGCTATGGAAGTCCACAGATTAAACTATGTCCGTATATTTGTACTTTTCTCTTGCTGTTTAAGGAAACTGCACAGGCAAGCTTTAAAAATGCGACATTTGACCATCTTCACGAATTTTTTCTCCAAGAATATACTAAATATGACAAAAGTCAAATAACAGGGGCATATTTAATTTTTTTTTTTTTCTGACAAAAAGTTGCATTTGAAGAACATTTATTTTCCGAGATACGCATATTCGTGTAAACAACTATTTCACAAAAAAACCAGCAGGTCCATACAACTAATAAGCATATTACGCTAAATACGTACCATTTTTTAAATTATATGTACAAAAACGTACCATTACTCATAATTTCTCGATGAGTTCAAATAGCACTAACGTAACTACTATGCTAGGTGCTGGAGGTGTATTGCTAATAATTTATATACCGACTGTGAGGTAGTTACAGATTATGAATCAAAATAAACACACACACATTGTAAGCAATGTTCTTTGCTAATAAATATATTCGTTAATTGTTAAGCATAAAATACATACCTGCTCTTTGTTCTAAATAGGTACTACTAACCTCAACACTTAAAATGTAAATAAATATTCATGTATGTACAAATATAAATTAACCAAGTGGTAAATAATCTAAATTCTGATTGGCAACTGGTTGACAAGATGATGCACTTTCATTTTCCCAATGACCATCCAATGTTGCCATATAGTCATCAGAGAAAGCGATCGACATTTCTTGTACCATGTCGATATAATTTAAAATAGTTACAGAATCGCATTCTCTCGAACCGGTCGAAATGGAACTCGATCGAAACCGAAATCGAGATGAAAAGTTTTTGAGTTACAGAATCCAAGCACAGATCGATACATTAGTAACTGGATATAATACGTGTTCTACTAAGGTAGACGAGCTACTGGGAAGGTTCAGTCAGTTTGACATTAGCCTTAATGACCATATATCATTTTCCCAGGAAACTTCGTATTTGGCTATTGCAAACATACGAGCGAATGTAAGCGAGGCTAAGTACAGATTGAAAACAATGTTTCGAAATGAAATGCAGCTTTGGAACAGACGTGCGAATATCTAGAAGTACAATTTAGTGGCCTAGATTCGCTAATGTTTTGTCTCAAGTGGATCAGCAATTGGTCGAGTTTGCAAAACATGTCGACAACAAACTGCCAAATTCTCAAACAGAGTAGGTCAAGTGTCAAGCTAAATTCGAAGTTAATAGTAGCGAAATACAGGATAACATCAAGCAATTGGGTGATCGTTTACTATATTTGCATAACACTGAGAGGCCTACGATTTTGTGTAAGTGCTGGAGAAGGCAGAAGAAACACAAGGCGATATTTCCGTAAGAGGTTGAATTTGAGCTCTATGGGAAGAGCGAAGAGGAAAAAACAATCCTCACCTCCACACATAAACAAGGCAGAGCAGGACGCAAATCAAAGTCTCTACACACATCGTATGATGTTCAACATGTTAGGACTGGGCATTAACCACCGCCACAACATATGTTAAATGATGTTCCACATTTTATAACAGGGCAATTAAAAGAGCAGAAATACTCGCATCAGAACTTTTTGAAGCAGCAACAACGAAACACGTACAGATTAAAACCCTTATTTTCTACCACACATGAAATAAGGAAGAATGATCGCCGTAGTGTGAGAAGAAAACACAATCAAATGAAGTCCGTGCAAAACATGCACCAGTACATCCACAGAAGAAAATCATAGCACACAGTACCAGGAAGTCAGAAAACGAAACTAGAAGACCACCTATGTAACTGCAGACAGTCAAGAGTTAGCTCAGAGGTGAGAGAAGTAATTCCACCTTGGCATCCACCTGCTGAAACTGGTAAACAGGTGTGGCTCCCCGGGAAGTTTTGTCTGTTAGTCATATTGTAAGTTTAGTTAAGGAATTGAATGAACTTCCGAAACTTGTTATGCACCCTGTAAGCGAAGATCCTGAGAATATGAAGACTGAATTCATTTAACTGGTTAAGAAACGATTATATCTCTCTGCTGAAAACTACAAGTATTATAAAGCTAGTAAAAAGGAGTTCCGTTTGAATGAGCTCGTATTAAAGAGAACTAACCCTACAAGTGCTCAGTGGGATTTTGTGACATGTAAATTGTTTATATTATTTGAAGACCCTTATAAGATTGTTGTAATTATACACCAAAATTGCTATGAGCTTGCTAATTTGGATGGAAAGCCGGCTGGTAGATTTAACATTACGCAGCTGAAGCCATACTGCCTATCGCAAGAGTTTGTTTCGCCAGACATGTGTGTTACGAAAACGTAAAAAGTTGGTTACTCCACTGATAAGCTTAGCTACAGAGGACAGGGAGTGACATACGCCTGTGCGAACAGAAAGAAACGACGTAGAATCTGTAGTTAACCTTCTAGGAAGTTATGGATTGAAGACTCGAGTATTTGTTACGGCCAGTGTCTTATGTATTTTGTGTTTATGTGTCTGCTGTACATTTACGTTGCTCTCCTACACCTGTTGTCAAGGAGCTACTGTCCGTTGTTCTTTCTAAGAGTTTAGCCCGTCGCTGCTAGTGAAGTGGAAGTTTTAAATTCCGCGAATCAAACTTAAAATGTGAAGAGTGTGTAGTGGAACGGAAGAGGGCAGCTGAGATACTGCCATGTGTTCTTTTTCCATGCCAAGGTCACCAGCTGTTCATCAGCGCTCAACGTCTATTACGACCTACACTAAACATTTTACTTTAAAATCACTCGAAAACACAGTCACTTGCATGCACACTCGTGGACATAAAGCACTCCTAACCCTAAACTTGTTTGTGTGTATTGAAGTCATGTACTCACCACAGTAGAGGTATATGATCCATACTGGAACAAATGGGGATTTTTGAAGTCTTTATTATATGTCATTTTGGGGATGTGAAGGCAGATACCTTCAGGAACTTATTTTGGTTTCATTTCTCTTCTTAGCACTTCACACACTTTGCACAGTACGTTCTAAGATGTGTAATTTTAGTACAGTGAATTTGTATTGTTGACATCGATCATTTTAGTATTAATTTTGCATTGTGTTTATTTGTATATTTAGTTTTGAGTTGTATGTTTTGTTTTCTTAAACAAAGTTTTATAACATCTTAAGTTGTATTACATAAATTTTGCGATAAGAGCACATTTATTCAAGTTTACTACTGTTGCATAGCGAAACAGAACTACTGTTTCTGCAAAACTTCAATCCCATTAGCTGTTGATAGGGTCATCTGATATTTATTTGCAGATGTTGTGGTTGTAACAGGCAATGTGCTAAATAAAGGATTATACACTGCTTGATTCTATGATCCTTCCAGCTATCCAATATGTTGATGTGTATGCGACGTTTAAATGGCTCTATCTACGACTGTAAACTACTATAGTAAACTGTGATTTTATGTGAACACTGTAGCAGATTGACTGGACACAGAACCATAAGGTTATATTTATTATATGCATATGAGCTACACGTATATTTCGGACAGTAATTTTTAATTGATTTCACGTATTATTTGGATGTTAATATGAATTTTTTCACATGGTTATTATATTTTATGTTAACACATTCATTTCTCTAATTTTTCGATGTATGTGAGCCACTAGTCCATTACTCTATGGAAATTTTCACATGTTCTGAGTTCTAAACATGGTTATGTTACTATTTTTAATATTGTGTTAATATGTTTGATGTTATTTTCAGTAATTGCTTTATAATTTTTTAATCTGAATTATTTATTTATTTGGTCATTTAAGGACATAATATTTTAAGTCTTAATTTCATTTTGTGAAGGCAAAGTCGGAAGCGAGCCGTGATTGACTGTTGGTTTGTATGGGAGTCGGAAAAAGGGGCTTCTTGGAAAGGCATTGAACATGTAAGGCGTCAAATTTTCCATTGGAATTAAACTTTTTAAAATTCCAACGTCATCGTAAATTTAGCTGAGAAATTATGGTCCCAGATGTGAAGTTTTATGTCTTCGCCGCAGCTATTATTAAGAAGAGGCTCTGGGCTGAGTCGTAATTATTATTTTTGAGTGTCAAGTCCACGAGGCGAAAAGGACGCCGAGACTACGACGGAAGTGTCATGCAAGGAGATCGCGCCAAAAGACCTCAGGTGACGCCAAGGCAAATCAACGTATGGAAAGCCTAACTGGATGAACTGTTTTGCATTTATTGATTTTTAAGGGACCTGATATTATTTTGTAAGAGTTATTATTTTAATTTTTCAATGACTTGGGTGTGAATTCCATGCGTATGTTAAAACAATGGTGCCACTCTATCGCATATGAGTTAGCATAGCCGGAGCAATGTGTAATGAGAAACTAAAGATTTGTATTGAACTTTCAATATAAATATAGAGTAACTTTATTTGGTGAAGGAGATAAGAAGAATATGTATCGTATTTGAGATGAGGGACTGGGAGTGAGTGCCCTATCTTAATAATGTTAAAACTGGAATCTTAATGTCCCATTATCTCAGGAACTATTAGTCACAGCTTGTTGAAATGTTTTTCTCTAATTTATGAAACATTAATAACGAAATATACACAGGGATATTGTATTGTGTTGAGTTACAATTGTAAAATATTTTTATATATTTTTTTTAATTCCTTCTAATTTTATACAAAAATTTATTCAAACTTGTAGTGAGAAAATATATTCGAATTAATTTATGTAAATAATCTCGCTTTAAAAGGTGCAAAATAATATAAGCAATTTATGTTCCAAGTATCGTTGTTTTTGGTTCAATAGCTCCTGAGAAAATGGGTCATTTGCAGAAAAGAATCTTTGTTTCGAGAAAAATTCACATAAAGTAAACAATGCATACAGTATAGCACACCAAACATTCTAATACATTCCAGCAGTAACAGCATGGTTTCCAATACCAACATAGAAAGGGGGAAAAATGTATCTTGAACACAAAACGTCCCAATGTTATAGCTTTTTTTTTTATTATAACATTGAATATTTCAAAATTACGTATTTTTCCTTATATTTACTACTTTAAAAATTATTATTTTTTAATACAATTGTACTATTATTTACCATAAGTGTAATATATCGTTTTAAAGCTAAAATGTCTAGAAAAATGATTTTACAGTAAAATTAAAAAAAAAATTTCAATTATGTCATTCCCAGTCCCCTTAAGTGATGAACTGGCTTTTTAATACCTAACGAACGATTAGTGGATGCGATCTAGGAATCATAAGAACTTACCAAAAACTTTCTGGAAAGTTAAATACAGAGGAGGCTACTTCCGATGTAACCTAATTAGTATTTTTGAACTGAAAATTCGTCACATATTTTTTGTTTATAGCAGCTCTGAAGTTTTACAGCATTTTTCAGTCTTTTATTTAATTTTAATTTTAATTTTTCATTCTGATTTATCCCTATTCTTACTTGGATGGTGGTATGTCATTTATGTTAATCATCATAAAGTATAATTTCATTTTGAGTAAATGACCAAGGTTACACTACAAATAATAATGGGCCCAAAAATCAGTCATACAACATTATCATTATAATTATTATTTCTCTCAACTCACGCCAAATAGTTTTACACCTACACAATCACGCATCACACAGTCAATATATTGAACTATAATTTCAAAATTTATCTCGGGGTGATACAGCAACATAAGTTACGCTATTACTGAGAGTTCTACTACACTACAATTGCTGTGTATTTTGACATTTTGAACATAAACACTAAACATTAAGTGTATTTTGAATAGTGTTTGAACTGATTTATGTCAGTGAAATGTTTTACTAAGGATTTGAATATGTAAAAAAGACTTTCATCACCAAGTGAAAAGTTTAACCGTTTTGACGCGAAGTCGCCTATGTGTAATGAACTGTATTTTATCTCTAACACCCGCACACGATCGATGTATGTACCTTGAATGATGATTTGCAGGTATCCTGTGTGAACAGTAACAAACGTTTTCATCCCAGCACGGTTTGAACCCCGGTAAAATGACTGCAGAACGACGTACGAAACACAGCGAGTTCATGGTAGGGAGCCATTTTTCAACTGTTGTCTTTGTCAACCACCGCCTTGCACCTGCAATGTCTACACTGCTTATGCGCAGAGCCTTTCTTCATCGAACAACTGTGTTGCAGTGTTTGGGAAGCCTATATTTTGAATGTTATTATTGTAATGTGATGTGTAATTTATTTTGTCTCAGGTTTCATTTGCTTCGAATAAATAAGTTTTAATAATTTGTATATTGTTGGAAAAAGTATAATGACGTTTGAAAATGACTTGAAAGTGTTCATTTACTACATTGTTGGTAACTGTATGAAGTGTAATTTTTGTTGTGTTGTCTATTCTGTATGTTTACGTATATCCAGTACTCATGAAAATATTGTTGTTTTGAAAGGGTTGGAATAGCATGTGCTTTTGATATTTTGAAACAAACCTTATTTGCTTGAGCCACTTTCCAACATATTTTTCCTACACTGATAAAAATCTATTGTCAACTTTCACAGGCCAGCCTATAATGAAATGATAGAGCATCATGTTTGTTATGATGTATTTATTTTGGTTTTGTCAGTCACATGCTGTATATATAACATACATTTGTTTGTTTACTTTTGATTCATTTCAGTTAAGGATTATTTTTGCTGCCCTCATCCTAGCATAATATGTTGGTAAACATCACTATTTTACCCACAAATTATTTATATATAAATTTACATTATATTATTTATGTATGCAATTTTATGATTTTCTACAGCTTAATTTGTTTATCCGAGCTCAGAAATTATATTCAGAAGTTATTTGAAGTAATAAACTTGATTATGATTTGATTTACGTAATTGACAATTTTGTTCTAGTACCCAGCCTGACTGACGCTTAGAATTATGACGTCACCGGAAGTGACGTAGTGAATGATTACACCGACTTAAGCTTGAGAGGGTGCGAACCCCGGATTTCTCGCTCTCTCTGCCGCCATCATTGACTGAGTAAAGATGCTTTCTTGAGAGGTCTACAGCCTCCCACATGTTTCGACATGTGGGCCATCCTACAGTTAGGATAACTTACTCATGCAGAGAAAAGTGTGAAGTAGGGCGGATTTAGGCTATTTTGAGAAGAGGCATAGACCTAATTTTGATTCTTAGTGTGTCGACTGACGGAGAATCTATTCAAATGTCTTGAACCAGCTAAGTATACAACGGCCGATTTTATGAGCGATTTCATGACTCACAATTAGTTTGGACACAGGAATCCTGCCACTAATTTGAAAGATTTTAATAATTTGAACTGACTTTTAATTTGTGTGAACTTAAGTCTGATAGTTAACAGCCCAGTGGTTAACTAGTGTCGTGGAGATGGATGGGGGGATGTATGACAAGTCGGGCTCCAAGAGAGCAGGGCCTACCAACCCCAAATTACTCATGCAAAATCCTGGAAATGCTATGGAGTGACCCCAACAGCCCTCTCGCAGAACAACTCTTTCCAAATGTCCTTCCTACTTATCAGGACTACAATCAGCTTCAACGACACCAACGAGTACCCAAGCTTCCTCTCGACCACAAACACCTGCAATGGAAATGGAAACTGAATTCTAAATTCCAAAACGGAAAGGAAATAAGAATACCGGAATTGACCAAACGAAAGCCGCACAGGAGAACAAGCACTTCCGCCAGGTGTCTTCTAAGGTGCCCAACTCCACCATTCCGGTTAAAAATCGGTTTTCCTTTTTGCTAGAGGTTGGAGACACGGCTTCTACAACTTCCAACCCCGGCTCTTAAAGTCAATCACCCGACCTTATTCAGCCAGTCACTGTAAACCATCAAAAACAGAAATCTGAACAACAGTTTCACACAGTGGTTCCTAACATCACTAAACCCCTCCTTCTGGCCCAAAAACTATGAGCTATAAGCAGGGACAGTTTCTCTGTCTTATTTACCAGACAAGACATTCAGTTAAGGATTATTTTTGCTGCCCTGATCCTAGCATAATATTTTGGTAAACATAATTGTTCTACCCACATGTTATTAAATTATGAATTTACATCATATTATTTATGAATGAAATTTTATGATTTTATACAGCTTAATTTATACATCTGAGCTCAGAATTTACATTCAGAAGTTATTTGAAATAATGAACTTTATTAAAATTTGAATTACATAATTGACAGTTTCATTCCATTCTGGCTCGCCATCTTGTAAGTAAGAAAACATGTTTTTTGTATAATATTTTAATTTAAAAAATATTTTTTAAATTAACAAATTTATGAAGAACTCCTTTTTTAACGCAATTATTAAATAATTTAACTTATTTCTGTTTAGATTACAATATCAAAGAATGTAATCTGGATTCATTGGTATAAATAGTATTTGGTTCATTGTAATTTAGACCCATAGAATTTACAGGCCTAAGTTTTTCTAGACTATATATATCGTCGATGTCTATTTTTGTTCTAATAGCCTGATTCGTAACTTTTTATTCTAAAATTTCAGCAAATTCTTTCCTTTCAGAAATAGTTGGTACACCAAACCGGTGCCAACTTTTATACCATAATGGTAAAGCAATTTACATTAATGAACCTGGTTTATATTAACTAATTTTTAGTTAATTACTAAAGATAAAAATAAGTTGGAAAATGTGTTTTACATGTATTCTTTTTAATGGAGAAATAAAATTAAAGAATATAAAATTTTCTTTAAAAAAATATTTCCAGGCTGACCAAAACCTTTGGCTCCCTGATTATTTGAGGCATTCTGAGGAATAATTAAAAAATTATAATCAATTTCTTAAAAATATTCTTCATTATTTCAAAAAATAAATTTAATATCAATATTAATAAAATCATAAAGTTAAAACACTGTCATATTTAATTTCAGTATATCAATTACCAAATTTTTCATAAATCTAACATAGTTATTCCTTTGAATATTTCATTCTATAGCGAATTTATTGTGATCTCCTGCAGAACACACTGAAAATTCTAAAATATTTTTAGTAATTAACTAAAAATTTGTTTATATAAACCAGGTTCATTAATATAAATTGCTTTAACATTATGGTACCGCCTGTGTCTGACAGAAAAGTTTTATATGTTCGAGAACCTTTTTATAAAGAGTGCCTTTTATATTTTGATATTCATAAATTTCGGCAATATGTTTTCCTTTAAACCAATCTTCATATAATTTTTAACAGAATCTAGTAAATTGCATTTTATTCTAACAAGTTTTTCATCTCCTGTCAAGCATGGGCTAATATTCCATAATGAATAATTAAATGGCTCTAATTTTCATACAATGTCAATACAATCACTATCGAAATCGATTATGTTTTCAATTTTTGTCTCTAATTTACTTTAAAAAATATACAATTAAAATGTTCATTACAAATGTTATAAAAATTGCAATTAATTTTATTTTTAATAGAATCTCGAAAACCGAACATCATTTTTGGTGGAAATCTTGTGATTATATCTATTTCTAAATGATTAGATTTGTCAAATTTTATACACATACCATATGCCAAGTTACAATGAACATTTATTGTTTTAAAAGGATCAAAATGAGGCAATTTGGTGTCTATAACAATTTCATCTTTTTCAATAAACATATTTCTTTCAAAACCGATGATATTGGATAATCGATCATCAAATTAATATCAAACTTACATTTAACCAATATTCTATTTTTCACATTGTCTGATTCTAGTTCAATATTATTAGTTGAAAATGGTTCAATTGAATTTATAGTTTATTTCAATGATTCAGAATTTTATTTGTCTATAGGTACATTTATAACTTCATTGTTATTAATCAATATTAACAGCATTGTTGTTTATATTGGGTGTCAAAATGCTGTATGATAACTAATCAAAGCTATCGATTTATCCTGATGAATGATATAATTAAGTTTTTCTTTAGCATGGGACTATTATTTGTCAATGTAAATACTTTGTTCTCCATTTAATAAAAAAATTACCTAATTAATTGGAAAAAAGTTGACTGGGATGTTGGCATTTAATTTTCTGAAAGATAACCTAAAAAAAATGGAGAACTTTTGCCTGACAACATGAGCATAATAATAGGCCCAAGTAATTGTGAAAAAACTTATTTGTTTATCAATTAATTTATAAGAAATAAAAGAAAGGATGACTAAATTTTAATATTTTTTATGTTTGCTCAATTTTTTTTAATCAACCCAAATATGTTCAGTTACAAAAATGTATTGATGTATTTTCCAAAATTATTTAAGAAAACATTGAATACATTTTTAATAATAATGATGAAATGATTCCTTTAGATCAATGGGAAAATGATTATCTTGTTATATTTGTTGATGTTATTTTATACAACCAAGATATTGTTCGCAAATATTTCACCAGAGGAATGCATTAAAATACAGATGTATTTTATTCAGCACAAACTTTTCGAAGGTATCTAAGTAACTGGCAAGAGATACTATGAATATCCTGTGTATATATAAACAAGATGATACCAACTTAAAACACATTTATAATAATTTTGTTGGTGCAGATATACCTTATGAAATATTCAATGAGATTTGTGCAAACTGGTGTGATGAAGTTTGTGCTTTTATTGCATCAGATTTGAGTAGCAAAATTAAAGAAGGAAAGTATATAGATAATATCAAAGATTTTATAAATTAATAACTCCATCTCACAACTAGATATTTAAATGTTTTCATGTGTTCAATTCTGTCTCTTTAAAACACGAGATTTTTTATCCACTTCATGCAGCTGCCAGCGGAGTGAAGAGATAGTACATGCAGACACTCACTGACTGTGGCACACACTCCACATTGCTATCAGAAATCTCTTGAAACAACAGGATAAGATGTCCATAAAAGTGCTGCTATCTAGTTTTGATACAATGAACACTTGATGGGAATGACTCAAAATAAGAAGTTCACAATTCATCACTTCAAGCATCTAGCCACAAGATCTCAGTGGTAAGTTGTGCAGCTTTTAATACAAGGATAGTGGGTTCAAATCCTGAGCCTTGTAGATAATTTATAGTGTGAGTGTGAAGGCACCCATATCCATAGTATGATTTATCAACCAAGCCATTCAAAAGTTGGCTAAAACCAAAAAAAGACTTTTAACTACTCATGCTCCCACATTAATGTAAGCAGTAGTAGTAGATGCAATTAAATGTTATCTCTCAAGTTCCAGCAAAAAATGCTCTCTATAATACCCTGTAATATACCAGATGGAATGTCTTAGATGGTGATGATGCAACATCATCTGAGAAGTGGTAGCAAAAAAATTTAAATTTAAAAAATTATCATATCACCATTTAAAAGATAGCGTAATAGGCCGAGTGAATGGGGAGTTCTCCAATGGAGTTTTGCTGTTTGTCAAAATAATGTCATAAAATAAAAAAGGTCCCTGGCATGGCATCAATGTGGTCGTAAACCTAATAAAAGGTCTATGGTGAGGCATAAGTTGATCATAAACATTAGGTAATTTTTAAAGAAAATAACCTTGAAAAATTAAATTCTTGTTTTAGTGGGAAACATAATGATTGTCGGCCAGAAACCATTAAGAAGAAATAAGAAATCTGTTATCTTTATTAACAACTCTGGTCTATATTCTTTAAATTTAACCTCTAAAAAGTAGAAGCAATAAAATTTAAAAATTGGTTACTAAAGAAAATTTCTCCAAAGAATAAAACATTTCTTTCAGAATAGATGGTACACAAAATGGATGCCAACTTAGTTGCTATAGTGGTAAAGCCATTATTAGATCTGAATCTGGTTTACATGAACTTATTTTTAGTTCAGATAAAATTATCGATACTGTAGATATAACAATCTTAGAAATTTTGCACCCTGCCTATAACACAGGGTTAGTGGGAAACACGATTACTTCTATATTTATTAATGAATTAGGGCTTTATTCTTTAATATTGCCATCTAGAAAGAAAGAAGCTAAATTATTTAAAAATTGGGTTCAAACAAATGTTTTGCCTTCTGTTAGATAACACGGTTCTTATAAACTCAACTTAGAATTAAAAGTACAACTTGAGAATAAAGAACTTGTTTAGAACTTCAATAAAAACCAAATATAGCACAATAACAGAAATTAAAACTACAAGAAGAAAGTAAACATCTGTGACATTTAAATATGAATATCAATAATTCTATAGTTAAAGTATAATAGAAAACAAAAAAATGGTTATATAATATTAGCTTATGAAATTGGTTTGAAACTATTTGGTAGCCTCTTTATAATAATAAATATATTTAATTAATAATAAAATTATTATGAAATTACTTCATTGTGATGATAAAAAATATTTCTAAGAACATGAGAATAATTATTTAATTATTCATGAGAACATCTAAGATTGCCATTGTACCAAAGGTTTGGTAGTCTGGAATAATATTTTTAATTCCACAAAACAGTTGATTTATTAATCCAAGAGTTATGAGAATTAAATAACCCAACCATTTAACATAAAACGTTATCACCTATGGTCTTTAAAATTTTCAAACAAAATATCTTGGGATAGTTAGTTTTCATAATTTTGTATTCATGAAAACTGCCTTTTATTTCCTCTCCTTTGGAATCTTTTAGTTTGTAAGAAGTAGGAACAACAAAATTTAAAAAGTTTACAATAGTAAATAATTTGGTTGTTCAATTAGGACTATAACCCTTTTCAAAAATTCATTTATTTTTTCTTACACGGACAACATCGACAATTTTATATTTCGGTTTAGTAATCATATTCACAAAATCTGGTTGTATTAAATTATTTTCATTTTTCATGCTGACTTCAATGGGTTTCATGCCGATAGTTCTATGTTTTGTATTGTTGCATTATTTCACTAATTCATCTAATATATTAACTCATTTATTTCCCTTCAAAGCAAATTTTTTCCATATTCTGATTTGTAATATGCTGTTAAATCTTTCTACAACACTAGCTTTTAGTTCACTGAATGTATGATTGATGTTATATTTTTGCATAAGCTCATAAAATGTTTTATTATAAAATTCAGAGCCATTATCACTTTGAATACTAAGACATTTTTTTTTTTTAACATTACACATTCTAAAACATTTACAACAATTTTAGCTGTTTTGTCTTTAATAGCAAATGCATACTTTGAAAAACATGAATAATTTCATAATAATCTTATATCAATTATTTATGTGATAAACCTTTTAAAATAACAGTATCCATTTCAACAAAATCAATTTGCCATAAACCATCAATTTAATACAAAATTCCTTTTCTTCTGGGAAAATTATTTCTTGCAGGTTTATATAATTCATTAATTATTCCTTCTCTTACATCGGGCAATTTTTTTATAATTTTTTAGGAATATCGATTTATTTCAACTACATATCGGAAATTTACATTTCTGAACTAATTGATCATTTTTTGTATTTCCAATTTTTAGAACATTATTTTTAGTAATTTTCTTACTCTTTAAGCACCGAGTGTTCTCCATTTAATAATATTAAAAAATATCCAATCTTTATATTTTACGAGTAATCCTATTGTAGTGATAAATCCATCAACATATTTAGAAATTTTGTTTTATTCATTTTAAAAACGAAATAATCACCTCTGTTAAATTAAAAGGCTTATATGTTTTTGATTTGGAATCCTTAATAACAGTCAGAGTATCATCAGGCAAATTTAAATTAGCAGTAATTATTTTATATACAGTAAAATCTATTTAAAAAGAATAGAAAATTAGATTCATTGTGCAAAAAAAATTATTACGTTGTTTATTTCACTATGCCGGTAAATAAAATATTTGAGATTTTTCTTCATTGTAATTTTCAACTTTAATGTTAACAAGTGTATCACAATAATACAAAACTAATTTACTTAAATTTCGTAATTTATCAGCTATTTCTTTTTCAAAACATTATTCGCTTTTTTCAATTTTGATTTAAGAAGTGTATCACAATAACTCAAAACTGATTGTTCAAAATTTTGTAATTTATCAGCTATTTCTTTATTAAAAAATCTTTAATTGACTGTGTATAATCCAGCTATAGGATAAGCTATATTATTAATTCTAAAAATTTGAGGGTATCATAATATTTTGTATTTACAAAAACTTTACATATTTGAGCTATTAAAGCAGAAACAATAATATTGAAACCTAAATCTACATCTGTTTTCAAAGCAGAAACAATAGTTACGTATTTTGTATCTACATCTTTTTTAAATCCATATTCAGAAGCAATAGTTTTATATTTTGAATCTACATTTTTTTAAATTGTTTGGTCAGGAGCAATAGTATTGTATCTTGAATCTACATCCGTTTTTAATGCATAATCAGAAGCAATTGTTTTTTTATTTATTTTGAATCTACAACTTTTTTGTAATTCGTAATCAGAAAAAATAGTTTTGTATTTCCAATATACGTCTTTTTTATTGCATAATCATAAGCAATAGTTTTGTCTTTTTTTTTTGGATCTAGCTCTTTTTTTTAGCACAATCAGAAGCTATAGATGAAGTAATAATATTGTAACTTCAATCTAAATTTTTTTTAAAAGCAGAAGCAATAGTTTTGTATCTAGAATTTACATATATATTTGAAGCAGAAGACATGGTTTTGTATTTGAAACTAAATCTTTTTTAAAGCATAAGCCGAAGTAATACTTTGATGAAGATACAAGATACTTGAAGCTACATCTTGTTTTTAACAAACATTGATATTATCTAATTTTTTAAATTTTGTTTATCCTCCAACTTCATCTCTCTTTTGTAATCTTTATTGTTCATAAACATAAGCACCAATTGGAAAAGAAAATCCATCACCTATAAGAATATCAAATTGAATTCTATTATTGAAAACATTTAAGTTTTCTGTAGTTTGATCTATTAGAGGAACAGTTTGTCTTTCAAAACTCTCAATACTTTTATAACTCATTTATAAGAAAAAAGTAATATATAAATGAAAGATCGATTAAAAGAAGTTTCTAGAAGTAGATGTAAAAAGCCGATCCTGGTAGACATCACCTTTTCTTTTAAAAAACCAAGCAATTGAAGCAAAAAAAAAAGCAAGTATTTATGCCAATTTCAAGTAACCTTTTCATGTCTATAGAAACAACAATTTTGGATTAAAAAACAAGCCAATTTAAACTCGTATCATGTAATATTAAGTCAAAAATAAGCTAATTTTCAATTTTTCAGGAATGGCTGTACAGGATGTATGATAATTTTAAAAAAGCATACAAATTTAAGGTAATATGAAGTAAATTTAAGTTAAATTCAAATAAAAATATTAGAAAAGATAATTTATAGATTCAAATAAATATATTTAATATATTTTAAGAAAATTCTATATCGTGCGTAGGTTTTCCATTTCTTATTTCTTTTAAACTTTTATATGTTATAAAATTTTTGACTCTCATTCAGTTATTTTAAAGCATTTTTATCAAACTTACTTACATAGCTATCTAATAAAGTAATTTAATATTTACCATTTATAATACAAGTAATTTCGTTCCAAACTTAGAATTATAAAATTGAAATTCAGTAGCAACATACTTTTTGTTTTATTCTTGGTCTTGTAGTTTAGTCAATTCATATGAATTGTTAAACAAGCAGTGTAGCTATTCCATTTTGTTTTTGATAGTTATAAAAAAATTAATTAATTTTTTCTCTTTCTAAATAATTATTTGTATTATAACTAAACTGGTATCGTCACTCTCTAACAAAATGGAAAATAATACCATATGTAAACAATGTAAAAAGTGTGGCGAAGTATTAAACATAGTAAAACACACAAAATATAAGCATATTAACACCTGTAAAGTTGTTATAGAGAATATGATAGAACCCATTATGCCCTAAAAAAAGATAAATTACAATTCGAATATGGAAAATATGTTTCTAAGGCAAATCTTGAAAAGCATACAAATACAAAATTACACAATAAAGTTTTAGATATTCCAAATGAAATTGAATATGATGATTATTCAGCTAAGACATGCATAGTTTGTAAAGAGAAAAAACCTATTGATTCATTTTATCCTCATAAGGCTACTTTTAACAAACTTAAAATAAAATGTAAAACTTGTTTTAGTGAATATGGTAAAAATCGCTATGTCTTAAAAATAAGAAAATACTATGAAAATTTGGAAAATATATTTAATACTCAACTCAAAAAGCATAAAAATGCTAAATCGCACAATACAGTAGTAGGTGTTCTAAATGAAATTCAACACGATAATTTCCCAACAAAGACATGTACAGTATGCAATGAGAACAAATATGTGAAATTATTTTCTTACAATAATACTTGTAAGGACAAACATACAGCTATATGTAAAAAATATTTTAGTGGATATCTTAAGAATTATCATCTAAACAAGAATTTATCTAGTTCAAAATGATATAGTTATTATTAATATCTTAATAGCATGTTTTATTTTAATCCATTATTTTTATTGTTCTTGTATTTTTTATTTTAAATTTTAAAATTCATCTTTTTTCTTAATAAATAAAGTAAATATGTTAGCGAGCAATATATCAGTTGTGTTGAGTGAAAAGTAAGTGCAGGACTTGAGAAGTATAGCTAAAGCATATAAAATTTAATATTGGTAGAATCTAAGGAAATATGATTTAATTTCAACTCTCATACCATTTATTATAAATGAAAAAAGAAAAAGAATCTTTGCAAAATTACCATATTCATATGCTAATGTTAAATAAATATATTCAAAAGATAGAAATGAATAAAAAGAAATATTTCCATTCTCTAATAATGTATTTGTACAGCCTAGAAATAAAAGTAAGTGAATAAAAGTATGGATAAAAAGAACAATTTTACAAATTTAACTTTATCAGATACCAATATCAATGAATTATATATGCATGATAGAAAAGACTTAAAAGAAATATTCCCAATTTTCACTAATGTATTCTTAAGCAAATAAATAGAAGAAGCAATAAAAATTACAGAGTTAAAAGCTTTTAAAGGCATAATTCAACTTATAACATTGAGAATTCCTTTAATTAATACAGTGTGATAAATTTTTAACTTCTGTAAATAAAAGTAAGGTTCTTGAGGTAATAGGTTACCATCTTAGAACATTTAGGGGGCTGAGAACTAGCATTAAATTATATACCAATTTTTACAAACAGTGAAATAATCAATTAGAATTATTTACATTTGAGTAATGTAATCATAGAATACTAAATTCAAGAGAATTTATAAAGATTTATAACATTATAAAATAGGAATTACTTACACAATTATCTGAATTTCAAAGTAGGGGTTCAGGATGGACTTTATACAGAGTAATTTGAATAATATTAGCAATAAATAAGTATGATTTATTAAATGGTGCATCATGTATAGAATTACCAGAAGTGATTAAGGAAAAAAAGAACCCATGAATGTGAAAAATTATGATAAAAAATAATGTCTTTGTGCAATAAAATCTCCATTGTTTTCAGTAGAATAACATCCACAAAGAGTGTCCAAATATAAATATGTGAGGACTTGATATAGATAAAGTAATAGATAAATATGAATATCCTATAACAATTGATGATATACCAAATATAGAAAAACTAATTGATACATCTATAAATGTATACTCTATTGAAGACAAGGATTCTATGGTATACCCATTAAAACTAAAAAGAAAACAAAAAGGATAAACACATAAATTTACTTTATTTCACGAATGATACTAACTCACATTACTATTGGATAAAATATTTATCTAAATTGCTTTCTGCACAAAAAATAATAAGCAGCATAAAACTTATATTTGTGACATGTGTATTCAATTATTATATTCTCAAGAAACATTAAATAAACATATAGAAGACTGTTCTAAAACTGAATCAGATAGAATCATTATACCCCAGTGTGACAGAGATGTTACATGGTTTAAAAATGGGGAAATACATTGAAAGTTCCTTTTGAAATATATGCAGATTTTTAATCAATATTAAAGAAAACATCTACCACTAAACATAACCCAAGAGAAAAAAAAATAAAATAAAATAAACCCAAAAATAGCCAGTTTTAACAGGGGAAGATATTGCTAATGGTTTTTATAGAGAAGCGCTTAAAGAAAGACATAATCTTACTAATGATAAAATAAATAACTTTGATTTAAAGTTAAATGATGAATCATACACAGAGAAAAACCAGTTACACGAAGCTTTTGGTTTTTGTTATTATATTGTGTGTAAATATGGTGACTATAAACAGGCAATAGAGTATCGTGGTCCAGACGCACATAGAATGTTTATACAACACAGTAGAAGAAATTGGGGAAATATATTCACAAATTGAGCCAATACACCCACTAACAAAGAAGAAAATATGACTTATAACAAATCTAAAAATTGTACTAATTGTAGGTGTGAATGTGGAGAAAATAGCAAAAAAGTAGATCACCATGATCATTTAAATGGAAAATACACCAGCCCAGTATGCAATATGTGTAACCTAGCTTTAAAATTACCCAGTTTTGTTCCAATCTATTTTCTTAATTTAGCTGGATATGATGCTCATATATTTATTAAAGAGCTAGGATATAAAGATAAAGATATATATTTAATTATAAATAATGAAGAAAAGTTTATTAATTTTGAAAAAAAAAAAAAACAGAAAATTTAAAAATCGAATTTTCAGACACCTTTAAATTAATGCTAGTAGTTTATAAACATTATTATATAATTTAACTAAAGATCAAATGAAATATACACAAAAGCATTTTCCAAAAGATCAAGTAGATTTAGTTATCAGAAAGGGTATTTATCCATATGATTGTATGGATAGCCAGGTTAAATATAAAAATTATTATAAACATGAAAAATGTGTATGGGATCAGTTTAATATTAAAAATATTGGTGAGTATCATGATTTATATTTAAAAAGAGATGCATTATTATTTGTAGATGTATTTGAAAACTTTAGAAACACATATAGAAATGCATACAATTTATAGCAAGCATGGTGGAATATCACAATGTTACAAACAATGTGTAAAAGCAAATTATACGTATTTAGAATATTTTAATCTGAATCAAGAGTCTAATTATTTAGCATATCTCAATGCAAATACTTTATATGGCTGGGCAATGCCTCAATATTTATCATATGGTGGTTTTGAATAGCTTAATGACCCAAAATATAAATTAGATACATTTCTTGCAGAAATAGTAGATTTAGAGAGTCCACAAGAATTGCATAAATTATATAGATATCTACCATTTTGTGCTGAAAATAAGTTAGTTCCAAAAACAAATCAATCTAAATTGTCAACAACTTTATATAAAAAATAAAAGTATGTAATACACTATTGTAATTTGAAACAGTGTCTAAATAATGGATTAAAATTTACTAAAATACATTGAATATTGAAGTTTAACCAGTCCGATTGGTTGAAGAATTATATAGAAAAAATCCAGTGATTAGAACTAAAGCTATATATGACTTTGATAAAGATGTATATAAACTGAAGAATAATTATATGTCTGGTAAAACGATGGAAAATATTAGGAACAGGGTAGATATAAGACTGGTTTCAAGTGAAAAAGTATGTGAAAAATTAATATCAAAATATAATTTCAAGAAAAGTAATATATTTAATGAGCACCTTACTGCCATACACATGAATAAAAACAAAGTAATATTTAATATGCCTATTTATGTGTGTATGGCAATTTTGGACATATCAAAAGAATTAATGTACAGTTTCTATGCTAAGGTACTGAAACAAAATATGGCAATAAAATTGAATTGTGTATTCAGGATACCAATTCGTACATTTATAATATAAATGCAGAATATTTTCTTATGAAAATATGAATACAATGTTAGAAAAATTTGATATAACTGATTATACAAATTATAACATTTAACATTCTTCAAATAAATAAAAACATTTTAGCAAATATAAAAGACGAATGTGAGGGCAGAACAATGAGTGAATTTGTTGGTCTAAGAGTAAAAATGTATGCCTGTAGGGTTGATAATAAAGGAAATTAATGTGTTAAAGGTGTAAAGAAGTGTGTTGCTAGCAAGATAATTACATTTCACGACTATAACATATGTGTGTTTGATGAGAAAATAGATATAGAATAACGAATTTAATAAAAAGGAAAAAAACACAAACTATATATAGTACAAGTTAATAAAATAGCAACAAGTCCATATGATAAAGAAAGGTTTATACTAAAAATAAAATTGATACAATACCATATGGTTATTAAAAAACATAAATTTTAATTCATTTTCTAATATATTATTATACAAATTTGATGTATTCATAAAATCTGTTAAATTTTAAACTTTTTTTTTTTTTTGTATTTCTAAAACAATATCGATCTCAGCACCATATAAAAAAATAAGTTTTCCATTTTAATCTCTTATTTCTAAAACAATATAATTATACCTCTCATTATTATAAATGAGGAGTCTCATGAACAACAGAGTTTCCAAATCCAAACAACATTTTTGGTGGAAAACTAGCAATTTTGTCTCTTTCTAAATGATTAGATTCATCATATTTTGTGGACATATGATATGCCAAATTACACTAACAATTGTCTATTTTAATGGGTCAAAATTAGGTAATTTAGTACCAATGACAACCTTTTCTTTTTAACAGTCATATTTATCTGAAAACCAAGAATATGGGATAATCAATAGTCAATTTAATGTCAAACTTAGGTTTAATTGATATTCTGTTTTCTCGCTTTGTCTGTTGATTCTATTTTATTATTTGAAAATGGTTAAAATGAAATTTTAATTTATTAATGATTCAATATTGCAATGGCCTCTAGGAATAGTTATAACTTCATTTTGATGCAACAGCACTCATTTTTATATTGTTGTTATGGTATTGTTTTCTATATTAGGTAATACAAATTTTGCATGAAAATTAATCAATGCAATCGATTAATTTTGATGAATGATATCATAGTGAAGTTTCTCCTTTAGTACAAAACTATCATGTGTTGACATAAGTACTTTATTGTCCTTTTATTAGAAAAATATTTTATTAAATGAAAAAAGTTGTTTGGGGCTTCAGTGTTTTAATTTCCGAAGGAGATGCTAAAAAAAAAGAATGGTTAATTATTGCCTTGTAACATAAGAGCAATTATAGTAGGTCCGATCAATTGTGGGAAAAAAACTATTTGATCTTAAATTTTATTAATAAGACAGGATGGCTAGATTTTTATTAATAGAATGTTTGTGCAAAAAGTTTAAATCAAGCAAAATATATTCAGTTACAAAATTATTTTGATGCCACATACAGCAAGTTTAATGAAAAAATGGCACATTTTTTAAAAATAAAAATTACAAAATGATTTCTCTAGATCAATGTAAAAATTATTCTCTAGTTTTTTTGACTATATTATTTTAGACAATCAGGATGTAATTCACGAATATCTTACTAAGGGAAGACATAACAACATTGATGTATTTTACTTGGCACAAACATATTCGAGGGTGCCAAAGCAATTAGTAAGGCACTATACAAATTTTCTGTTTATATTTAGACACGATGAAACAAACTTGAAATATATTTATACCAATTTTGTTGGAGGAGATATGATCGATGCACATTCTCATCACAGCAGTAAAAAGCTTATCTGCATGATCGTCCACAACTGAACTTCAGTGAACAGGCAGAAGGTAGTTACAACAGTTCCACTATGTAGCCACAGTGTGGTAAAAACTCCACAAAGCAACACAAGATGTTTTAAAATTATCTCCTTGCTCATCTTGTCACCATGACACAGTGATGATGCTCAAATTCCAACTCGAGATTCGAGCTTCAAAACATGATTTGAGGGGATAAATTAATTATGTGAAGGTACAAACATTATTAAATTATCAACCATGTTATTCGAAATTTGAGCACCATTGCTCAATCTCATATATTTTTACATAAGCAGTAGATGCAAAATAAATTGTTCTCAATCCCCCATAAAATAATCTCTATAATATACTTGTAAGATAACAGATGTATAGCTGGGGTCTCTCTCATAGTGTAAAGTACCAACAGTACACAAGGGAGCACGAGAAATAAAAAAATTAAAAAATTAAAAATTAAGAAATCTCATCTCTTCACTAAAAAAAACCAGGCTGGCTGAGTGGAAAGGTGATGGAGTTTCTCCACTGGAGTTTCTCCACTGGAGTTTTGCAGGTGCTAAAATAAGGCCAGAATAATAAAATTGGATCACTGGCATGATATAAATATCTGCAAATCGAATAAAAATGTCACTTGCACAATATAAATATCTGTAAACCTTTTGTAATTTTTAAGATTGCTGTTTTAAGGAAAATTTACAAGAAACCTTTATCAGAAATAGTTGGGACAAAAACTTCATCCTAACTTAGTTTAAACATTTATAATATAAAAACTACAGGATACATCATATAATATTGTTGATGATAAAAATATATTTACTGATCTTAAAAACATCCTTGAAGTAAAGGGACACCTTTAAACATGCAGCTAAATGCTATATTTATTAATGAATCTGTACTACATACTTTTTATTTTATTTTCTTTAATTTCTCATTTCTCCATTAAAAAATAATATGTATTAAAATATATTTCCCTACTTACAAGTTGGCTAAATTACTAAACAAACAATCAGAGCTCTTAAATCTAGAAGATAATAATAAATTGCATGCATTATTCGATTTAAATAATTTAATTTTTAATGAAAAAAGATAACTTTTCTACTCGATAAGAATAATGTAGCTTGATTTAAAGGAAAATATATTGCTGAAATCTTAGAATATAGAAATACGAAGGATGTTTACTCATGTAGACAAAGAAGATAAGATGAATTTTACCAAATTAAGTGGTGCTAGAAAAACACGACCCTTCACATTCTCATCCATATACAATATTTATTAATGAATCTGCTTGTTATTCTTTAGTTTTATCTTCCAGGATAGGAGCTGAATTATTTAGAAAAGGGTTACTAAAGTTCTCCCACCAATAAGAAAATATGGTTCTTATAGATTAGAAAAAGCACTTGAGTTAAAAGATCTGCGAATAAAAATGATACAATGTAAATCTGAACAACTCTCCATTCAACATCAAGAAGGAAAAGAACAATTTGCTTTAGAATTTCGAGAAAAATTAATCATCGAACAAGAAAAATGGAAACTACAAGAAGAAAATAAATAACTGAAGCATTTTAACATGAATATGAAAAATTATTTTGATAAAGTCAAACAGAAAACCAAAAATGATTATGTATACATTATTATGTCTATGTGATATGCTTCAATTAATAATTTTAGAATTGGCAAAACTGATCAATGAACCACCAGGAATTCTAATTCCAATTCTTCACACAATGAACAAGATAATTTTTGTATTTGTGTTTGTAAGAAATGTTATGATGTAAACAAAACAGAAAAGTCAATTCACGAATTACTCGATGATTTTCGTGATAAAAAAGTAAAGAGATATTTGTTTTACATTATACTCATTTACTTGAAACTGTAGAATCAGTAATGAAAGACACACACAAATATTTTGATTACATCAATAATTTAACTAAAAATGATTTGGCAGAAATATATTCTTTGGAGTCAGTTATTCCAGAACCAGTGTCTTTAAGTAATGATGATGATGAATTATCATCTAATCTGCAAATTAGTTCAAAGTCTTGGATTGAAACAAAACAATTATTAAATTGCAAAAAACCAGTAAAACAGTAAAAAAACCAGTTACTTATGACAATACAAAATTATAATTATATATAATTAAGGGGGTCTGCCAGACACCCTTAAGGAAAAAAATATTTAATTTCACAAAACAGCTGCTATATTAATCCAAGAGTTATGCAAAATAAAATAAAACCTTTACAGTATTATGTGAGCCACCTTGCTATAGATTACATGATAATGCATCTGATGAAATAAGAGAATTAGTTTAGAAATTTAATTGAAATTTACAAGACTTACGATTAACACTTTTAGAACATATTAACGACAAATATGACCTTCGAGAAATAGGTGAAAATCTAGAGCATATAGCAGAAGTTTTAAAATATTAGTAGAGCTTCGAATATAAACTATAACGAATAATGACATAATATTTCATTTTATTTTTAGCTTATTTTACATAATTTTGGATTATTTTACCTTAATTTTTCTGCTTTGATTTAGCTTGCATTTTTGGTCTAAATTTAGTTGGGTTCCTATGTAAGCAACTGATTTTGCTTAATTTTTGGATGAAATGCGATGTTCACTATTTGAGCAGGGTTTTCATGTAATTTTTAATTGAAAAATTTATTTTCAGGACTTTTTTATTTATATGTGATTTGGAGGCAA